>CM026390.1:36741965-36819465 GCA_014843695.1 Archivesica marissinica | reverse complement strand
TATTCAAAATGGTAAACATTCATATATATAGTATTATAATAAAAATGTTACAGTTTACGGAACATTGTTATTTAAAGCAGCATTACATCGTAATAAAGGATGTTTTTGGTAAAATATAAATACTAATGTGTGTGTGTTTACAAAAATCGAAATAGTCGCTCAGAAACGATAACATTCAAATAAATATAAACCGTCGTATACGCGAATTTTGTTTATCAACAAACGAAATGAAAAACACGCACAGCGCGCATGCGTGAAACAACAGCGGATATGCCATGTTGTTTTCATTATTGCCGAAGGAGCACGATGCATTCCGAATGCAAATCGGGTTCCGATTGTAAACAAGTGCGCTGGACCGACCGACTCGGAAAGTCCTACTTTCGGTTTCGAGTTTGTTTTATCGCAAACAAACACTGTTTACTAATTGAACATATATATACAAATTATACTTTAGAATGTGTAGCAGCATTGCTACCCATACGTAAAATTTGAATTTTTCAAATATCTTTTATTTCATACGATGTAATTCTGCTTTAATGTAAATCGTATGCTATCCACCAATTACCGTTAGCGCCAATATCTATATTACTGATTCTAATACACGAGTCTATATGAGCGATACACAGTGTTATCATATGTGGCAGGTTTTTCATATAGGGAACACATACGGAGAACATTTAAAAATATTGTTAGAAGAAGAAACAACTTAAAGCAGCATTACATCGTACGAAATAAAATATATTTGAAAAATTCAATTTTTACATATGGGTAGCAATGCTGCTACACATTCTCACATTATACTTTGTATGCTTATGTTCATTTGGTAAACAGTGTTTTTTGCGATAAAACAAACTGGAAACCGAAAGTAGGACTTTCCGAGTCGATCGGTCACGCACTTGTTTACAACCGGAACGCATCGTCCGCACTTGTTTACATTCAGAATGCATCGACCCCATTTGTCCCCCGTTGTCTTTTTAATTAAATTACTTGATATGTTGATTCATACCTCTGTTAGCTAAGTCTTTTAGGAATATTTCTACATCCCCGCGAGATGTTCGACATTAGAGGAAGATAGATAGATAGTCTTTTATGTTCAAAATATATACGTTGTTTTCTACATCCTCTGTTGTTTCACGCATGCGCGCTGTGCGTGTTTATATGTCGTGTGTTGATAAACAAATTCGCGTATACGACGGTTTAAATTTATTGGAATATTATCGTTTCTAAGCGACTATATCGATTTTTGTAAACACACACACATTAGTATTTATATTTTACCCAAAACATCCTTTATTACGATGTAATGCTGCTTTAAGTGTTCTGCAAAATTAAAATTACTGTATGCTAACATAGTCCCAGATAATATATGGCTGTCCAATTAGCGCAGTGGTTAGCGCGCTCGTTTCTCGTCAATGCAACCCGGGTGCGATCCTCGGACAGAAGTATGTGAGATGGTACGGTGGTCGCCAGCTCGGACAGGTGGGTTTTCTCCGGGTACTCCGCTTTCCATCCAAACGAATGACCACATTTAAGCTTTCATCCGCAGCAACGAGAGTGATTAATATAAGATGTTTGAATTTGCTTCGCAATCATTGTAAAATAAATAACGTTTAAACTTTTTTTAAACATCCTGCAGCCGGCGGCTACAGATTTCTCAATGTCTCAAACATGTGTACATCAATTTCAATGTATTTTAATGTGTGCAACAATGTCGGCGTTATTACGAATATATTGCAAGATTCAAGCTATTTTATTGGCAAACACATTTTACAATGTCTATCGCCAACACACAAGCGATGACGGTTATATACATATTTTGAGAAAAGTGTGTTTTACGTTTATTTATCGTCGCTACCGGTTGCCCATATGAGCGACGCCTCCTGAAGAGATTAAGTCATTTTAGATGGTTGGAGGATTGAGAAAAGTATGTAATATATCAGGTTTTATAGATGACAATACAAATGGAATTCGTTGTCTTTATCATTATCATGGTTGCATACACATCTATCAGGGTAAGTCGGGTGTAAAGAGTGTTTGTCATTGGTAGACCAGGTACATAATTATACATTAAAACACTCGTCTACTGGTTACGCTATATCGAGTGTTCCCGATATTGTAAGCGGTATTGAATTGTACTTAAATGATGTAGTGGCATGATACGTGTATATACCACTGCGGGCGGATTGTGACACTACACTTGAATAATGTTAACAATAAGATAATGTTAAAAATAAGATTGTTGCAGAGTGCTGCATACCGTGGGTAAACGACACCCATACACTCTATCGCCTTGCTGCATACCGTGGGTAAACGACACCCATACACTCTATCGCCTTGCTGCATATAAATAAGTTCGAAATGCGTAATTATGTCCTGCGTATGCTGTACGAACTGAACCAGCAGTGCGTGTACAACATGTGTGCGGGTACGACCTGAACCAGCAGTGCGTGTACAACATGTGTGCGGGTACGATCTGAACCAGCAGTGCGTGTACAACATGTGTGCGGGTACGAACCGAACAAGCAGTGCCTGTATGAACTGAACCAGCAGTGCCTGTACGACATATTGTTTGCTGGTACGACCTGAACAAGCAGTGCGTGTACGACATGTTGTTTGCTGGTACGACCTAAAAAAGCAGTGCGTACACGACATGTTGTTTGCTGGTACGACCTGAACAAGCAGTGTCTGTACGACATGTTGCTTGCTGTTACGACCTGAACAAGCAGTGCTTGTACGACATGTTGTCTGCGTTTCATTACCATCGCCGGTGGCGGATCATATGGGCGAGCGCTATATGAGTGATAGGACATTAATATGCCAGGGATTCATATTTCACGGGTAACGCGGTGCGGAATTCCATACCATAGTATTTCTTCCATCATACAGTATGGTGGTTCTCCTTGGCGAGTTTGTATGACGTGAACAAATAATCTCAGTTACTGCTTCGGCTGTCCGATAAGCGCAGTGGTTAGCGCACACGGGTTCGATCCTCGGACCGGGAAGTATGTGAGGTGGTACGGTGGTCACCTGATCGGACATTTGCATTTTCTCCGGGTACTCCGGTTTCCTCGAACACGAATGAACACATAATTATACGCTTTCATCCGCGCCAACGAGAGTTGTGAAAACTATCTTCGCAATCTTTGTAAAATAAATAAAAGTTTTAAAAAAAGTTACTGTAAGGCCAGCGATCATATTACACAGTAATGCGGTGTCATATTATTAAATAATTATAAGGATAAAACTGGCTACACCTTTAGAGCTGATTTACATATAGAACTTGCGTACACCCGCCGTTACAACATTATGAACTATACCATAACATAGTTCTTTATTCATGTTCAGTAGTTATTGTTAATTTGACACGGTCTGTAGCATCATTTATATCTTGATGTTTATATTGGATAGGCATCAAATGAACATATATGTGAACGTGATGATGGAATTTCCAGCTTTCCACCCACTGCTACTATTATAAATATTAAACGAGGCAAGGGTATTGCTTGTGAAGCACTAAATTATTATGACATGCAATAAACTTTACAAACCATCATGCGAGTTATGGCGATGAATGTTGGGTTAGAATAATTTTGGTTTCATATTTTTTTATTTCAAACAAAAATTAATATTGATATGAATTCTTGCCATCAAGTCCGTATGTTGTTTGGGAAAGTCGCAACAACATACTAATTAGGTCACATAGCGACTCCCCAGCTGTTATGGTGTATGAATACTTCTGGTGCCCATCCCAGCAACATTTCAGGCATGGACGGTGACCCGGGTGAACCACCGACCTTCTGCAAGCCAGCTGGATAGCTTCTTCACATGAAAGAATTAGACACCATAGTGGAATTGGGACCTACAGCTGTGAGGGCCAAGTGATGATTTGAAATAAACGACCGTAAGTTAGATATATGGAGTTCGCAACGCAGGTTATATATTCCAAATGTGTATGTTGTAGGCCCGAAAGGGTATATTACATACTTCAAGTTCACATATTGATGATACCAAGTTCGTATACTGTAGACTCTAAGTTCACATATTGATGATACCAAGTTCGTATACTGTATACTCTAAGTTCACATATTGTAAATACCAAGTTCGTATACTATATACTCTAAGTTCACATATTGTAAATACCAAGTTCGTATGTTGTAGACTCTAAGTTCACATATTGTAGATACCAAGTTCGTATGCTGTAGACTCTAAGGTCACATATTGTAGATACCAAGTTCGTATGTTGTAGACTCTAAGTTCACATATTGTAGATACCAAGTTCGTATGCTGTAGACTCTAAGGTCACATATTGTAGATACCAAGTTCGTATGCTGTAGACTCTAAGGTCACATATTGTAGATACCAAGTTCGTATGCTGTAGACTCTAAGTTCACATATTGTAGATACCAAGTTCGTATGCTGTAGACTCTAAGTTCACATATTGTAGATACCAAGTTCGTATGCTGTAGACTCTAAGTTCACATATTGTAGATACCAAGTTCGTATGCTGTAGACTCTAAGTTCACATATTGTAGATACCAAGTTCGTATGCTGTAGACTCTAAGTTCACATATTGTAGATACCAAGTTCCTATGCTGTATACTCCAAACTCGTATATGGTATGAGTGTAGTTGGATTTCGATCTTCATCGTAAATACATTGTTGAATCGCCGCACTGTGCTTGTGGACCAATGGAAACAGCAAGGCCGTGATTACATCATGCCGTGTCCAAGGTACAAACATGTTCAATACCTACACATGTCCAATCTCTCTTGCGCATTGACTACAAACACTCTTCTGTACTGCGGCGAACGTCTGCCATTCAATAACAACAAGTCTATATTTCTGTCCAGGAGTACATTGCAGCTACACAGAGGTTTGATGCATGCATGATTCGACTGCCGGGTGGCGTATTCCAGGTACACCCCTCATATATTGTGTGTGTGTTACAGCTACTCTTCGACTGCCGAGTGGCGTATTCCAGGTACATCCCTCATATATTGTGTATGTGTTACAGCTACTCTTCGACTGCCGAGTGGCGTATTCCAGGTACACCCCTCATATATTGTGTGTGTGTTACAGCTACTCTTCGACTGCCGAGTGGCGTATTCCAGGTACCCCAACACCACATCCCTCATATATTGTGTATGTGTTACAGCTACTCTTCGACTGCCGAGTGGCGTATTCCAGGTACATCCTCGTATATTGTGTGTGTCTCACAGCTACTCTTCGACTGCCGAGTGGCGTATTCCAGGTACATCCCTCATATATTGTGTATGTGTTACAGCTACTCTTCGACTACCGAGTGGCGTATTCCAGGTACATCCCTCGTATATTGTGTGTGTCTCACAGCTACTCTTCGACTGCCGAGTGGCGTATTCCAGGTACATCCCTCATATATTGTGTATGTGTTACAGCTACTCTTCTACTGCCGAGTGGCGTATTCCAGGTACATCCCTCGTATATTGTGTGTGTCTCACAGCTACTCTTCGACTGCCGAGTGGCGTATTCCAGGTACATCCCTCATATATTGTGTATGTGTTACAGCTACTCTTCGACTGCCGAGTGGCGTATTCCAGGTACATCCCTCGTATATGTGTGCGTCTCACAGTTACTCTTCGACTGCCGAGTGGCGTATTCCAGGTACATCCCTCATATATTGTGTATGTGTTACAGCTACTCTTCGACTGCCGAGTGGCGTATTCCAGGTACATCCCTCATATATTGTGTATGTGTTACAGCTACTCTTCGACTGCCGAGTGGCGTATTCCAGGTACATCCCTCATATATTGTGTATGTGTTACAGCTACTCTTCGACTGCCGAGTGGCGTATTCCAGGTACATCCCTCATATATTGTGTATGTGTTACAGCTACTCTTCGACTGCCGAGTGGCGTATTCCAGGTACATCCCTCGTATATTGTGTGTGTCTCACAGCTACTCTTCGACTGCCGAGTGGCGTATTCCAGGTACATCCCTCATATATTGTGTATGTGTTACAGCTACTCTTCGACTGCCGAGTGGCGTATTCCAGGTACATCCCTCATATATTGTGTATGTGTTACAGCTACTCTTCGACTGCAGAGTGGCGTATTCCAGGTACATCCCTCGTATATTGTGTGTGTCTCACAGCTACTCTTCGACTGCCGAGTGGCGTATTCCAGGTACATCCCTCATATATTGTGTATGTGTTACAGCTACTCTTCGACTGCCGAGTGGCGTATTCCAGGTACATCCCTTATATTGTGTATGTGTTACAGCTACTCTTCGACTACCGAGTGGCGTATTCCAGGTACATCCCTCGTATATTGTGTGTGTCTCACAGCTACTCTTCGACTGCCGAGTGGCGTATTCCAGGTACATCCCTCATATATTGTGTATGTGTTACAGCTACTCTTCTACTGCCGAGTGGCGTATTCCAGGTACATCTCGTATATTGTGTGTGTCTCACAGCTACTCTTCGACTGCCGAGTGGCGTATTCCAGGTACATCCCTCATATATTGTGTATGTGTTACAGCTACTCTTCGACTGCCGAGTGGCGTATTCCAGGTACATCCCTCGTATATTGTGTGCGTCTCACAGTTACTCTTCGACTGCCGAGTGGCGTATTCCAGGTACATCCCTCATATATTGTGTATGTGTTACAGCTACTCTTCGACTGCCGAGTGGCGTATTCCAGGTACATCCCTCATATATTGTGTATGTGTTACAGCTACTCTTCGACTGCCGAGTGGCGTATTCCAGGTACATCCCTCATATATTGTGTATGTGTTACAGCTACTCTTCGACTGCCGAGTGGCGTATTCCAGGTACATCCCTCATATATTGTGTATGTGTTACAGCTACTCTTCGACTGCCGAGTGGCGTATTCCAGGTACATCCCTCGTATATTGTGTGTGTCTCACAGCTACTCTTCGACTGCCGAGTGGCGTATTCCAGGTACATCCCTCATATATTGTGTATGTGTTACAGCTACTCTTCGACTGCCGAGTGGCGTATTCCAGGTACATCCCTCATATATTGTGTATGTGTTACAGCTACTCTTCGACTGCCGAGTGGCGTATTCCAGGTACATCCCTCGTATATTGTGTGTGTCTCACAGCTACTCTTCGACTGCCGAGTGGCGTATTCCAGGTACATCCCTCATATATTGTGTATGTGTTACAGCTACTCTTCGACTGCCGAGTGGCGTATTCCAGGTACATCCCTCGTATATTGTGTGTGTCTCACAGCTACTCTTCGACTGCCGAGTGGCGTATTCCAGGTACATCCCTCATATATTGTGTATGTCTCACAGCTACTCTTCGACTGCCGAGTGGCGTATTCCAGGTACATCCCTCATATATTGTGTATGTGTTACAGCTACTCTTCGACTGCCGAGTGGCGTATTCCAGGTACATCCCTCATATATTGGTATGTGTTACAGCTACTCTTCGACTGCCGAGTGGCGTATTCCAGGTACATCCCTCATATATTGTGTATGTGTTACAGCTACTCTTCGACTGCCGAGTGGCGTATTCCAGGTACATCCCTCGTATATTGTGTGTGTCTCACAGCTACTCTTCGACTGCCGAGTGGCGTATTCCAGGTACATCCCTCATATATTGTGTATGTGTTACAGCTACTCTTCGACTGCCGAGTGGCGTATTCCAGGTACATCCCTCATATATTGTGTATGTGTTACAGCTACTCTTCGACTGCCGAGTGGCGTATTCCAGGTACATCCCTCGTATATTGTGTGTGTCTCACAGCTACTCTTCGACTGCCGAGTGGCGTATTCCAGGTACATCCCTCATATATTGTGTATGTGTTACAGCTACTCTTCGACTGCCGAGTGGCGTATTCCAGGTACATCCCTCGTATATTGTGTGTGTCTCACAGCTACTCTTCGACTGCCGAGTGGCGTATTCCAGGTACATCCCTATATTGTGTATGTCAGCTACTCTTCGACTGCCGAGTGGCGTATTCCAGGTACATCCCTCATATATTGTGTATGTGTTACAGCTACTCTTCGACTGCCGAGTGGCGTATTCCAGGTACATCCCTCATATATTGTGTATGTGTTACAGCTACTCTTCGACTGCCGAGTGGCGTATTCCAGGTACATCCCTCATATATTGTGTATGTGTTACAGCTACTCTTCGACTGCCGAGTGGCGTATTCCAGGTACATCCCTCATATATTGTGTATGTGTTACAGCTACTCTTCGACTGCCGAGTGGCGTATTCCAGGTACATCCCTCGTATATTGTGTGTGTCTCACAGCTACTCTTCGACTGCCGAGTGGCGTATTCCAGGTACATCCCTCATATATTGTGTATGTGTTACAGCTACTCTTCGACTGCCGAGTGGCGTATTCCAGGTACATCCCTCGTATATTGTGTGTGTCTCACAGCTACTCTTCGACTGCCGAGTGGCGTATTCCAGGTACATCCCTCATATATTGTGTATGTGTTACAGCTACTCTTCGACTGCCGAGTGGCGTATTCCAGGTACATCCCTCGTATATTGTGTGTGTCTCACAGCTACTCTTCGACTGCCGAGTGGCGTATTCCAGGTACATCCCTCATATATTGTGTATGTGTTACAGCTACTCTTCGACTGCCGAGTGGCGTATTCCAGGTACATCCCTCGTATATTGTGTGTGTCTCACAGCTATTCTTCGACTGCCGAGTGGCGTATTCCAGGTACATCCCTCATATATTGTGTATGTGTTACAGCTACTCTTCGACTGCCGAGTGGTGTATTCCAGGTGCATCCCTCATATATTGTGTGTGTCTCACAGCTAGTCATTTTTATCTCATTTACAACTGTATTTGTATTTCTGTACATATACTAGCAATGAATGAACTAAATAAAACATGTTTGAACTATATTGTATCCTCGTCTGTAAGTTCATCTGAAGCGTATTAATTGTCTGATTCAACATACGTTAGTCATATAAACGATTAACATCGATGCAGGCATATACAACGTATACCGGACACAATCACAGACGCTTGGGGTCTCTGGACAAATGACAAAAACATTTTTTTATTTTTAACAATATGATACGCTATAGGGTTGACACTATGCATTATTTTGCAATATCCAAGCACGTTAAAATTGACACACAGGCACTATCAATGCCATGCACTCAGTCACGTTTAAACTTGCTTGGATATAGCCTAAAATTGTATGTTTAGTGTAAACCCTATATATAGTGTCTCATAGTGTATCATAGTGTTCTTTACAAATAACCCGAAACCATGTGTCCAGATCCCAATGGTCTATGGTCCAAACCCCAAGCATCTATGGTTCAAACCCCAAGCGTATATGGTCTAAACCCCAAGCATCTATGGTTCAAACCCCAAGCATCTATGGTCTAAACCCCAAGCGTATATTGCCCAAACCCACAAACGTCTATGGTCCAAACCCCAAGCGTATATGGTCCAAACCCCAAGCGTATATGGTCTAAACCCCAAGCATCTGTGGTCTAAACCCCAAGCGTATATTGCCCAAACCCACAAACGTCTATGGTCCAAACCCCAAGCGTCTATGGTCTAAACCCCAAGCGTCTATGGTCCAAACCCCCAATCATCTATGGTCCAAACCCCAAGCTTCTATGGTCTAAACCCCAAGCGTCTATTGCCCAAACCCACAAACGTCTATGGTCCAAACCCCCAAGCGTATATGGTCCAACCCCAAGCGTCTATGGTCTAAACCCCAAGCGTCTATGGTCCAAACCCCAAGCGTCTATGGTCTAAACCCAAGCGTCTATGGTCCAAACCCCCAAGCGTATATTGTCCAAACCCCAAGCGTATATGGGCTAAACCCCAGTCGTCTATTGTCCAACCCACAAACGTCTATGGTCCAAACCCCCAAGCGTCTATGCTCCAAACCCCAAAAGTATATGGTCCAAACCCCCAATCGTCTATTGTCCAAACCCCAAGCGTCTATTGCCCAACCCACAAACGTCTATGGTCCAAACCTCTAGCGCATATTGCCCAAACCCCAAGCGTCTATGGTCTAAACCCACAAGCATCCGTGGATACAATACGATAACACAGTTTATTTTGGAATTATAAAACATTGACCCAAAATGCGAATCCGATGATTATGTCCCTGACTCTTTAATGAGTATTATCACCCGGTCACAATGGAATACCAACATGAGACCGAATTGGGGTGTATATATCAACCTTTGTTGTGCGATGGCCCATGTGATACATGTTATGCAAACATCGGGGTGTGGGGAACTGGGGATATTTGATAGAATATGATCGTGTTTCTTTTAGATATAAGTTTAAAATAAAATACATGTACACGTATTTCAAGTGTGAATTAGGGACGAAAGCAGGTGTTTACAGTTCTGTCCGTCGTCGAACTCAATGGTTTATTGTTACGAAATCAGGGAGGGGGGGGGGTACTAAACCGTTGTCTCTTTTTTACTAAGCCATGGTCATCTTACATACAACAATGTATATATATGTCAGTAACGAGCAAACACCATCGTCTGTAGCTGCTACATATGTCCTACATGGCAATTATCTGTCAGTAGCGAGCAATCACAATCGTCTGTAACTCCTATGTATGTCATATATATGGAAATTATCTGTCAGTAGCGAGCAATCATCAGATGCAATGCATGTCAGTAGCGAGCAATCATCAGATGCAATGCATGTCAGTAGCGAACAATCATGAAATGCAATGCGTGTCAGTAGCGAGCAATCATCATATGCAATGCGTGTCAGTAGCGAGCAATCATCAGCTACAATGCATGTCAGTAGCGAGCAATCATCAGCTTCAATGCATGTCAGTAGCGAGCAATCACCAAATGCAATGCGTGTCAGTAGCGAGCAATCATCAGATGCAATGCGTGTCAGTAGCGAACAATCATCAGATACAATGCGTGTCAGTAGCGAGCAATCATCAGCTGCAATGCATGTCAGTAGCGAGCAATCATCAAATGCAATGCGTGTCAGTAGCGAGCAATCATCAGATACAATGCGTGTCAGTAGCGAACAATTATCAGCTGCAATGCATGTCAGTAGCGAGCAATCATCAAATGCAATGCGTGTCAGTAGCGAGCAATCATCAAATACAATGCGTGTCAGTAGCGAGCAATCATCAGATACAATGCGTGTCAGTACCGAACAATCATCAGCTGCAATGCATGTCACTAGCGAGCAATCATCAAATACAATACATGTCAGTAGCGAGCAATCATCAAATACAATACATGTCAGTAGCGAGCAATCATCAGCTGCAATGCATGATAGTAGCGAGCAATCATCAGATGCAATGCATGTCAGTAGCGAGCAATCACCGTCGTATCTTACATATACTGTATCTGCCAGTAGCGACCAATCACCGCCGTATCTTACATATACTGTATCTGTCAGTAGCGACCAATCACCGTCGTATCTTACATATACTGTATGTGCCAGTAGCGACCAATCACCGCCGTATCTTACATATACTGTATCTGCCAGTAGCGACCAATCACCGCCGTATCTTACATATACTGTATCTGTCAGTAGCGAACAATCACCGCCGTATCTTACATATACATGTACTGTATCTGCCAGTAGCGACCAATCACCGCCGTAGCTTACATATACTATATATGTCAGTAGCGACCAATCACCGCCGTATCTTACATATACTGTATCTGTCAGTAGCGATCAATCACCGTCGTATCTTACATATACTGTATCTGTCAGTAGCGACCAATCACTGCCGTATCTTACATATACTGTATCTGCCAGTAGCGACCAATCACCGCCCTATCTTACATATACTGCATCTGTCAGTAGCGACCAATCACCGTCGTATCTTACATATACTGTGTCTGTCAGTAGCGACCAATCACCGTCGTATCTTACATATACTGTATCTGCCAGTAGCGACCAATCACCGCCGTATCTTACATATACTGTATCTGTCAGTAGCGACCAATCGCTGCCGTATCTTACATATACTGTATCTGCCAGTAGCGACCAATCATCGCCGTATCTTACATATACTGTATCTGTCAGTAGCGACCAATCACCGCCGTATCTTACATATACTGTATCTGTCAGTAGCGACCAATCACCGCCGTATCTTACATATACTATATCGGTCAGTAGCGACCAATCACCGCCGTATCTTACATATACTGTATCTGTCAGTAGCGACCAATCACCGCCGTATCTTACATATACTGTATCTGCCAATAGCGACCAATCACCGCCGTATATTACATATACTATATCTGTCAGTAGCGACCAATCACCGCCGTATCTTACATATACTGTATCTGTCAGTAGCGACCAATCACCGCCCTATCTTACATATACTGCATGTGCCAATAGCGACCAATCACCGCCCTATCTTACATATACTGTATCTGCCAGTAGCGACCAATCACCGCCGTATCTTACATATACTGTATCTGCCAATAGCGACCAATCACCGCCGTATCTTACATATACTGTATCTGCCAGTAGCGACCAATCACCGCCGTATCTTACATATACTGTATCTGCCAGTAGCGACCAATCACCGTCGTATCTTAAATATACTGTACATGTCAGTAGCGACCAATCACCGTCGTATCTTACATATACTGCATCTGTCAGTAGCGACCAATCACCGCCCTATCTTACATATACTGTATCTGTCAGTAGCGACCAATCACCGTCGTATCTTACATATACTGTATGTGCCAGTAGCGACCAATCACCGCCGTATCTTACATACACTGTATATGTCAGTAGCGACCAATCACCGCCGCATCTTACATATACTGTACATGTCAGTAGCGACCAATCACCGTCGTATCTTACATATACTGCATCTGTCAGTAGCGACCAATCACCGCCCTATCTTACATATACTGTATCTGTCAGTAGCGACCAATCACCATCGTATCTTACATATACTGTATGTGCCAGTAGCGACCAATCACCGCCGTATCTTACATATACTGTATATGTCAGTAGCGACAAATCACCGCCGCATCTTACATATACTGTATCTGTCAGTAGCGACCAATCACCGCCGTATCTTACATATACTGTATCTGTCAGTAGCGACCAATCACCGCCGTATCTTACATATACTGCATCTGTCAGTAGCGACCAATCACCGCCGCATCTTACATATACTGTATCTGTCAGTAGCGACCAATCACCGCCGTATCTTACATATACTGTATCTGTCAGTAGCGACCAATCACCGTCGTATCTTACATATACTGTATGTGCCAGTAGCGACCAATCACCGCCGTATCTTACATATACTGTATCTGTCAGTAGCGAACAATCACCGCCGTATCTTACATATACATGTACTGTATCTGCCAGTAGCGACCAATCACCGCCGTAGCTTACATATACTATATCTGTCAGTAGCGACCAATCACCGCCGTATCTTACATATACTGTATCTGTCAGTAGCGACCAATCACCGCCCTATCTTACATATACTGCATCTGTCAGTAGCGACCAATCACCGTCGTATCTTACATATACTGTATCTGTCAGTAGCGAACAATCACCGCCGTATCTTACATATACTGTATCTGTCAGTAGCGACCAATCACCGCCGTATCTTACATATACTGTATCTGTCAGTAGCGATCAATCACCGTCGTATCTTACATATACTGTACATGTCAGTAGCGACCAATCACCGCCGTATCTTACATATACTGTATATGTCAGTAGCGACCAATCACCGCCCTATCTTACATATACTGCATCTGTCAGTAGCGACCAATCACCGCCGTATCTTACATATACTATATCGGTCAGTAACGACCAATCACCGCCGTATCTTACATATACTGTATCTGTCAGTAGCGACCAATCACCGTCGTATCTTACATATGATGTATATGTCAGTAGCGACCAATCACCGCCGTATCCTACATATACTGCATCTGTCAGTAGCGATCAATGACACGCCGTATCTTACATATATAATGTATATGTCAGTAGCGACCAATCACCGCCGTATCTTACATATACTGTATCTGTCAGTAGCGACCAATCACCGCCGTATCTTACATATACTGTATCTGTCAACACAGGTCAATGACCACCGTCTTTAACCTCTATGACGACACACAATAAGAGAGAAATATAATCGAAGCACAATATATCTAGTTTCATTCAACAACAGTGCAAAGGTTAACATTTGAAACCAGAATTGACCGGAGACATTAATTACACAGCTTGTTCTATAAAAGCGTACACAATAGCCGTACATGTAATGTTTCGAACTAAAACAATCCTAAGACGTGAAGGGCACATTTCGGGTTCAAGCCTCAACGATTTAGCGACAACTGGCCGGACATACTGCAAAATTATATCATTTGAATTGGTACGTTGCAATAAGCCAGTAACCACTATTGGTGTTTATTAAATTGAGTGAGTGCGCTTTTAGTGAAAGTATCCATATGCATAGATAGTTCATTCCCGGAATTCACTCTCACTTAGTTGTCCATGTGCTGTCCTGTGCTTACTGTTTAGCCATATTCAATGTTAAATCCTATGGAATAATGGCAAGAATACTATACTGAATGCAATATACAACTATTAATGGGCAAGAATACTATGCTGACTGCAATATACAACTATTAATGGGCAAGAATACTATGCTGACTGCAATATACAACTATTAATGGGCAAGACTACTATGCTGACTGCAATATACAACTATTAATGGGCAAGAATACTATGCTGAATGCAATATACAACTATTAATGGGCAAGATTACTATGCTGACTGCAATATACAACTATTAATGGGCAAGACTACTATGCTGACTGCAATATACAACTATTAATGGGCAAGAATACTATGCTGAATGCAATATACAACTATTAATGGGCAAGAATACTATACTGAATGCAATATACAATTATTAATGGGCATGAATACTATGCTGAATGCAATATACAACTATTAATGGGCAAGAATACTATGCTGAATGCAATATACAACTATTAATGGGCAAGAATACTATGCTGAATGCAATATACAACTATTAATGGGCAATAATACTATACTGAATGCAATATACAACTATTAATGGGCAAGAATACTATGCTGAATGCAATATACAACTATTAATGGGCAAGAATACTATACTGAATGCAATATACAATTATTAATGGGCATGAATACTATACTGAATGCAATATACAACTATTAATGGGCAAGAATACTATGCTGAATGCAATATACAACTATTAATGGGCAAGAATACTATACTGAATGCAATATACAACTATTAATGGGCAAGAATACTATGCTGAATGCAATATACAACTATTAATGGGCAAGAATACTATACTGAATGCAATATACAATTATTAATGGGCATGAATACTATGCTGAATGCAATATACAACTATTAATGGGCAAGAATACTATGCTGAATGCAATATACAACTATTAATGGGCAAGAATACTATACTGAATGCAATATACAATTATTAATGGGCATGAATACTATGCTGAATGCAATATACAACTATTAATGGGCAAGAATAATATGCTGAATGCAATATACAACTATTAATGGGCAAGAATACTATAATGAATGCAATATACAACTATTAATGGGCAAGAATATTATGCTGACTGCAATAAACAACTATTAATGGGCAAGAATACTATACTGAATGCAATATACAACTATTAATGGGCAAGAATACTATACTGAATGCAATATACAACTATTAATGGGCAAGAATACTATACTGAATGCAATATACAATTATTAATGGACACGAATACTATGCTGAATGCAATATACAACTATTAATGGACAAGAATACTATGCTGAATGCAATATACAACTATTAATGGGCAAGAATACTATACTGAATGCAATATACAATTATTAATGGGCATGAATACTATGCTGAATGTAATATACAACTATTAATGGGCAAGAATACTATGCTGAATGCAATATACAACTATTAATGGGCAAGAATACTATACTGAATGCAATATACAATTATTAATGGGCATGAATACTATGCTGAATGCAATATACAACTATTAATGGGCAAGAATAATATGCTGAATGCAATATACAACTATTAATGGGCAAGAATACTATAATGAATGCAATATACAACTATTAATGGGCAAGAATATTATGCTGACTGCAATAAACAACTATTAATGGGCAAGAATACTATACTGAATGCAATATACAACTATTAATGGGCAAGAATACTATACTGAATGCAATATACAACTATTAATGGGCAAGAATACTATACTGAATGCAATATACAATTATTAATGGGCAAGAATACTATGCTGAATGCAATATACAACTATTAATGGGCAAGAATAATATGCTGAATGCAATATACAACTATTAATGGGCAAGAATACTATACTGAATGCAATATACAACTATTAATGGGCAAGAATATTATGCTGACTGCAATAAACAACTATTAATGGGAAAGAATACTATACTGAATGCAATATACAATTATTAATGGGCAAGAATATAATGCTGAATGCAATATACAACTATTAATGGGCAAGAATATTATGCTGAATGCAATATACAACTATTAATGGGCAAGAATACTATGCTGAATGTAATATACAATTCTTAATGGGTAAGAATACTATGCTGAATGTAATATACAACTCTTAATGGGCAAGGGTACTATGCTGAATTTAATATACAACTCTTAATGGGCAAGGGTACAATACTGAATGTTATATACAACTGTTAATATCCAAGGGTACTATGCTGAATGTAATATACAACTCTTAATGGGCAAGGGTACTATGCTGAATGTTATATACAACTCTTAATGGGCAAGAATAATATGCTAAATGTAATATACAACTCTTAATGGGCAATGGTACTATGCTGAATATAATATACAACTCTTAATGGGCAAGGGTACTATGCTGAATGTTATATACAACTGTTAATATCCAAGGGTACTATGCTGAATATAATATACAACTCTTAATGGGCAATGTTACTATGCTGAATGCAATGTTCAACTCTAAAGCCTGGAGCAATTATAAATACCGTGATACATGTATTGATCTATGATAAATAATTGATGACGCAAATTACGATGTTTACAAATATCTTATTTCTCTATACTGCAAATAATACTTGGTTCATCGGGTTATATAATTAAATTGTTTTAAGAATATGTCATTAGCCCGCGGTGGGGTGTGGTATGGCCTGACTAGAGGGTGGGGTATGATCTTATTTACACACGTTGTTACGTGGTTAAAAGCGGTTGCTACCCTTTCATGAGACCCCAGCGAATACAGGAAGCAATGGTTAGTAGGTTTAAAATCCGTTTATACCAGCATACAGGCGTGTATATAGAAATGTGTTCTATGAGTTGCACTCGGCGACCGTATAAGCTTATATTAAAGTGATAATCAGATCAACGTACTGTACATTTATATTGAACTGTGTCAACTGTTGGATACTTCCTCAACATGTATAAATAACCTTGTTAACTGTCTGGGTTTGCAATAGTAATAACTCCCATGGCTTAGTCTGGTGTAAGAATGCTAGTGTTTCATATATATCTCACCGGAACATAACATAATATATATTCAAATATATCTATCTTCCGCTAATGTCGAACCCCTCGCGGGGACGTAGACATAAATATGCAATGCATGTGCACGTTTGTTTTTACAAGAGAACACTTACCTCAGCAGCACTAGTTGCAAACAGTACGTAGAGTATTACAGCTAGCGGACACGCCGCACACACTGTACACTTCATTGTTTCACTAGTTTGTCAGAAGAGTGTGTCAACTTCTATAGTTCCATTGACTTGTGTACATAAAATACGTCGAAAAATGAGCACAGGAGCACAGATGGAGAACACACGCCTTTTCCTTCAAAGGCGTGGTCTGGCAATGTTTGTTAACTAATGCTATTTATTCCTCTCCAAGTTTTACTTTAAAATAAAATATCCAAGTGTCTGTAAAAACGAGTTCCTGTCCAGAGAAGTACAACAGTTCCGAAATACTAATACGGGGCCCACGCTCTTACGTTTGGGCTACACCCAGAGTTGTACAGTTGTAATACTTGATTACACCGACACGAGAATTACAATTCTATTTTTAAGCCCAAGAAAGAGTCATTAAACGCGTGGTTGAATGCTTGGCTGGATAGAGCGTTCGCAATGAATTTAAATAGTACACATTTCATGCCTTCAGCCAGGTGTGTCTGTCTACACTGTATACACCTTGTCGAGCGGCTACTGTTTGGGACAGCATATCGATTGTTATCATAGTTCCGTATACAGATATAATCAGAGCTTAAGTGTATCGATATAAGCGTTGAAGATTTGTCCCAAGCTATTTTGGATATAATTATGTACTACATTTAGTAAGACCCAAATTAACAGTCTATCAGATGGGACTTTAAACCGAGGTCTCATGTCGGTGCTGTACACCGTGCACGTAAAAGAACCAGAGGAGTCTCTGAAATGGGTCTCTGTCTGTATCATGCACTATCCTTCAACAATCTAAAATGACTAATCTCTTCAGGAGGCGTCGCTCATATGGGCAACCGGTAGCGACGATAAATAAACGTAAAAAACCCCACATAAGACCAAACTGCTCAATGCACCATACAGCACATTATTAAAGGGCCCGTCTGATTTAGGATGCGCTCGATATATGACACAAAAATAATTAATTTAGTTAAATCATATTTTATTGCTTTATATATACATGTAATACAATTACAAATACATTCATGATAAATACACGATCGTTATAATGTAACTATAATGTTAAGTATATACGTATACTATTAGTTTATACGAACATTAATTTAGTTCGATTGCGAAACAAGTTCTTACAACTTATATTAATAACGCTCGAGACAACATTCCTTGCGAGGGAGAGAGAAAAGACAACGTGGAATTTAAATGCCTTGCCTAAGAGCACAATCGTAATGGCTTTGCAGCGGGGCTCGAACTCCAGAACTTTCGCACCTGAAGCGAACGCGTTACCAACTTACCACTGCGCAATCACGACTTCCGCGTATAATATTGCCCTCCCCTTTAAACCAGATTGATGTTAACAAAATGACTGTAGCGATGTGTACTGTAATAACTATATTATGTTAACGTGAGGAAAATAAATGATCAATAGAAATCAGAAAAATAATTAATTGGCAATAAACAACGAAACCGCTTTATTTTCATTAACTGAACAATCGCCGCGCATTCAATTGGTAGCACAGGAAGGCCTAACGTATGTAGGAAAGGCGAACACTATATATGCAATGGAGCCAATCTAGTTTTCTCAACGTTTGTGTTTTTACGTTTATTTATCGTCGCTACCGGTTGCCTATATGAGCGCCTCCTGAAGATATTAGTCTCTTTTTTTTGGAGGATAGTGCAATGATACAGATAGATCCATTCCAGAGTCTCCTCTTGTTCTTTTACGTGCACGTTGTAAAGCACCGACACGAGGTATATAGTCCCATCTGGAAGATTTTTAATTGTATTATGGTCAGACGAGGGAGGGGGGTCGAACCTACAATCCCAGGATTACCAGTCCAACGTGTTAACCACTGGACTACAGATCCGTAATACTATGATATGAGTAATTTTACTATGGCATTAATGGCGTGGGAGGTCGAACCTGCGACCTCTGTATTACAAGTCCAGAACAAAGTACAGAGTGTTAACCACTGGACCACTGGTCCGCTACAACACACATTCTAATGGAAGGATTAATAAAATATACTACATGTACTTATTTTCGACAATACAACGGTTAGCATAACATTAGCAGTGTAGTTAATCCGTGAATTAGAAGTAACAGCGTAGTGTAAATTGTTCTTATATTCATGATGTAAATGTTAGTAGTACATGCGTCTCTTTACTTGTTGTGTATACGTCATCACTTGTTGTGTAACGTCATCACTTGTTGTGTATACGTGTCACTATAGAGCCTATTGATGACGTATCGCGCAACTACCGATCTCTTTGCTTTTTTGGTATACGCGTCACCACCTGATGACGTATCGCGCAACTACCGAGCTCTTTGCTTTTTTTAGTATACCCGTCTCTTTGCTTTTAAACAAACGGGCGCCATTTTGAATTATATGTATAGTAACTCATTTGCATATAATGTATTATAAAGTAGGTCACGCGAGTGCGCGTTTATTTTTAGTATACGCGTCGCCACCTGATGACGTATCGCCCTTATATTTTTAGCAACCATGACGTAAAATAATCGAGTACAAATACGTTCGTTCCGTCTCGAGACGAACCATTTTACCATAGGCGTGAAGATGAAAACACCGTTTATACTTTCGACCCACGCTGTCGAAAAACACCTGAATGTGTACGATTTCAACACCTCCTTGTTTCTTAGCGGGCGACTCATGTACGATTGCGTACAAAAATGCCTGGATAAGCCGGATGAAGTTAAGCAAAACGGGAAACGAACTGAATTGACAAAAACGTTCTTTTACGACATCGGTATACTGGGATATACTGATAGGTACAGTAACAGAGTGAAAGTGGTGTATAAGAAAACGAAGCGACTACACTACGTTATTACTACATACCCGATTGCACCGACCAATGAGAGCTATAAATAGACACCAATGGCAACGAACCGCTCTATAAATAGCGAGCGAGTACGTATCTATAAATATCGACTACGAATCGATCTATAAATAGCGATTACGTACGCTTCTATAAATATCGACCAATTAGAAGGGACTTAAATCTATAAAAGACGGCGTAACTTTAGTTAGTGTCATTAGAGTTTCTACGCTCGAACAACCAACATGATTAGATGCAAACTAAGTCTTGGCAACGGTCGTTACGTACAGGTGAACGAATGGAAAGGGGAGCTTAGAGTCGACTTACGAGAATGGCAAGACGACAAACCGACGAAAAAGGGCATTAGCTTAACCTTGATGCGATGGAAGAACTTGGTTGATCAGATAGAGTTTGTGGACAAGGCCTTAGAGAACAGAGAAACGTTTGAAACGCATTTGGGCGGAAACGTAAACCTTACCGCGAAGGAGGGGAACGTGTGCGTGGATATCAGACAGTACTGGAAGCCCGAGACGGAGGTGGTGCCTACAAAAAAGGGGCTATGTTTAAGGCCCTTTGAATATAAACGATTGAAGGAACTGATACCCGAGATTGGAAAGGCGTTACCCGAATTGGACACTGTGGTACCGTGCGCCCTAAGGAGCGATCACATGAGTAGTACAGACGTCTCTTTGCATGTAAACAAACGGGCGCCATTTTGAATACGCTTTATAGTAACTCATTTGCATATAAGGGAATATAAAGTAGGTCACGCGCGTGCGCGTCACTATAGAGCCTATTGATGATATATCGCGCAACTACCGATCTCTTTACTTGTTGCGTATACGTCACCACCACCACTACCGAGCTCTTTGCTTTTTTTGGTATACCCGTCACTATTGATGACGTAGCGCTCAACTACCGAGCTCTTTGCTTGTTGGGTATACGCGTCACTATATAGCCTATTGGTAATAGCTTTATAAATAGCGATCTCGTACCATTCTATAAATATAGACTACGAACCGATCCATAAATAACTATTACGAACGCTTCTATATAAATATAGACCGTTTACAACCGACTTAGGCCTCAATCAGCTTCACGAACTTCAACGAATATACGGGTAAGTTCATTATATTATTCAAGCTAGGCGTACGTTTTTATCGAGTAAGAAATCCTAATTATATACAAACTTAACCTATGTACGAATATGAATGATATATATCGTTACGTATACTTCCATAAAAACGCGATAAATTATTAATAATCCGTAATGTACGTTTTAGAGGGCGATGGATTCCATCAGGAATGAGATATACAGAGCGATAAGTCGTAACAACTTGTTTCGCGATCTAGCAATTTTGTAATAAAATAATATTATCCATTCTATATGAGACGCTGGATGGAACGATTAATATAAATGTTCAAATTATAAAACCCGTCTGCGCGAACGTATGTCTGGTGGCAATAGAGGTTAGTCATATAAATAACGCGTATATCTCCGAATAAAATACACATTTAGTATGACGCACGTTAATTCTCTGCTCAATACATCGGAATGGCTCCAATCATGAATCCAAACGGTATGAGGTTATATGTTCGTCAGTTGACCCTAAATAATCTTATCCGGGAATGCGAGAAATATTTCTAGCCCAAACTAACGCAGGTAATTATAAATCTCGCGTGGCAAATTGTATCATGATTCTAAAGTAATTAATACGTTTACATATCACGGTTGATTTCACCTGTCAATGCCATCCGTTAAAAGCTAAAGGTAAGACTGGTAATTAACCACCATCATTTCTCATAACGGATTAACTGTTAAGACCGGAGCGCGTACATAGTTTAATCATGAGGTCATCAGCAGATAATCAGCTGTTTGGGGAGATGTAGAGCACTTAGATAGCCTCAAAAATGCAGTAGCTTAGATAAACAGACTCTTGACGTATTTTGAATACGTTAGAAATCAAAATACAGGTAACTGTCTATGATTATTTTGGCTCTAGCCAGACGAATCAGGTATTTTTAGAAACATGTATAGCGCTATTTCAAGATTTGATGTCTGTCCGCCTATCCGTACGTCCGTCCGTCCGTCCGTCCGTCCGTCCGTCTGTCCGTCTGTCTGTCTGTCTGTCTTGTCTGTCTGTCTGTCTGTCTGTCTGTCTGTCTGTCCTGTCCGTCCGTCCGTCCGTCCGTCCGTCCGTCCGCTCCGTCCGTCCGTCCGTCCTGTCTGTCTGTCTGTCTTGTCTGTCTGTCTGTTGTCTGTCTGTCTGTCTGTCTGTCTGTCTGTCTGTCTGTCTGTCTGTCTGTCTGTCTGTCTGTCTGTCTGTCTGTCTGTCTGTCTGTCTGTCTGTCTGTCTGTCTGTCTGTCTGTCTGTCTGTCTGTCTGTCTGTCTGTCTGTCTGTCTGTCTGTCTGTCTGTCTGTCTGTCTGTCTGTCTGTCTGTCTGTCTGTCTGTCTGTCTGCTGTCTGTCTGTCTGTCTGTCTGTCTGTCTGTCTGTCTGTCTGTCTGTCTGTCTGTCTGTCTGTCTGTCTGTCTGTCTGTCTGTCTGTCTGTCTGTCTGTCCATCTATATGAACCTTTTATTCTAAAAAATCATGCGCAACTTATCAATATATCTGATAGGAACTAAAAATGTCGTAGCTCCCATCTAATTTATACGCATATAGGATTAATTGCAACAGGAATAGCAGACGGAATGTCTGGAAAATGCAATGTCAAAATAGATATTTCTAACTATCTCTAATCGAACATATCGCTCGTTTAGTATTCGTTCCAATGACAAACAAACGTCAACTCAGGAGCGCGGATGACAGTTATATGAAATCTTAACTTCGAATGTATGTAGTAAAACGAATGGGGTTGTCTCCCTTTCACCATAAAGCGGTGTTTACGTATTTCGTATATGTTAGAAGATCTACTCTCAAATACTATTAAGTATAACTATAATATGTATGTAGTTCATTAGTACATGTATATTTACCACCGTGAGGGATTGTAACATAGGGCTGTCCGATTAACGCATTGGATAGCATTTCGTTAGTGTTGGACTAAGAGAATTAACTCGTAAACGTTCCTATCTGCAACATAAAAAGGGTTATTTCCCTTTACTGCATAGCTGTAATGACCGCATTTATGTCGTTATCTTAACAGTTTGTAGACCATTCTGTTCGTCTCTCCTATTGTATCAATGTTATTTAATTAGTTTATACAAATTTATTTTAGCTCGATCAGGAATGACTGCATGTATACTTTCATTCCCACCAGTGAGAGTGATTCATATAAGTTGTTAAAGCTTCTTTTCCCAATTGGGTTTTCAGATCCAAGCAGGTGGATTTTCTCTGGGATACTCTCGTTTCTCCTTTCCAAAATGAATGATTCCATATATGCTTTCATCCGCAACAACGAGGGTGATTAATAAAGTTGTTAAAGCTGCTTTCACAGTCATGTGGAGCTAAAAGACTCGGCCTACAACGTCATCAATTTTTCTACTCTGCGTTAGAGCGTAGACATCTGTATAAATCGACGTAGCTCGGTGAGACCGACACGACCATATCTTTCATTTATTTATATGGCCAGTACTTTTCCAGAAATAGCGGTTTAAAGATTTGATATATTCTTAAAGTCCCATTTATGAAAATAAAAAAATATTTAAACGTAACTATAAGTTAGTTCTAATATACGCGTATCGACGTCACGAGTCCGACGCTAACCTTCATTTTGATATATCATTAGTCGATATATCTATAATACTGATTATCTCCCTTTAATCGTAACTGAGTTTGAAGAAAAATGAACTTTCGGTCTCACCGAGCTACGTCGATTTATACAGATGTCTACGCTCTAACGCAGAGTAGAAAAATTGATGACGTTGTAGGCCGAGTCTTTTAGCTCCACATGACTGTGAAAGCAGCTTTAACAACTTTATTAATCACCCTCGTTGTTGCGGATGAAAGCATATATGGAATCATTCATTTTGGAAAGGAGAAACGAGAGTATCCCAGAGAAAATCCACCTGCTTGGATCTGAAAACCCAATTGGGAAAAGAAGCTTTAACAACTTATATGAATCACTCTCACTGGTGGGAATGAAAGTATACATGCAGTCATTCCTGATCGAGCTAAAATAAATTTGTATAAACTAATTAAATAACATTGATACAATAGGAGAGACGAACAGAATGGTCTACAAACTGTTAAGATAACGACATAAATGCGGTCATTACAGCTATGCAGTAAAGGGAAATAACCCTTTTTATGTTGCAGATAGGAACGTTTACGAGTTAATTCTCTTAGTCCAACACTAACGAAATGCTATCCAATGCGTTAATCGGACAGCCCTATGTTACAATCCCTCACGGTGGTAAATATACATGTACTAATGAACTACATACATATTATAGTTATACTTAATAGTATTTGAGAGTAGATCTTCTAACATATACGAAATACGTAAACACCGCTTTATGGTGAAAGGGAGACAACCCCATTCGTTTTACTACATACATTCGAAGTTAAGATTTCATATAACTGTCATCCGCGCTCCTGAGTTGACGTTTGTTTGTCATTGGAACGAATACTAAACGAGCGATATGTTCGATTAGAGATAGTTAGAAATATCTATTTTGACATTGCATTTTCCAGACATTCCGTCTGCTATTCCTGTTGCAATTAATCCTATATGCGTATAAATTAGATGGGAGCTACGACATTTTTAGTTCCTATCAGATATATTGATAAGTTGCGCATGATTTTTTAGAATAAAAGGTTCATATAGATGGACAGACAGACAGACAGACAGACAGACAGACAGACAGACAGACAGACAGACAGACAGACAGACAGACAGACAGACAGACAGACAGACAGACAGACAGACAGACAGACAGACAGACAGACAGACAGACAGACAGACAGACAGACAGACAGACAGACAGACAGACAGACAGACAGACAGACAGACAGACAGACAGACAGACAGACAGACAGACAGACAGACAGACAGACAGACAGACGACAGACAGACAGACAGACAGACAGACAGACAGACAGACAGACAGACAGACAGACAGACAGACAGACAGACAGACAGACAGACAGACCAGACAGACAGACAGACAGACGACAGACAGACAGACAGACAGACAGACAGACAGACAGACAGACAGACAGACAGACAGACAGACAGACAGACAGACAGACAGACAGACAGACAGACAGACAGACAGACAGACAGACAGACAGACAGACAGACAGACGGACGCGGACGGACGGACGGAAGACGGACGGCCGACGGACGGACGGACGGACAGACAGACAGACAGACAGACAGACAGACAGACAGACAGACAGACAGACAGACGGACGGACGGACGGACGGACGGACGTACGGATAGGTGGACAGACATCAAATCTTGAAATAGCGCTATACATGTTTCTAAAAATACCTGATTCGTCTGGCTAGAGCCAAAATAATCATAGACAGTTACCTGTATTTTGATTTCTAACGTATTCAAAATACGTCAAGAGTCTGTTTATCTAAGCTACTGCATTTTTGAGGCTATCTAAGTGCTCTACATCTCCCCAAACAGCTGATTATCTGCTGATGACCTCATGATTAAACTATGTACGCGCTCCGGTCTTAACAGTTAATCCGTTATGAGAAATGATGGTGGTTAATTACCAGTCTTACCTTTAGCTTTTAACGGATGACATTGACAGGTGAAATCAACCGTGATATGTAAACGTATTAATTACTTTAGAATCATGATACAATTTGCCACGCGAGATTTATAATTACCTGCGTTAGTTTGGGCTAGAAATATTTCTCGCATTCCCGGATAAGATTATTTAGGGTCAACTGACGAACATATAACCTCATACCGTTTGGATTCATTATTGGAGCCATTCCGATGTATTGAGCAGAGAATTAACGTGCGTCATACTAAATGTGTATTTTATTCGGAGATATACGCGTTATTTATATGACTAACCTCTATTGCCACCAGACATACGTTCGCGCAGACGGGTTTTATAATTTGAACATTTATATTAATCGTTCCATCCAGCGTCTCATATAGAATGGATAATATTATTTTATTACAAAATTGCTAGATCGCGAAACAAGTTGTTACGACTTATTGCTCTGTATATCTCATTCCTGATGGAATCCATCGCCCTCTAAAACGTACATTACGGATTATTAATAATTTATCGCGTTTTTATGGAAGTATACGTAACGATATATATCATTCATATTCGTACATAGGTTAAGTTTGTATATAATTAGGATTTCTTACTCGATAAAAACGTACGCCTAGCTTGAATAATATAATGAACTTACCCGTATATTCGTTGAAGTTCGTGAAGCTGATTGAGGCCAAAGTCGGTTGTAAACGGTCTATATTTATATAGAAGCGTTCGTAATAGTTATTTATGGATCGGTTCGTAGTCTATATTTATAGAATGGTACGAGATCGCTATTCATAAAGCTATTACCAATAGGCTATATAGTGACGCGTATACCCAACAAGCAAAGAGCTCGGTAGTTGAGCGCTACGTCATCAATAGTGACGGGTATACCAAAAAAAGCAAAGAGCTCGGTAGTGGTGGTGGTGACGTATACGCAACAAGTAAAGAGATCGGTAGTTGCGCGATATATCATCAATAGGCTCTATAGTGACGCGCACGCGCGTGACCTACTTTATATTCCCTTATATGCAAATGAGTTACTATAAAGCGTATTCAAAATGGCGCCCGTTTGTTTACATGCAAAGAGACGTCTGTACTACTCACATGAACCAATTAGGAGCGGCGCAGTGTCCGGAATGTAACCCGAATGACTTTGTAAACTGGTAAATAACGCTGGTATGAACTCGTAGAAATAGCAACCAATGGGCTACAAGTTCTAAAAATAATCACCAATCGCAAACGTTGAAGTTGTATATAATTGGGCCGTTTTTCGATAACACCGCACTTCCGAAGTCAGTGGCTAACCATCAACATGAACATTATCAATCAGAGCGATTCAACCAAAGTGTCTCAGTTTTCCGTGTCTGAGATGATGTTTTACGAAGATCGACTACAGAGTTTTGAACACTGGTCCAAATAGATCGAACCGAATAAAATGTCTTTGGCTAAAGCGGGCTTCTATTATACCGGAAGCGCGGATAAAGTTACCTGTTTCTCTTGCGGTGTGAAGGTGATGTCGTGGGAACCCTCGGATCAGCCTTGGGAAGAACACGAAAAATGGTCTCCGGCGTGTATTGAAAATGACTGGCTACAAAAATGGAGATACCGGCTCGTTCGCTCCCGGATTTATCCCGGCCAGTAAGAAAGCGTCAGTTACATTTGGACACAATACTGGATTTAGTACACAGGCTCCCTCACGAGGCCATGGAGCGTTTGCGTTAGATGGACAGCAAACTAACAAAAATTCATCATTCGGACCAAACAGCGTTACTGGAGCTAATTTGTTTGTTAGACGTTAGACATGTATGGACTCGTGTGCGTGACAATGTCTTTATTTAATGACTTGGATTGGTGGTTTAGATATAGACAGTTGAGGAGAGAAGCCGCGGAGGGCGCGGATAGACTTATCGAAATATTAGAAATATATGTAGAACCATTGTATGCCACTGTGTTATAAAATAATGTACATATAATAAAAATGTAAATTTACGCGCACCTTTGTTGTATTTGTAGGAATATTATATATATTGTATACAAATTATAGATTGTGGACGCCCAAATTATACCCAGATTCTGATTACTTTAGAAGCTACCGTTCCCTTCTTAGGTCGCTAAAGAGTGTTTGGGTCTCATTCGCCCGTAAGAAACAGATACTCTTGATGAGACATACGCTTGTACCGAGAATATTGAGACAACATTATTTACGTCACGCCATCCTTTAGACGAAATAAGATTTACAGAAGACTAGATCCGTAATGTTGAATTGGAAACAGTATTTATCGTCATTGTATTATAATTCCAAGAATCCAGCTAGTTTTTCTGGGCCCGAGAAGCTCTATCAGTATGTCAAGGGAGAAGGCAAACATAAAATCGGTAGACACAGAATCAGAAAATGGCTGCAAGATCAAGAATCTTACTCCCTAACCAGAGGAGCCAGACGACATTTTAAGCGTTCTAGAGTAGTTGTGGACGGTGTAGACAGTCTCTGGGACATGGATTTGATGGATATGGTTAACTTGTCGAAGCAGAATGACGGGTACCAATACGTATTGGTAGCCATAGACGTGTTTTCACGCTTTGCTCACGTTCAACCGGTTAAAAGTAAAAAAGCACAATATGTAGTAGACGCTTTAACGCGAGTACTATCGGGTCCTCGGAAACCAAACACGGTTCGTACAGATAGAGGAATGGAGTTCAGAAGCAAAGACGTTAATAAGTATTTACGAGACCAAAATATACACCACTACTACGCTCTGAACACTGAGACCAAAGCCAATTACAGCGAACGTTTAATAAAGACCTTAAAACATAAGCTATTTAGGTACCTGATGAAAAACAGAAAGCAGCGTTACATAGACGCTCTTCAAGACACGACGCACAGCTACAACCGCACGATACATCGCAGTTTAGGCACCTCACCCAACACCATCAGTACAGAAAATGAAGGCGAAAGCCGTTTGCAGCAGTATTTACTGAGAACCAAAGGAATCTCAACAAAGAGTAAACGGAGAAGATACAAATTTAAACTAGGACAAACAGTACGTTTATCCCACGCGAGAAGCGTGTTTGACAGAGAATATTCTCAAAAGTGGACAGGCGAAATATTCAAAGTGAAGACTCGTTTTAGAAGAGAGGGCCTACCTGTCTATACCATGGTGGAATGGGACGACGAGGATAGTGTGGATGGTACGTTTTACGAGCAGGAACTGCAAGCCGTGAATGTAGATGATACCACCGAGTATCATATCGAAAAAGTGCTTAAGAAGCGAATGCGAAATAAACAACGAGAAGTATTGGTCCGCTGGCTACATTGGCCTAAAAAGTACGACAGTTGGATTCCTGAATCAGACGTTAATCGATATTCTTAAAGTTTCTGTATTGCATCTAAAAAATAAAACTATCACGTGATTCGTTCTTTTTTTATAATATACATACCCGGGGCATTATTTCTTCAGTCTGTCCTCGGACTTGTAAGAGATAACATCATGTATTTAACCAACGTGGTGTGTAGCGCTAATATAGGTTGTATGATAGATCTACGACGATTGTGCTATAGTATATCAGACGTTAGATACGATCCCCGTCGGTTTCCCGGACTGATATGGCAACATAGGAAGATTGGAGGAAACTGTTTAGTGTTTTCCAGCGGAGTCATAAACTGTAACGGAAAGGCCACCAGTTTCGAAGAAGGTTTTAAAAGACTGAGGAGATACGCCAGAAGATTACAAAAAATTGGCCTAACGGTCGAATTAAAAGACATAAAGTGTATAACCCTTTCAGCTAGTCACGCGTTAAGCGCTGACCTGAATTTGGAACTTTTAGCCAAGGAAAGACCATCCATTTACGAACCGGAGTTGTTTCCCACTGTCAATTTTAAGACACGAGGGGTGACCTTTAGTTGTTTTCGTAGCGGTAAGATCGTGATCACCGGCATTAAACGGAAGTCTCAAATCGACGAGGTAGTCTACCCGGTATTCATTAAACTGGAACTTTATACACGATAGACGTAAGAAGACGAAGAACGCTATCCTATTATCGGCATGGAACGTTCCGAAGTGTATCCGTCTATCCATTATATGACGACATTGAGAGACGCTAGCGATACGGATCGCAAAAGAATGTTACTAAACATTAATGGCCGTCAATTGACGGCTATAGGACAGGTGGCTAAGAGATTGATAAATGGGACAATTAATCCTTTGAGAAGAGACGTTAGAGTGTTGGAAAGAAGAAGAATGATGCTAAAAGCTATGGCTTCAGCTAGAGTAAGCGCAGACAGGAAAAAGAGGCTGGTAAAACGGTATCATTCAGTCATACCCGTGATGCTAAACAGCGTTTACTTGATTCAGACGGTGTTAGACGAAGTGAAGACATGTTAGAAACATCGTAAGAATGAGTAGCAGTTTATAAAACTTAATCATGTACGACCTTCACATGTACCTAAGTAGCCAGGATTCACTCGATATACGTAAGAATAACAATCCATCAGACTTTTGGATTCAGTTCCCACGAACTTATACTCTCGAAGGTCATTGGATGTGCGCCGTGAAAGAGATATCATTCACCTCTAATTTCACGCCAAATAGCTCAAGACTGTATCTCTGCTGCGATATAGTGGAAGAGTCCTACGTCAGAGAAACCTCGCTTCCGGTGTTGAGAAATATCGAGATTCAGAACCGTTACAAGAAACTAAAGGCGTCAGAGTTTAGCAGTCCGACGTACGTACCCGTGAAAGTCAAACATTTGAATACAATCAGACTATACTTGCTGGACGAACATTTAAACCAGGTCGAGTTTCAGTCCAGCGATCTTCACTGCGTTCTGCATTTGAAAAGGAGAGAATGGGTTCCATAGAAGTATACGACTACAAACAACAGAAATGGGTACCTTACGTACCCGACTATGATAAATGGTATCAACATTTTAAGGACATGAGAGACGGCTACGTACAACCCGATCATTTAGGACGGTATATAGTGGGAAGTGGTTCTAGAAACAGACGATTAAAGGAAGAAGAACAGAGACGTCCAGTAGTCAAACTAGTGTCACCCGTAGCTCAAGCGACCGAGATTGCCAAAGCGGAAGTAGAAAGAGAGCGTAAGAAGGAAGATGGTAAAAAGCGTAAGAACACGAAAAACGTACTGCCTATATCAAAACGTACAACACGCAATACCTACGATCCTGAAGACCAACTGGCATACTAGTAAAATATGAACCAAGACGACTTTCACCGAGACGAATTATCTCTATTTGTTGCATCGCCTTCGGACGCTTCTATACAGTCGAGAGAATGGATCGAATATCGACCCATCAATCAAATTACGGACACTTCCGTTCTGGAGTTTAACATTCCGCCGCAGTCATCGGCTTACGTCGACCTCAAGAGAAGCGTCCTGAACGTCAAGTTGAGGATCGTCGGCGAGGATGGTACGCCTATAGAACATTCGGTCGTAGCGGGGCTCATCAATATGCCCCTACACACTATATTTAGGCAGGTGGACGTCACCTTTCAACAGACTCAGATATCTCACGACGGAACCGACTACCCTTACAAAGCCTACATAGACACGATTCTGAAGACCAACAGAGATATCCAACAAAACGTATTGACAAGTCAGATGTTTTACAAAGATGTAGGAACCGATACTGCCGATGCCAAGACGGGCCCTAATTCAGGACTATTTGTTAGATATACTAGAACGTTAGGAGGGAAAATCGTGGATTTGGAGGGACCATTGCTTTTGGATTTGTTTCAACAGTCCAAACTTCTCATCAACGGCGTATCGATACGTCTCAAACTGTGGTCGGGACAGAACTCCTTCAGACTGATGTCAGACTCTATAAATCCGAAAGAAAAAGTACAGATTGTGGACGCCCGTTTTAAGCTATGCGTCCAACGTCTCAACAGTGCGGTCATATTAGCGCACGAAAGACTCATTCAAGACCAACCTGCCATCTACCCTCACCTACGTTCAGAGATCAAGACGACATCCATCGCAGCGGGACAGTATAGCTACAGCTCGGACGACATTTTTCAAGGATTAGTTCCCAATAAACTGATCGTGGGACTAGTAGCCAGTGCAGCGTATACGGGAGACTACGGCAAGAACCCGTTCTACTTTCAGAATTATGACTGTAGTTCAATGGGCCTGTACGTGGATGGCCAGTCTTATCCCTCGCAACCATTACAGCCTAATTACGGAGCCAATCAGTACGTAGACTGCTACAGGACATTAACCCTATTCAGGAACGATATCAACGTGGACAGGGACGAGTATAAGAACGGTTACTGTCTGTACGTGATGGATATCGATCCTTTCTACACGTTCAACACCAAAAGGAAAGGACATTGTCGTCTGGAACTCAAGTTTGGCACCGCCTTACCAGAGAGTGTCACCTTGATTACGTACGCAAATTTCCCTGAAATTCTCAACATTAACGGTGCCAGGGGAGTGTTTGTAAAATGAATAATTGGCAGTTAAAGGAACTCCTGAGACAATATCCAGTCACTATATGCGCTGCCGATCAAGTTAGAATACAAAGGGGACGCTTCGTTATTTCAAACACAGACACCAGAGACGGACCGGGTACACATTGGGTAACGTTCTACTTTCCAGTCAGAGGACCCTACGAATTTTTCGATTCTCTAGGAAGAAAACCAATGGACTATGATGTGGGCTTCGAAACAATATTACAAAGACACTATTTTATGAATTGTGACCAGCTACAACGTTCCAACTCGGACATGTGCGGACTTTACTGCGTGTACTACGTCATGAATCGATCTGTCGGAATGTCAATGAAGGACATAGTGAAACCATTTCAAGTTCACGGACTGTCAAGGAATAATGACTATATTGAGACATTTTTAAAGAAAAACAAATAAAATGTATCTTTTTTGTGAATTTTATTATGTATATAGATCGTATAATAAATTATTAGAATAGAACTTTATCGTCTTTATTGTTCATTCAAAATGATATCCAGTCTATTGGCAAACTGGTCTTTTGTTTCTTTGCCATAGGTTTCTTCTTCTTCTTTTCAACGTCTGTTTTTTTTCTCTTGTTTTCACGTTCACCGGGTGGTGATAATAAAGCGATGTCCTTATACGTCCTAGGTTTCACGGGGTCCTTATTCTTAGGTGTGTCCTGGAGCAAACGTTGGTACTTTTCGTAGGGAATTAGTATTAGTTTCTCCATTACTGTAACACCGATTCCAAATAAACTGAGGAAATGTTCACCAATGCACACACAATACGCTGTTTGGTCTTTATAGCTTCCTTCTTCTGTCGATATCCCACTTTTCTATTGCCCAGAAGATGAATAAGTAGCCTGTGACGTTTCAGTCGATTCTTTTCGGTAGGGGATAATCTAATTATGGACTTGATGATGTTGTATGCTATCTGACCTATGGCTCTAAGTTGATTTCTGGTTATAGTGCGTAGTAACGCTTTTCTTTGCGTCGTGGACGTCTGTATTATAAGTTGTAAGAAATGGCGCTGTTGTTTTATAAGTTCAACCATGGTTACTCTTACGTCTGAATTTCTTCTTCTTACGTCAATCTATAGATTATGGGATCTTGTCCCGGAAAGATGTCCGTCCTAAGGCGATATCTGTCGTCACTGTGAGGACTCATGTCGACGATGAAGTAGCCTCGCTTTAAAGAGTCTTCGTAAGCTTTCGTGAAACCTCGAGCTTTTCCTGGGTAGAGTTGGCGTCCCATAATTCCCACTTGCGATACGTCTCTCAAGTTTTTCATCAATACCATGTACCAAGTATTTAAGGCGATAGTTCTGGAGTGTTTTCCTCTAGGGTACACATTCTGGGTAATTAAAATAACACTGACGCATTTATGGTGCGTTCCTTGCGTAAACAACAGTTCCATTTCTTTGTTTTGTACAACTTCGTGTACCAAATCGTCAATAACGATCAATTTATGACGTCTGTCGCTCGTAAACGTATCCAATTCTTCTGACGTCGGTAATCCTAGTTTACTGGTAAATTTCGGTACGGTTTGTTCCATCTCATCAAAGATCCGTTGATGTATACCGTAACTAAGACGTGAGAAGGAGGATCTCTGGCGTACATGCGCGGTAAATTCTTTAAAAACCTGTACACCCACTGCGTTTTACCGCTTCCTGTTTGACCACTGACATACTGGAACACGGTTCAAATGGCAACAACGACTTCATTATTTCTTTAACTTTGGACTAGGTAGAGCGTAACCGATACAACTGCTCAACAAACTTATCCACAACTCGTTGGTACCGTTTTGAAGTGACAAGTTTATGATAGACGTAATTATGATGACGTAGACGATAATCATTTGACTAAAGTAGACAATTTCGGCTTGGGGTACCCTAGTTCCTAATAATTGCCACCTGTCTCCATCGGATCTGCTTTCTTCGTCGGGTTTGGGAAAGTTAATGAAAGTTTCCCTTTCGGGCGTATTAGATTCGATGTTGTTCATGTTCTTACGTACTATGTAATACAAATGAGAGGCAATGTATTCTTACGTACTTTTATTCTTATCATACAAATCAAACGATGACAAAAACCAAATGCTAATGTCATTAATTGCGATTGGAGCGTCGCATATCGAAACGACGGAGAAAAATTAAATGACAAAGACAAAAACTGAAATAACAATGACAAAAACTGAAACGTTCGTGTCAGAAACTGAAACGCTCGTGTCAGAAACTTAAACGCTCGTGTCAGAAACTGAAGCGCTAGTGTCAGAAACTGAAACGCTAGTGTCAAAAACTGAAACGGACTCTACGGAGAATTACGTGTTTAAGGGTAAAAACTGAAACGCTAGTGTCAGAAACTGAAACGCTAGTGTCAGAAACTTAAACGCTCGTGTCAGAAACTGAAACGTTAGTGTCAAAAACTGAAACGCTAATGTCAAAAAATTGAAACGTTAGATACAAAAACTGAAACGCTAAGGCGTAATACATGTTCTGACGACATAATGCTATGGTAAGGTCCATGTTTTGTGTTGGAAGATGCGGGACACGATAATTAGTCAGGGGGATGTTTATAGAATAACATAGTACGTAAGAATAGAACTTACCAAATCAATTTGTTGTTAGACACCAATCCGATACCATCCGTTTTATTGTAGTCTTTACGCGCCAGTATGGAATCTACACCAAGAACGAAGATCACTGAGTGGCTATGGGTCCTTTTTACGATTGTGACGTGTATTGCCATACCGGCGATTGTTTTAATCTCCGTTGCAACCGTTTATCAAAATACAGACGATGAAGAGGGAATTTCAAATCAAACCGCCTGTTCGTACACAAAGCAATTTACTTGATCGGGAAATGTGTTCGCTACTATATGTGAGATAGGAGGAACTGTGGTGTTGGATATAAGGCGATTTATTAACGGTACAGCTTCGATCGTGGGTATTGGATTGAATCTACACCAGTGGAACGTGCTAAAAAAGATAATGTTACCAGAGTTATAGTGAATTCTTATACCGTATAATATATGTAAATAAACCCTGTCAAACTTTCGTTTGTCTTTTCGTCATAGTTTACAAACACCATCACATCACCCTAAAGGGTGTTGTTCAAGTTCTTACAGAAAAAACATAATACGCCGTATTTGGATGTACTTTTATTTATATGTAACACAAATCAAATTTATAATACAAATGACAAAGATAACAATGACAACATTCAATAAACGGTTCAAACATTCGTACATAGTTCTGTATTTTAAAATCCATAGGGCACAGTATCAAAATCGTCTATTCTTCTTCGTTTTGTGTACACCATTTGGTACTGTTTTTCTTCTTCTCTATTGTACAATTTTCTCTTCATTTTGTCTCTACATATTTTCTTCGGATTGGTAACAGTGATGAATTTGTCACTTACCGCACTCAATCACAATATTTTTCACAGATTCAAAATTAATTAGACGACTATTGGTGTAGTTTAAGGTAAAGCCTCTCACTTTACACGTTTCCTTCCCAGAGTTAGTTTTATAAGCGTAATTTTTTGGTCCGCCTGACACAAACTCTAAAATGTACTCGTCGCCATCCAATTCGTCGGTCAGTTCTCCTAGATAGTCGCCCAGTGGTGGATCATACTCTCCGGAGCGACTCACGTAGATGACACTATCCGTATCGTAGTACAAAACCCTACGATCCAACGATTCGAGTACACTGTATAGTTTCAGTCTGGCCCAGCAGGTGGTAAAGGTGGCCACATAAATATTGGTCTTGTTGTCTTCGGGGAGGCAATCTTTTTTGTGAATCCATTCCATTTGTATGGTATCGTCCGCCACAATATGAAAGTGTTGTACCTCTTTAGTCTGGTCTGAAATTGTCTGGAAAAACTGGTCGGCTTCTGTGTCGTGGAAGAAGTTGGTTTGACGCATGTTGAGTCGCTGACCAAACTTTCCCCAAAAGCTATTAAGGCAGAGTTTGGCCAAAGCTCTCAATCCGGGATTTTTCGTGATGTTGGTCGTATCTAGTGGAACTCCCTCCTTTTCGAAATACCGCGTGATGTATGTATTTATGTCATCTTCAGACTGGATCCAGTCAGGGGGTCCACTTGCCTCCTGTTTGAATTTGAGGAAGGTATTGATGTACTCTGAGAATAAACCTCCCTTTTGAGTATAGCTGTCTGGATTTCAGGGGTACACCAGGTGCCTGTCATGGCTCTTTCTTCGTCGGAACAAGTACAAGACGATTGGTTCTCATGGTCCGCACACCTTTTACAGAGAGGGAACTTCAGCTTTCCGTTTGATCTATAGGGTAGAACAGGGTGGTACAATCTTCTAGGTGGTAGAATTTTGACTTTAGCGATGCCAAAATATTGACTGATGTCTTCAAAGTCCGAGGTAATGATTTCTGGGTGTCCTTCCGGATACTGACAATATTTATTGACCCAAGGGTAGAGGCTGGTAAAGTCCACATATTTTATCTGTTCGTCATCTTTCACTTTGTAGTACAATTGACTGGCGTTGGTGCGACCTCCGAAGAAACTCTCCCTAGGGTCTAATCGATCGGTTACGTCTAACGTTTGGATAAATGTATCGAGCTGTTCATTTTCTTGACACTGTTGACGAAACTGGTGGTCCCAAATGTCTACGTACTTCATTCCTAACCTTTCTATGTACGACTTTTTCTTCAACGTAAGGGCATATAACTCTTGCATGGACTGATCAGTAAGTGGATGTACAGTCCCTTCTCTGGCTACAGGAAAACATGTAGGACAACCGTGGTACGGACATCCGTTGTACTCATAGACCGTATTCGTCTCGGCGCAGTACCCATCCAATTTGTATCTGGTACCTAGCAATCGTTTTTCGCCGCCATTGAGGGCATGTTGTATTTGTATTCCCTCTTTCATCATGACCCACTCTAACCATTGAATCGACGCTTTACTGTACTGGTCTTTATAGCCTCCTGGGGGGATTTTTGCGATAGGTGTACGAACAAATTCCCTCTTTTGGATTTTCAATTCGGCCTCTGATACCCACTCCTGTCCCTGTAGAACGTATGGTTTTCCATCGGCTAGTTTGGCCTTTATCCATTGATTGTCATTATTTAGTTTTACTCTCCATTCTTCTTCTAGATATTTGGTACGGTACACGTTCATACATACAGAGGCGATAGTAACTGAATTGAACGGATCTACGGCTCCCTCCCATCTGGTTTCAATCTTTCCTTTATCGTTGATAAATTCTATCTCTTCGCCGGTAGACGTCATAAGAAGATGGCGAAACTCTAAGCAAGCTTGATGCAAGATATCGACGTCGCTTCTACAATACTGTAACATTTCCTGTCTAAAGTCGAACGTCACATCTGTTTTGGTGGCGTGCCATTCCAGGAACTCTTCCCGTTCTTTGGAACTCATAAAGGCAACGCCGTAATATTTCGGTACTGGATATGATCCTACGTACTGTTGGTTCTCCTTCGTGTTAAAGAAATGAGGGAACCAACCTTTCTTCAACTCTGTCAATCCAAACGTTTTCGGCAGGGATCCTAACTTCATGGGTAAAAAATTGAGACTGTCGATCACTTTGATGTGTAGACCTTTCTCTACCGTCATGTACATGATCTTGGACCCGTTGTAGATAATCTTGTCCGGACGTATGGATTGGTCGATCAAATAATCTAGCAGGAAATAACCGTCGTAGCCTTTCATGTTATGAGCTACGGCCTTGAAATATTTATGTTGGTCAGAGAATAACCATTTTCCAAATTCTTTAGTCATATTTTCTCCTTGGAATATAGTTTCTCTGAATCCGCATTTGCCTGGGCATGGTCCGGTATCTTCGTTATCAGCGTTATCACATTCTTCGCATCTGGTACCGCATCCCTTGCAGACAGATTCTGGAGTTAATTTCTTATCGATACATTTTGGACAGACTGAGTGGGCCACGACGAAATTGGGTCGATGGGTGGCCTTGCCGCACCACGAGGTTCTACAATTCTGACATTTTGAGCAGACTTTACATAGCTGATCAGGTAGGCAGTCTGTACATTCGGATTTCTTGGTCGGTATGTATCCTTGGGAACATTGGTCAGCATCATCCTGGGTACACTCGAAATCGAAAAAGATGAATTTTGGCTTGAAATCTTCTTTGGCCGGAATTGATCTGAGATAGCAGAGATGATCGTCTAACACGTATTTGTCGCAGGATTTACAGAAATATTCGCCGCACCGATGATCTTCCTTCTCCCTCTTCTGTTTATTTATGACTTTATAACACGTCGGGCATTTCCACCATATCTCGCACTGAGAGGGTCCTCTGACCTGTCCTTTATGTTTTCCATGTTTATGCTTCGGTTTCTCCAAGTGATGTTGATAACAGTCGTTGGATCTACACGTCGTATTACACTCGGAGCAGTCCACGGGCGTATCCGATTTTGGGCAGTTGTCCCTTTTACAAACTATACAATGGGTTTCGCATTGATGATTTTCCCGGTGGTCGTAATGTTTGAGACATCTGTCGCAGAAATATATGGAGCTGAAGAAGCCGGTAATACTGGTAATGGCGTGAAAATGATCGTCGTCCACCAGATAGAGGTACATACACGGTCGTTCGTCCGTACTGGGACATGTGATAAACTTATTCCCGAGTCGGGCGTTGATCACCATCACTTTCATTTTCAACGCCGCTTCGAATGCCTCTATATCGTTCAAACTGGATGGACGGTCGGTCGAAACACCCGCCATTTCGCTTAAAGCAACGGCGAGTTGCTACTGCCGCTTCAGTTTTTTATTACAGAGATCATTATAATAACTTCTTGGAACTTTCTGGTGATGGAGTATTAGTTCCAGGTTACTTTTCTTTCCTCTCCCTTTCGTTATATCTTTCCATTCTTCGGGAGTACATGTATTTAGTTTCGCCCACGTCATCCCGATCGCTCTCGCCATACACAGATGGTCGTCATTCTCGATGGTGACGATGGATTTCTTTATGTACAGCGAATTATTCTTTCCTCTGAGTCTGGTAATGCGTCGCCTGGCTCCGCCTTTAGGTAGGTCTATGGTTCCTATTGAAATCTCGAAACTCTGATCCAAGGATAAGTCTTGTTTGCTATTTAAGACTTTACCTACGGTCTCCATGACGGCTTCGGCGTTCAACTCGTCCCAGGGTCTCAAAGTTACTACGATAGGATCTTGGAGCCCGTCGTGATGGATGACGACACGACCTAAATCGTTCCCCTCCAAATCGCCCCGAGCTCGATCCAGCACGTCGTCTAACATCCGATGTAACCCGTCCCTGACATCGTTGAGCCGTTGACCACGGTGCTCTTCGTCGACCTTGACCTGGTACGTTTTATCCAAGGCCGCATTCTTAGCGTACGTCCTCTCAGACTTTTTTCTTATCGTATACCGTAGACCCCCTGAAGGTGGGGTGTCGGGTTGAGGGTCATCTCCACCCCCTATTTGAGCGATAGGGGGGTCCCAATCGTCCGTCAAACATATACGCTCAGTCTCCTCCATTTCTTCTTGATCCGATAAATAGACTCTAAACGTCTCTTCGGTATCATCGACGCTCGATGGTGAGGCCCCGGGGGTGGCCATACTTCTAATCAGCCCTTCTAACTGGTCGGTGACAAATTCGTCCCCGTACTCCGGATTTAGTAACTGAAACAGCCGAAACCTCACCCCAGGGCATTCTTGAAGACCCCACGTGACGGCGAAGTTCATCAACTCGTTTTCGTTGTCGAACGAATTTATAATATCGTTTACCGAATTCATCTTGAAGGCTTGGTTTCTTGTAAAAGAATGAATTTATAGAGCAGAGATCCTTCTTATATACTACGTTCTCTCGTTTCATCGGTCGATTATTTTTAGTAACGTACGTCACTATCCTGGATTCTGATTGGTCGGTTATAACGTCATTGGATAAATAAAAATAGCAATACCGGTTCTAACTAGTTTTCTATTTTTAGTAACGTAGGTAATTGTTATATATAGCAATACGTTCTCCTAGGATAAATAAAAATAGCAATACCGGTTCTAACTAGTTTTCTATTTATAGTAACGTATGTCATTATTATTTATAGCAATACGTTCTGATCGGATGAATATAAATAGCCCGTTCCAACTAGTTTTCTATTTATAGTAACGTAGGTCATTTATAGGATAGGTCTATACGTGTCTGGACATGATTTCGTGACGCCAACGACTGACTGATGCAATATTCCGGAAACTATAAACACGCTCAGTCCTTTGCGACTTAAGTATCGGATGTCACAGTGTAAGGATATTTAGGTACCTATACGAATTATATAATATCAACATCTTACGATCGAAATGACGATAATAAATATAATCATTTTATCGGTATAATGAGAATGTGTAGAGGGAGTGTGTACGGACATTAGCTACTTAATTAGAATTAAGGGTAGATACGGACATAAATGGAGCGACACACACCGAGTCGAATGGACCGTTAATAAGCGATATAGTGTTTTCCCGCCATTTTTATCCTCCATTTTGAAAATCGTAGGCGCTGAACGTATACTCGTTTAGTACGATTATCGAAACCCCCGGATAGATAGGACCTATAATAAAGCTTATATAACGAATTTATATCGGTACTTACGGTTTTTCGGATCACTACTTCCGGTATGAGGTCGGACCATCAATTGAGTCGCGGATTTGTCATTGTCTCTTGGAGATCTTTCCGACGATACCAAACACGGCCAGTTTCCTCGAAAGTTCATTTTTCTTCAAACTTATTTACGATTAAAGGGAGATAATCAGTATTATAGATATATCGAAAGATCAAAATGAAGGGTAGCGTCGGACTCGTGATGACGATACGCGTATATTAGAACTAAAGTATAGTTACGTTTAAATATTTTTTTCATTTTCAAGAATTGGACTTTAAGGATATATAAATTCTTTAAACCTCTATATCTCGAAAATTAATCGCCGTATAAATAAAGGAAAGATATCGTCGGATAGGTCTCGCCGAGCTACGTCGATTTATACAGATTTCTACGCTCTAACGCCGATCCGAAAAATTGATGACGTCATATTCGTAGGCCAAGTCTTTTAGCTCCGCTATAAATAGCGTAGATCGTACGCGGCGCTACCCCTATATCTAATAATCGAATTATGGATATCCGTATAAATACTAAAGAAATAGCGAAACGTCGCCCCCTAATTGTTGCTGTTTTTAGATTGATTTGAGTACCGCTGTAGCACAGACAGACAGACGGACGGACGGACGACGACAGACGGGCGTGTGGTAAGGTAAATAGATATACATTATATAAAATAACCGCAAACAACATACAACCTGATAGAGGGAATCAGTAACTTGCCAAATATTACATTCTTATCACGCACGCACGCACGCACACACGCACACACGCACACACGCACACACACACACGCACACACACGCACACACACACACTAACGTAATATTTTATGAACGCGTGGATTATTTTATTGAACCGGGGATGTAATTACAAATTTCTGTTAGCTCGATAGCGAAACGAGTGTTTGACATTTAACAAAATCGACCTCCCGATTAAGTTATGTGCGCACTCTGTGCTTATCAGTTAATCCGCTAGTTGTAGCTTAGAGAAATGTTGTTGGGTAATTAACCCTTCTTACCTTTAGCTTTTAAAGGCTAGGATTCACAACCTCGGTATGTAAACGTATTAATTACTTCGATGTCATTTTGTGTACCTACTGAGTTGGTGATGGTTATAAATTGTTCTCGCATTTCCCAGATAAGGTTATTTAGGGTCAACAGACAAACATGCAAGCAGACAGGATATCCCATTCATTCCGATGTATTGAGCAGACAAGATAGGATGCGATCGGTATGTAAACGTATTAATTACTTTTGAAACAAGTTGCCACGCTATGTTTATAATTAACTGCGTCAGTTGGGCTAGAAATATTTCTCGCATTCCCAGATAAGATTATTTAGGGCCAACTGACAAACATACAAGCAGACATACCGCTTGGATTCAGTTAATTATGTTACAGGGCATGGAACACCGAGTATTAGACATTTATATTAATCGTTCCATCCCGCGTCTCATATTGGATGGATAATATTATTTTATTACAAAATTATATTTGCTAGATCTCGAAACAAGTTCTTACGACTTATCGCTCTGGATATCTCATTCCTGATGGAATCCATCGCCCTCTAAAACGTACATTACGGATTATTAATAATTTATCGCGTTTTTATGGAAGTATACGTACTGATGTAAGATATATATTATTCATTTTCGCTAAAGTACATAGGTTAAGTTTGCGTATAATTAGGATTTCTTACGCCATAAAAACGTACGCCTAGTTTGAATAATATAATGAACTTACCCGTATATTCGTTGAAGTTAGTGAAGCTGATTGAGGACTAAATCCGTTGTAAACGGTCTATATTTATATAGAAGAGTTCGTAATAGTTATTTATGGATAGGTTCGTAGTCGATATTTATAGAATGGTACGCGATCGCTATTTATAAAGCTAGTATCAATAGGCTCTATAGTGACGCGTATACCAAAAAAGCAAAGAGCTCGGTAGTTGCGCGATACGTCATCAATAGGTTCTATAGTGACGCGTATACACAACAAGTGATGACGTATACACAACAAGTAAAGAGACGCATGTACTACTTATACGACGGTTTAAATTTATTGGAATTTTATCGTTTCTGAGCGACTATTTAGATTTTTGTTAACACACACACATTAGTATTTATATTTGACCCAAAACATCCTTTATTATGATGCAATGTTGCTTTAATGATACCTTACACACTGTGGTGGTGCCACACATAATGCGATCGGACGTTGACAAACGGACACATATTTCCAGGGTCATATAGAACATATTGTTTTTCCCTGTTTGTTTTCTCTGGGCGAGTCAAACCAAATACGCAGTATTCCGACAGAGAGTTACGTCGTCTAGTCATTACAATGGAGTGTTTTGTTATTGTTGTTTAGTGCATCATCAAAGACAGGCATACTACGACCACATAAAGCGGAAACAATGCATAGATACTGCATATCAAAATATTTAAAATATCTTTAGAATATATAACTTTCTATACTGCAATTCCCATAACCTCTGTCAACGACATAGGAACGAAATAATTCATCTATATATATCATAATAAGGAAGTCAAGCCGAGATGGCAAACCTTCGCCACGCTGTGGCAAACCTCTTTTTTATACTTTATTTATTTTACAACGATTGCGAAGCAAGTTTTAACAACATATATTAATCACTCTCGTTGGCTCGGATGAAAGCGTATATGTGGTCATTCATGTGGGAGGAACCCAGAGTACCCGGAGAAAACCCACCTGTCCGATCTGGCGACCATCGTACCATCTCACATACTTCCCTGTCCGAGGATCGAACCCGGGTCGCATTGGTGAGAAGCAAGCGCGTTAACCACTGCGCTAATCGGACAGCCTCGCCACGCTGTTAAATGTCCATGTTTGCACGGTCTCACAATGGCGAAGCATCCTATAAAGATAAAGGATCCGGATAACCTCAATAACCTAATGGGTTCGTCCCTGACCCGAGGCACACCGTTCCATTAGATTTCATGAAAATCCGCCCGTTACGTTTTGCGTTATCTTGATAACAGATAAACAACCAAACTCTTTGACTGCGGTAACATACGTTGTATACATATGCCCAACATTTATTGTCGGAACCAGCTCAAAATCCAAGCTTGAGCCAACACATGTGTCCTGAACACCACCACCACCACTACCACCACCAACAACAACAACCACCAACCACAACAACAACAACAACAACAACAACACCAACAACACCAACAACAACACCAACAACAACCAACAACAACCAACAACCAACAACCAACAACCACAACAACAACAACAACAACAACAACAACAACAACAACAACAACAACAACAACAACAACAACAACAACAACACAACAACAACAACAACAACAACAACAACAACAACAACAACAACAACAACAACAACAACAACACTATAGAACATGCTTGTCCGACTAGTGCAGAAGTTACCACTCTCGCTTCTCACCACTGTAATCCGGGTTCGATCCTCGGACCGGGAAGTATGTGATATGGTACGGTTGTCGCCAGATCGGACAGGTGGTTTTCTCCGGGTACTCCTGTTTCCTCCCACACGAAAGCCCACGCATATACGCTTTCATCCTCACCAACGAGAGTGATTAATATATGTTGTTAACGCTTGTTTCGCAATCGTTGTAAAATAAATGAAGTTTATACTAAAAACAACTATACAACTGCCAGGCGAGTTAATTTACCCAAGTTACTCATCTATTATTTTATTTCAGAATTCTGTTTGCCGTTATCGGTGCCTTGGTCTCGTTCAGATGGTTAGTTTCCATTATTGTGTCCTTAGATGGTTCCTCCGCCGTCCATTATTCACCAGCCATGCCTAGGAATGAGTACGAAAACACACAGGACTCACCGGAAGCAATCACAGACTGCACGAAGAACGCCATCTTCACAGAATTGTCCGATCGTGTGCACCTTCTGGAAATGGCGTTCAAAGAACAAGTGTTTGCACGGGAAACAATTGCACGTGAAATAAATGACCAGTCGGACATATATGGCTATTTGGACAGAAAATTGGGTTTATTTCTGCAAAAGACAATGTGACAAATGAATATGTTCAACTTGAATCAAAATACAAACAATTATCCGATAGAATGCATTCTGATGGTACATATTTTGTTTCTTTCATCTCAATTTATAAATACCGGTAGACAATACCGACTGTAAACCCTTAATACAATGTGTTATTAACATATTACTAATTTCTTCGTTGTGACCTCCGCGGTATAAGGTCGTTGACTTCAAAGCTCTTGACCCTCGTCGCTATTGGTTCGAATCCATTGTGGGTTTTGAATTCTTGCAAGTGGGGGAACACATCCAACTGGTTTGCGGAAGGTCGGTGGTTCTACCCGGGTGCCCGTTCGTGTTCCTGAATGGTCGGATGGGCATTCTGGGTCTTCCTTCAGCAATACTAGATGGAGAGTCGCCACATGACCTAACCCATTGGTGTGACTTTAACACCACCCACACCCCCCACAAACAACAAACAATTTCTTCGTAGTGAACATTTGATGAAGATAGTCTCGTCATTGTAAGCACATGGCGGGCACGCAGATACAACCGTCAACCTTCCACAAGCCAGTTGTATAACTTCCTAGTGTACAAGCAATGAACACCCCGAAGTGGGATTTGAACATACAGCGGCCAGGGGCTAGTGATTTACAACCGTCAAACCCAATCACTTGGCCGTGGATTCGCTTTTCTTTAATGGGGGCATAGGATGTTATACCGAGTCGCAACATACAGTGTATGTACATATTACACTCTCATAGTCTTTAATCACCGATATTCTCCACACGATTAATGTATCAGTCATGGGAATTTACAGGAATAAATATGGTGATTTAAAGCGACACTACCTCAGTGAAAATGCACATTTCTACAGAATGTAATTTCCTATTATATGCTATAATGTTTTCCCCAAATATTTACCTAAATAACGGAGTATTTCAACTAATAAACAAACGTGTTAAACGCGGTTTGTTGACATAACAAAATAATGTGAATAGGGTTGACATCCAAGCGTAATACAACTCGTGTATGCTGACGTGTGTATAACACGATTTATGGTACATATTTACCGCTATATCTCACATGTGTGCATATGTATATTTATTTGTAGACTAATCCTAGTTAAATTATCTCTAAACGTCAATTCAGGAGCATGGGTGACCATTATATTAAATCCTACTTTCAATTTTGAAAGTTTGAGACGCTATGTACTGGTAGTGTATACTTCCTGATGGGTGTGTCAACAGAGACGCTATGTACTGGTAGTGTATACTTCCTGATAGGTGTGTCAACAGAGACGCTATGTACTGGTAGTGTATACTTCCTGATGGGTGTGTCAACAGAGACGCTATGTACGGGTAGTGTATACTTCCTGATGGGTGTGTCAACAGAGACGCTATGTTCTGGCAGTGTATACTTCCTGATGGGTGTGTCAACAGAGACGCTGTGTACTGGTAGTGTATACCTCCTGATGGGCGTGTCAACAAAGACGATTGTACTGGTAGTGTATACTTCCTGATGGGCGTGTCAACAGAGACGCTGTGTACTGGTAGTGTATACTTCCTGATGGGCGTGTCAACAAAGACGCTGTGTACTGGTAGTGTATACTTGCTGATGGGCGTGACAACAGAGACGGTCTGTACTGGTAGTGTATTCTTCCTGATGGGTGTGTCAACAGAGAAGCTGTGTACTGGTAGTGTATACTTCCTGATGGTTGTGTCAGCAGAGACGCTATGTACTGGTAGTGTAGACTTCCTGATGGGTATGTCAACAGAGACGCTATGTATTGGTAGTGTAGACTTCCTGATGGGTGTGTCAACAGAGACGCGGTGTACTGGTAGTGTATAATTCCTGATGGGCGTGTCAACAGAGACGCTGTGTACTGGTAGTGTATACTTCCTGATGGGCGTGTCAACAGAGACGCTGTGTACTGGTAGTGTATACTTCCTGATGGGCGTGTCAACAGAGACGCTCTGTACTGGTAGTGTATTCTTCCTGATGGGTGTGTCAACAGAGACGCTATGGACTGATAGTGTATACTTCCTGATGGGTGTGTCAACAGAGACGCTGTGTGTTTGTAATGTATACTTCCTGATGGGTGTGTCAACAGAGAAGCTATGTATTGGTAGTGTATACTTCCTGATGGGTGTGTCAACAAAGACGCTATGTACTGGTAGTGTATACTTCCTGATGGGTGTGTCAACAGAGACGCTATGTACTGGTAGTGTATACTTCCTGATGGGTGTGTCAACAGAGACGCTATGTACTGGTATTGTATACTTCCTGATAGGTGTGTCAACAGAGACGCTATGTACTGGTAGTGTATACTTCCTGATGGGTGTGTCAACAGAGACGCTATGTACGGGTAGTGTATACTTTCTGATGGGTGTGTCAACAGAGACGCTATGTACTGGCAGTGTATACTTCCTGATGGGTGTGTCAACAGAGACGCTGTGTACTGGTAGTGTATACCTCCTGATGGGCGTGTCAACAAAGACGATTGTACTGGTAGTGTATACTTCCTGATGGGCGTGTCAACAGAGACGCTGTGTACTGGTAGTGTATACTTCCTGATGGGCGTGTCAACAAAGACGCTGTGTACTGGTAGTGTATACTTCCTGATGGTTGTGTCAACAGAGACGCTATGTATTGGTAGTGTATACTTCCTGATGGGTGTGTCAACAGAGACGCTATGTACTGGTAGTGTAGACTTCCTGATGGTTGTGTCAACAGAGACGCTATGTACTGGTAGTGTATACTTCCTGATGGTTGTGTCAACAGAGATGCTATGTACTGGTAGTGTATACTTCCTAATGGGCGTGTCAACAGAGACGCTATGTACTGGTAGTGTAGAATTCCTGATTGGTGTGTCAACAGAGACGCTGTGTATTGGTAGTGTATACTACCTGATGGGTGTGTCAACAGAGACGCTATGTACTGGTAGTTTAGAGTTCCTGATGGGTGTGTCAACAGAGAGGCTATGTACTGGTAGTGTATACTTCCTGATGGTTGTGTCAACAGAGACGCTATGTACTGGTAGTGTATACTTCCTGATGGGTGTGTCAACAGAGACGCTATGTACTGGTAGTGTATACTTCCTGATGGGCGTGTCAACAGAGACGCTTGTACTGGTAGTGTATACTTCCTGATGGGCGTGTCAACAGAGACGCTATGTACTGGTAGTGTATACTTCCTGATGGGTGTGTCAACAGAGACGCTATGTACTGGTAGTGTATACTTCCTGATGGGTGTGTCAACAAAGACGCTATGTACTGGTAGTGTATACTTCCTGATGGGCGTGTCAACAGAGACGCTCTGTACTGGTAGTGTATACTTCCTGATGGGTGTGTCAACAGAGACGCTATGTACTGGTAGTGTATACTTCCTGATGGGTGTGTCAACAGAGACGCTATGTATTGGTAGTGTATACTTCCTGATGGGTGTGTCAACAGAGAAGCTATGTATTGGTAGTGTATACTTCCTGATGGGTGTGTCAACAGAGACGCTATGTACTGGTAGTGTATACTTCCTGATGGGTGTGTCAACAGAGTATCTATGCACTGATAGTGTAGAATTCCTGATGGGTGTGCCATCAGAAACGCTATGTGCTGGTAGTGCATACTTCCTGATGGGTGTGTTAACAGAGAAGCTATGTACTGGTAGTGTATACTTCCTGATGAGTGTGTCAACAGAGACGCTATGTACTGGTAGTGTATACTTCCTGATGAGTGTGTCAACAGAGACGCTATGTACTGGTAGTGTATACTTCCTGATGGGTGTGTCAACAGAGACGCTATGTACTGGTAGTGTAGAGTTCCTGATGGGTGTGTCAACAGAGAGGCTATGTACTGGTAGTGTATACTTCCTGATGGTTGTGTCAACAGAGACGCTATGTACTGGTAGTGTATACTTCCTGATGGGTGTGTCAACAGAGACGCTATGTACTGGTAGTTTGTACTTCCTGATGAGTGTGTCAACAGAGACGCTATGTACTGGTAGTGTATACTTTCTGATGGGCGTGTCAACAGAGACGCTATGTGTTTGTAGTGTATACTTCCTGATGGGTGTGTCAACAGAGACGCTATGTACTGGTAGTGCATACTTCCTGATGGATGTGTCAACAGAGACGCTATGTACTGGTAGTGTATACTTCCTGATGGGTGTGTCAACAGAGAAGCTATGTACTGATAGTGTGTACTTCCTGATGGGTGTGTCAACAGAGACACTATGTGTTTGTAATGTATACCTCCTGATGGGTGTGTCAACAGAGAAGCTATGTACTGGTAGTGTATACTTCCTGATGGGTGTGTCAACAGAGAAGCTATGTACTGGTAGTGCATACTTCCTGATGGGTGTGCCAACAGAGACGCTATGTACTGGTAGTGTATACTTCCTGATGGGCGTGTCAAAAGAGACGCTATGTATTGGTAGTGTATAGTTCCTGATGGGTGTGTCAACAGAGACGCTATGTGCTGGTAGTGTATACTTCCTGATGGGTGTGTCAACAGAGACGCTATGTATTGGTATTGTATACTTCCTGATGGGTGTGTCAACAGAGACGCTATGTACTGGTAGTGTATACTTCCTGATGGGTATGTCAACAGAGACGCTATGTACTGGTAGTGTATACTTCCTGATGGGTATGTCAACAGAGACGCTATGTACTGGTAGTGCATACTTCCTGATGGGTGTGTCAACAGAGAGGCTATGTACTGGTAGTGTATACTTCCTGATGGGTGTGTCAACAGAGACGCTATGTACTGGTAGTGTATACTTCCTGATGGGTGTGTCAACAGAGACGCTATGTACTGGTAGTGTATACTTCCTGATGGGTGTGTCAACAGAGAAGCTATGTACTGGTAGTGTATACTTCCTGATGGGTGTGTCAACAGAGACGCTATGTACTGGTAGTTTACTTCCTGATGGGTGTGTCAACAGAGACGCTATGTACTGGTAGTGTATACTTTCTGATGGGCGTGTCAACAGAGACGCTATGTATGGTAGTGTATACTTCTGATGGGTGTGTCAACAGAGAAGCTATGTGCTGGTAGTGTACTTCCTGATGGGTCTGTCAACAGAGACGCTATGTGTTTGTAATGTATACTTCCTGATGGGTGTGTCAACAGAGACGCTATGTGTTTGTAATGTATACTTCCTAATGAGCATGTCAACAGAGACGCTTTGTGTTTGTAATGTATACTTCCTGATGGGTGTGACAACATAGATGCTATGTATTGGTAGTGTATACTTCCTGATGGGTGTGCCAACAGAGACGCTATGTACTGGTAGTGTATACTTCCTGATGGGCGTGTCAACAGAGACGCTATGTATTGGTAGTGTATACTTCCTGATGGGTGTGTCAACAGAGAAGATATGTGCTGGCAGTGTATACTTCCTAATGGGTGTGTCAACAGAGACGCTATATATTGGTAGCGTAGACTTCCTGATGGGTGTGTCAACAGAGACGCTATATATTGGTAGCGTAGACTTCCTGATGGGTGTGTCAACAGAGCCGCTATGTGCTGGCAGTGTATACTTCCTGATGGGCCTGTCAACAGAGGAGCTATCTGCTGGCAGTGTATACTTCCTGATGGGCCTGTCAACAGAGACGCTATTTACTGGTAGTGTATACTTCCTGATGGGCGTGTCAACAGAGACGCTATGTACTGGTAGTGTATACTTCCTGATGGGCGTGTCAACAGAGACGCTATGTACTGGTAGTGTATACTTCCTGATGGGCGTGTCAACAAAGACGCTGTGTACTGGTAGTGTATACTTCCTGATGGGCGTGTCAACAGAGACGCTATGTATTGGTAGTGTATACTTCCTGATGGGTGTGTCAACAGAGACGCTATGTGCTGGTAGTGTATACTTCCTGATGGGTGTGTCAACAGAGACGCTATGTATTGGTAGTGTAGACTTCCTGATGGGCGTGTCAACAGAGACGCTATGTATTGGTAGTGTATACTTCCTGATGGGTGTGTCAACAGAGAAGATATGTGCTGGCAGTGTATACTTCCTGATGGGTGTGTCAACAGAGACGCTATGTATTGGTAGTGTATACTTCCTGATGGGTGTGTCAACAGAGACGCTATGTACTGGTAGTGTATACTTCCTGATGGTTGTGTCAACAGAGAACATATGCACTGATAGCGCATACTTCCTGATGGGTGTGCCAACAGAAACGCTATGTGATGGTAGTGCATACTTCCTGATGGACGTGTCAACAGAGAAGCTATGTACTGGTAGTGTAGACTTCCTGATGGGTGTGTCAACAGAGACGCTATGTACTGGTAGTGCATACTTCCTGATGGGTGTGTCAACAGAGACGCTATGTACTAGTAGTGTATACTTCCTGATGGGTGTGTTAACAGAGAAGCTATGTACTGGTAGTGTATACTTCCTGATGGGTGTGTCAACAGAGACGCTATGTACTGGTAGTTTGTACTTCCTGATGAGTGTGTCAACAGAGACGCTATGTACTGGTAGTGTATACTTTCTGATGGGCGTGTCAACAGAGACGCTATGTGTTTGTAGTGTATACTTCCTGATGGGTGTGTCAACAGAGACGCTATGTACTGGTAGTGCATACTTCCTGATGGATGTGTCAACAGAGAAGCTATGTACTGATAGTGTGTACTTCCTGATGGGTGTGTCAACAGAGACGCTATGTGTTTGTAGTGTATACTTCCTGATGGGTGTGTCAACAGAGAAGCTATGTACTGGTAGTGTATACTTCCTGATGGGTGTGTCAACAGAGAAGCTATGTACTGGTAGTGCATACTTCCTGATGGGTGTGCCAACAGAGACGCTATGTACTGGTAGTGTATACTTCCTGATGGGCGTGTCAACAGAGACGCTATGTATTGGTAGTGTATACTTCCTGATGGGTGTGTCAACAGAGACGATATGTGCTGGTAGTGTATACTTCCTGATGGGTGTGTCAACAGAGACGCTATGTATTGGTAGTGTATACGTCCTGATGGGTGTGTCAACAGAGACACTATGTACTGGTAGTGAATACTTCCTGATGGTTGTGTCAACAGAGAACATATGCACTGATAGTGCATACTTCCTGATGGGTGTGCCAACAGAAACGCTATGTGCTGGTAGTGCATACTTCCTGATGGACGTGTCAACAGAGAAGCTATGTACTGGTAGTGTAGACTTCCTGATGGGTGTGTCAACAGAGACGCTATGTACTGGTAGTGCATACTTCCTGATGGGTGTGTCAACAGAGACGCTATGTACTAGTAGTGTATACTTCCTGATGGGTGTGTTAACAGAGAAGCTATGTACTGGTAGTGTATACTTCCTGATGGGTGTGTCAACAGAGACGCTATGTACTGGTAGTGTGTACTTCCTGATGGGTGTGTCAACAGAGACGCTATGTACTGGTAGTGTATACTTTCTGATGGGCGTGTCAACAGAGACGCTATGTGTTAGTAATGTATACTTCTTGATGGGTTTGTCAACAGAGAAGCTATGCACTGATAGTGTAGAATTCCTGATGGGTGTGCAATCAGAAACGCTATGTGCTGGTAGTGTATACTTCCTGATGGACGTGTCAACAGAGAAGCTATGTACTAGTAGTGTATACTTCCTGATGGGTGTGTTAACAGAGAAGCTATGTACTGGTAGTGTATACTTCCTGATGGGTGTGTCAACAGAGACGCTATGTACTGGTAGTGTGTACTTCCTGATGGGTGTGTCAACAGAGACGCTATGTACTGGTAGTGTATACTTTCTGATGGGCGTGTCAACAGAGACGCTATGTGTTTGTAATGTATACTTCTTGATGGGTTTGTCAACAGAGAAGCTATGCACTGATAGTGTAGAATTCCTGATGGGTGTGCAATCAGAAACGCTATGTGCTGGTAGTGTATACTTCCTGATGGACGTGTCAACAGAGAAGCTATGTACTGGTAGTGTAGACTTCCTGATGGGTGTGTCAACAGAGACGCTATGTACTGGTAGTGTATACTTCCTGATGGGTGTGTCAACAGAGACGCTATGTACTGGTAGTGTATACTTCCTGATGGGTGTGTCAACAGAGAAGCTATGTACTGGTAGTGTATACTTCCTGATGAGTTTGTCAACAGAGACGCTATGTACTGGTAGTGTATACTTTCTGATGGGCGTGTCAACAGAGACGCTATGTGTTTGTAGTGTATAATTCCTGATGGGTGTGTCAACAGAGACGCTATGTACTGGTAGTGCATACTTCCTGATGGATGTGTCAACAGAGACGCTATGTACTGGTAGTGTATACTTCCTGATGGGTGTGTCAACAGAGAAGCTATGTACTGATAGTGTATACTTCCTGATGGGTGTGTCAACAGAGACGCTATGAGTTTGTAGTGTATACTTCCTGATGGGTGTGTCAACAGAGACGCTATGTACTGGTAGTGTATACTTCCTGATGGGTGTGTCAACAGAGACGCTATGTACTGGTAGTGTATACTTCCTGATGGGTGTGTCAACAGAGACGCTATGTACTGGTAGTGTATACTTCCTGATGGGCGTGTCAACAGAGACGCTATGTATTGGTAGTGTATACTTCCTGATGGGTGTGTCAACAGAGACGCTATGTACTGGTAGTGTATACTTCCTGATGGGTGTGTCAACAGAGACGCTATGTATTGGTAGTGTATACTTCCTGATGGGTGTGTCAACAGAGACGCTATGTATTGGTAGTGTATACTTCCTGATGGGTGTGTCAACAGAGACGCTATGTGCTGGTAGTGTATACTTCCTGATGGGCGTGTCAACAGAGAAGCTATGTACTGGTAGTGTATACTTCCTGATGGGTGTGTCAACAGAGACGCTATGTACTGGTAGTGTATACTTCCTGATGGGCGTGTCAACAGAGACGCTATGTACTGGTAGTGTATACTTCCTGATGGGCGTGTCAACAGAGACGCTATGTACTGGTAGTGTATACTTCCTGATGGGCGTGTCAACAAAGACGCTGTGTACTGGTAGTGTATACTTCCTGATGGGCGTGTCAACAGAGACGCTATGTACTGGTAGTGTATACTTCCTGATGGGTGTGTCAACAGAGACGCTATGTACTGGTAGTGTATACTTCCTGATGGGTGTGTCAACAGAGACGCTATGTATTGGTAGTGTAGACTTCCTGATGGGTGTGTCAACAGAGACGCTATGTATTGGTAGTGTATACTTCCTGATGGGTGTGTCAACAGAGACGCTATGTGCTGGCAGTGTATACTTCCTGATGGGTGTGTCAACAGAGACGCTATGTATTGGTAGTGTATACTTCCTGATGGGTGTGTCAACAGAGACGCTATGTACTGGTAGTGTATACTTCCTGATGGTTGTGTCAACAGAGAACATATGCACTGATAGGCATACTTCCTGATGGGTGTGCCAACAGAAACGCTATGTGCTGGTAGTGCATACTTCCTGATGGACGTGTCAACAGAGAAGCTATGTACTGGTAGTGTAGACTTCCTGATGGGTGTGTCAACAGAGACGCTATGTACTGGTAGTGCATACTTCCTGATGGGTGTGTCAACAGAGACGCTATGTACTGGTAGTGTATACTTCCTGATGGGTGTGTCAACAGAGAAGCTATGTACTGGTAGTGTATACTTCCTGATGGGTGTGTCAACAGAGACGCTATGTACTGGTAGTTTGTACTTCCTGATGAGTGTGTCAACAGAGACGCTATGTACTGGTAGTGTATACTTTCTGATGGGCGTGTCAACAGAGACGCTATGTGTTTGTAGTGTATACTTCCTGATGGGTGTGTCAACAGAGACGCTATGTACTGGTAGTGCATACTTCCTGATGGATGTGTCAACAGAGACGCTATGTACTGGTAGTGTATACTTCCTGATGGGTGTGTCAACAGAGAAGCTATGTACTGATAGTGTGTACTTCCTGATGGGTGTGTCAACAGAGACACTATGTGTTTGTAGTGTATACTTCCTGATGGGTGTGTCAACAGAGAAGCTATGTACTGGTAGTGTATACTTCCTGATGGGTGTGTCAACAGAGAAGCTATGTACTGGTAGTGCATACTTCCTGATGGGTGTGCCAACAGAGACGCTATGTACTGGTAGTGTATACTTCCTGATGGGCGTGTCAAAAGAGACGCTATGTATTGGTAGTGTATAGTTCCTGATGGGTGTGTCAACAGAGACGCTATGTGCTGGTAGTGTATACTTCCTGATGGGTGTGTCAACAGAGACGCTATGTATTGGTAGTGTATACTTCCTGATGGGTGTGTCAACAGAGACGCTATGTACTGGTAGTGTATACTTCCTGATGGTTGTGTCAACAGAGAACATATGCACTGATAGTGCATACTTCCTGATGGGTGTGCCAACAGAGACGCTATGTACTGGTAGTGCATACTTCCTGATGGACGTGTCAACAGAGAAGCTATGTACTGGTAGTGTAGACTTCCTGATGGGTGTGTCAACAGAGACGCTATGTACTGGTAGTGCATACTTCCTGATGGGTGTGTCAACAGAGACGCTATGTACTAGTAGTGTATACTTCCTGATGGGTGTGTTAACAGAGAAGCTATGTACTGGTAGTGTATACTTCCTGATGGGTGTGTCAACAGAGACGCTATGTACTGGTAGTTTGTACTTCCTGATGGGTGTGTCAACAGAGACGCTATGTACTGGTAGTGTATACTTTCTGATGGGCGTGTCAACAGAGACGCTATGTATTGGTAGTGTATACTTCCTGATGGGTGTGTCAACAGAGAAGATATGTGCTGGCAGTGTATACTTCCTGATGGGCGTGTCAACAGAGACGCTATGTATTGGTAGTGTATACTTCCTGATGGGTGTGTCAACAGAGAAGATATGTGCTGGCAGTGTATACTTCCTGATGGGTGTGTAAACAGAGACGCTATGTATTGGTAGTGTATACCTCCTGATGGGTGTGTCAACAGAGACGCTATGTACTGGTAGTGTATACTTCCTGATGGTTGTGTCAACAGAGAACATATGCACTGATAGTGCATACTTCCTGATGGGTGTGCCAACAGAAACGCTATGTGCTGGTAGTGCATACTTCCTGATGGACGTGTCAACAGAGAAGCTATGTACTGGTAGTGTAGACTTCCTGATGGGTGTGTCAACAGAGACGCTATGTACTGGTAGTGCATACTTCCTGATGGACGTGTCAACAGAAACGCTATGTGCTGGTAGTGCATACTTCCTGATGGACGTGTCAACAGAGACGCTATGTACTGGTAGTGCATACTTCCTGATGGGTGTGTCAACAGAGACGCTATGTACTGGTAGTGTATACTTCCTGATGGGTGTGTTAACAGAGAAGCTATGTACTGGTAGTGTATACTTCCTGATGGGTGTGTCAACAGAGACGCTATGTACTGGTAGTTTGTACTTCCTGATGGGTGTGTCAACAGAGACGCTATGTACTGGTAGTGTATACTTTCTGATGGGCGTGTCAACAGAAACGCTATGTGTTTGTAATGTATACTTCCTGATGGGTTTGTCAACAGAGAAGCTATGCACTGATAGTGTAGAATTCCTGATGGGTGTGCCATCAGAAACGCTATGTGCTGGTAGTGCATACTTCCTGATGGACGTGTCAACAGAGAAGCTATGTACTGGTAGTGTAGACTTCCTGATGGGTGTGTCAACAGAGACGCTATGTATTGGTAGTGTATACTTCCTGATGGGTGTGTCAACAGAGACGCTATGTACTGGTAGTGCATACTTCCTGATGGGTGTGTCAACAGTGACGCTATGTACTGGTAGTGTATACTTCCTGATGGGTGTGTTAACAGAGAAGCTATGTACTGGTAGTGTAGATTTCCTGATGGGCGTGTCAACAGAGACGCTATGTATTGGTAGTGTATACTTCCTGATGGGTGTGTCAACAGAGAAGATATGTGCTGGCAGTGTATACTTCCTGATGGGTGTGTCAACAGAGACGCTATATATTGGTAGCGTAGACTTCCTGATGGGTGTGTCAACAGAGACGCTATATATTGGTAGCGTAGACTTCCTGATGGGTGTGTCAACAGAGCCGCTATGTGCTGGCAGTGTATACTTCCTGATGGGCCTGTTAACAGAGGAGCTATCTGCTGGCAGTGTATACTTCCTGATGGGCCTGTCAACAGAGACGCTATTTACTGGTAGTGTATACTTCCTGATGGGCGTGTCAACAGAGACGCTATGTACTGGTAGTGTATACTTCCTGATGGGCGTGTCAACAGAGACGCTATGTACTGGTAGTGTATACTTCCTGATGGGCGTGTCAACAAAGACGCTGTGTACTGGTAGTGTATACTTCCTGATGGGCGTGTCAACAGAGACGCTATGTATTGGTAGTGTATACTTCCTGATGGGTGTGTCAACAGAGACGCTATGTGCTGGTAGTGTATACTTCCTGATGGGTGTGTCAACAGAGACGCTATGTATTGGTAGTGTAGACTTCCTGATGGGCGTGTCAACAGAGACGCTATGTATTGGTAGTGTATACTTCCTGATGGGTGTGTCAACAGAGAAGATATGTGCTGGCAGTGTATACTTCCTGATGGGTGTGTCAACAGAGACGCTATGTATTGGTAGTGTATAATTCCTGATGGGCGTGTCAACAGAGACGCTATGTATTTGTAGTGTATACTTCCTGATGGGTGTGTCAACAGAAACGCTATGTGCTGGTAGTGCATACTTCCTGATGGACGTGTCAACAGAGAAGCTATGTACTGGTAGTGTATACTTCCTGATGGGTGTGTCAACAGAGAAGCTATGTACTGGTAGTGTATACTTCCTGATGGGTGTGTCAACAGAGACGCTATGTACTGGTAGTGTATACTTCCTGATGGGTGTGTCAACAGAGAGGCTATGTACTAGTAGTGTATACTTCCTGATGGGTGTGTCAACAGAGAAGCTATGTACTGGTAGTGTATACTTCCTGATGGGTGTGTCAACAGAGACGCTATGTACTGGTAGTTTGTACTTCCTGATGAGTGTGTCAACAGAGACGCTATGTACTGGTAGTGTATACTTTCTGATGGGCGTGTCAACAGAGACGCTATGTGTTTGTAGTGTATACTTCCTGATGGGTGTGTCAACAGAGACGCTATGTACTGGTAGTGCATACTTCCTGATGGATGTGTCAACAGAGACGCTATGTACTGGTAGTGTATACTTCCTGATGGGTGTGTCAACAGAGAAGCTATGTACTGATAGTGTGTACTTCCTGATGGGTGTGTCAACAGAGACGCTATGTGTTTGTAGTGTATACTTCCTGATGGGTGTGTCAACAGAGAAGCTATGTACTGGTAGTGTATACTTCCTGATGGGTGTGTCAACAGAGAAGCTATGTACTGGTAGTGCATACTTCCTGATGGGTGTGCCAACAGAGACGCTATGTACTGGTAGTGTATACTTCCTGATGGGCGTGTCAAAAGAGACGCTATGTATTGGTAGTGTATACTTCCTGATGGGTGTGTCAACAGAGACGCTATGTGCTGGTAGTGTATACTTCCTGATGGGTGTGTCAACAGAGACGCTATGTACTGGTAGTGTATACTTCCTGATGGTTGTGTCAACAGAGAACATATGCACTGATAGTGCATACTTCCTGATGGGTGTGCCAACAGAAACGCTATGTGCTGGTAGTGCATACTTCCTGATGGACGTGTCAACAGAGAAGCTATGTACTGGTAGTGTAGACTTCCTGATGGGTGTGTCAACAGAGACGCTATGTACTGGTAGTGCATACTTCCTGATGGGTGTGTCAACAGAGACGCTATGTACTGGTAGTGTATACTTCCTGATGGGTGTGTTAACAGAGAAGCTATGTACTGGTAGTGTATACTTCCTGATGGGTGTGTCAACAGAGACGCTATGTACTGGTAGTTTGTACTTCCTGATGGGTGTGTCAACAGAGACGCTATGTACTGGTAGTGTATACTTTCTGATGGGCGTGTCAACAGAGACGCTATGTGTTTGTAATGTATACTTCCTGATGGGTTTGTCAACAGAGAAGCTATGCACTGATAGTGTAGAATTCCTGATGGGTGTGCCATCAGAAACGCTATGTGCTGGTAGTGCATACTTCCTGATGGACGTGTCAACAGAGAAGCTATGTACTGGTAGTGTAGACTTCCTGATGGGTGTGTCAACAGAGACGCTATGTATTGGTAGTGTATACTTCCTGATGGGTGTGTCAACAGAGACGCTATGTACTGGTAGTGCATACTTCCTGATGGGTGTGTCAACAGTGACGCTATGTACTGGTAGTGTATACTTCCTGATGGGTGTGTTAACAGAGAAGCTATGTACTGGTAGTGTATACTTCCTGATGAGTGTGTCAACAGAGACGCTATGTACTGGTAGTGTATACTTTCTGATGGGCGTGTCAACAGAGACGCTATGTGTTTGTAGTGTATACTTCCTGATGGGTGTGTCAACAGAGACGCTATGTACTGGTAGTGCATACTTCCTGATGGATGTGTCAACAGAGACGCTATGTACTGGTAGTGTATACTTCCTGATGGGTGTGTCAACAGAGAAGCTATGTACTGATAGTGTATACTTCCTGATGGGTGTGTCAACAGAGACGCTATGTGTTTGTAGTGTATACTTCCTGATGGGTGTGTCAACAGAGAAGCTATGTACTGGTAGTGTATACTTCCTGATGGGTGTGTCAACAGAGAGGCTATGTACTGGTAGTGTATACTTCCTGATGGGTGTACCAACAGAGACGCTATGTACTGGTAGTGTATACTTCCTGATGGGCGTGTCAACAGAGACGCTATGTATTGGTAGTGTATACTTCCTGATGGGTGTGTCAACAGAGACGCTATGTGCTGGTAGTGTATACTTCCTGATGGGTGTGTCAACAGAGACGCTATGTATTGGTAGTGTAGACTTCCTGATGGGCGTGTCAACAGAGACGCTATGTATTGGTAGTGTATACTTCCTGATGGGTGTGTCAACAGAGAAGATATGTGCTGGCAGTGTATACTTCCTGATGGGTGTGTAAACAGAGACGCTATGTATTGGTAGTGTATACCTCCTGATGGGTGTGTCAACAGAGACGCTATGTACTGGTAGTGTATACTTCCTGATGGTTGTGTCAACAGAGAACATATGCACTGATAGTGCATACTTCCTGATGGGTGTGCCAACAGAAACGCTATGTGCTGGTAGTGCATACTTCCTGATGGACGTGTCAACAGAGAAGCTATGTACTGGTAGTGTAGACTTCCTGATGGGTGTGTCAACAGAGACGCTATGTACTGGTAGTGCATACTTCCTGATGGGTGTGTCAACAGAGACGCTATGTACTGGTAGTGTATACTTCCTGATGGGTGTGTTAACAGAGAAGCTATGTACTGGTAGTGTATACTTCCTGATGGGTGTGTCAACAGAGACGCTATGTACTGGTAGTTTGTACTTCCTGATGGGTGTGTCAACAGAGACGCTATGTACTGGTAGTGTATACTTTCTGATGGGCGTGTCAACAGAAACGCTATGTGTTTGTAATGTATACTTCCTGATGGGTTTGTCAACAGAGAAGCTATGCACTGATAGTGTAGAATTCCTGATGGGTGTGCCATCAGAAACGCTATGTGCTGGTAGTGCATACTTCCTGATGGACGTGTCAACAGAGAAGCTATGTACTGGTAGTGTAGACTTCCTGATGGGTGTGTCAACAGAGACGCTATGTATTGGTAGTGTATACTTCCTGATGGGTGTGTCAACAGAGACGCTATGTACTGGTAGTGTATACTTCCTGATGGGTGTGTCAACAGAGACGCTATGTACTGGTAGTGTATACTTCCTGATGGGTGTGTCAACAGAGAAGCTATGTACTGGTAGTGTATACTTCCTGATGAGTGTGTCAACAGAGACGCTATGTACTGGTAGTGTATACTTCCTGATGGGCGTGTCAACAGAGACGCTATGTGTTTGTAGTGTATACTTCCTGATGGGTGTGTCAACAGAGACGCTATGTACTGGTAGTGTATACTTCCTGATGGGTGTGTCAACAGAGACGCTATGTACTGGTAGTGTATACTTCCTGATGGGTGTGTCAACAGAGAAGCTATGTACTGATAGTGTGTACTTCCTGATGGGTGTGTCAACAGAGACGCTATGTGTTTGTAGTGTATACTTCCTGATGGGTGTGTCAACAGAGAAGCTATGTACTGGTAGTGTATACTTCCTGATGGGTGTGTCAACAGAGACGCTATGTACTGGTAGTGTATACTTCCTGATGGGTGTGTCAACAGAGACGCTATGTACTGGTAGTGTATACTTCCTGATGGGCGTGTCAACAGAGACGCTATGTATTGGTAGTGTATACTTCCTGATGGGCGTGTCAACAGAGACGCTATGTACTGGTAGTGTAGACTTCCTGATGGGTGTGTCAACAGAGACGCTATGTACTGGTAGTGTATACTTCCTGATGGGTGTGTCAACAGAGACGCTATGTACTGGTAGTGTATACTTCCTGATGGGTGTGTCAACAGAGACGCTATGTACTGGTAGTGTATACTTCCTGATGGGCGTGTCAACAGAGATGCTATGGACTGATAGTGCATACTTCCTGATGGGCGTGTCAACAGAGACGCTATATGTTTGTAATGTATACTTCCTGATGGGTGTGTCAACAGAGACGCTATGTACTGGTAGTGTATACTTCCTGATGGGTGTGTCAATGGAGACGCTATGTACTGGTAGTGTATACTTCCTGATGGGTGTGTCAATGGAGACGCTATGTACTGGTAGTGTATACTTCCTGATGGGTGTGTCAATGGAGACGCTATGTGTTTGTAGTGTATGCTTCTGATGGGTGTGTCAACATATAGATAGATAGATAGATTCTGTATTATCCTCAATTATAGGAGAGCTATCACATACATGTATACTACAGATACATTTATAATATTACAACTATTATCGAATACGAACAAACATTGTGACATCATGTAATTAAACTATATACATGTAATTACAAAAACAAAGAACAGAAAATGAAAATATAACAGATACGTAACATTGTGACAAGAATTTCCAGCCTCGCTTAACAAAATCGAACATTGAATTAACTATAATATCGGATCCTGAGAGTACACCTTACCGAAACGAAACATAAGGTGTAAGTTACAGGAACTCAAATATTAAAAACGTAAGTTGACGAATTGTTTCAGAACACAGCCCTACACTAGAATATAATAATGTAGAGTATGTGAGATGAACCCATGCTAATTCCCATCACAACGACATATACAGTATACAGTTACAAGCTCATTTTAATTTGTAAACAAACTATTTATTCGACGCAGATATTTATTATCTTCGAATAATGTTTGGGTTTTAGCATTTGCGCTTTGCACAAAAGGCAGGCATATTTTAATTCTATTCATGTTAATTCATGTACCACAGCACACTATGGTTGTGCACGCGATAGAACAGTTGTATGTAATGTATTCATTGCTGTAATTTGGATATTGTCATGGCTTGCTTTATCAAGTTCTAACAGACAGTCTAAGACATACCTAACAGCAAATCACATATTTGTGTAATACGATCCCTTGAGATGAAGCGTGTTTATTCATGCTTGATCAAAAACAGTTGTACATAGGGCAATTATGTACGGAAGCCTACAGGGGCCATTTTGACTTATGACTTACAACTTAGATCTTAGGACTTAGGACTTAGAACTTAGATATTAGGACTTACGACTTAGACGTAAAGCATCGGTGAGTGCGTGCATGCGTGCATCGTTGAGTGTGTGAGTGCGTGAGTGCGTGAGTGCGTAGTGAGTGCGTGAGTGCGTTGGTGCGTGCATCGGTGAGTGCGTGCATCGGTGAGTGCGTGAGTGTGTAAGTGTGTGAGTGCGTGAGTGAGTGCGTGCATCGGTGAGACATGCGCACTCAATGATGCACGCACTCACGCACTCACCGATGCACGCACTCACGCAATCACCGATGCACGCATCACGCACTACCGATGCACGCACTCACGATGCACAACTCAACGAGCACGCACTCACGCACTCACCGATGCACGCACTCACCGATGCACGCACTCACGCACTCACGATGCACGCATGCACGCACTCACCGATGCACGCACTCACTCACGCACCCACGCACTCACACACTTACACACTCACGCACTCACACACTCACACACTCACCGATGCACGCATGCACGCACTCACCGATGCTTTACGTCTAAGTCGTAAGTTCTAACATCTAAGTTCTAAGTCCTAAGATCTAAGTTGTAAGTCATAAGTCAAAATGGCCCCTGTAGGCTTCTGCCTACAAGGGCCATTTTGACTTACGACTTACAACTTAGAGCTTAGGAGTTAGGTGTTAGGAGTTAGGACTTAGAACTAAGTAACGCGGCCATTTACATGGTAATACTATATATAGATACAAGAACCAGTTACCTCTTTCATATAAAGTCGGTCTGGACTCACTGGTCTACACATGTGTTCTCCTGTAAATGGCGTTCTAAGTCCTAAGTCCTAACTCCTAACTCCTAAGCTCTAAGTTGTAAGTCGTAAGTCAAAATGACCCTTGTATGCTTCCGTAGTTCTGAGATGCTCAGTTTTCGGACATGAGTATATTATGTGTATTTTGCTATTATTAACAAACATGTCACATTTAGGACACGTTTCACTCCTGCTAAAACAAAATAATTTGTTTATACATGTAGTTGAAACAGCAGTATAGCATATAGGTTTTAATTTTGGGAATTGTCTGCCTAGTAACCACAGCTCACATGGTTTATTAACGTTGAGTGTGTTTTCAGCATTTATTTCTGGAAAACGTATATTTACCCTAGACATCCTTTCATTATGTTCAGCTTCGAAAATTTGCTTCCGAAGAATTGACCTCCATTGAAATTTTGTTGGAAACAGCTAGCGCATCACTGACATAATTTGACAAATACGGTTTCAGATTATATTTGAGATGTCTGTAGATGTCTGTAGATGTCTGGTATAAAATCATGTAGCTGCCTTTCATCATTGCCATAGTGAAACAGGCGCATTATAAACATCCGTTTGGACAGATAATAACAAGGTAGTCGGAATAGCTGACCCAGGAATGTAAGTTTCTTATAATCAATCATCGTCTCTATTGGAGAGATTCCCAGACAACTAAGAGCTATATCTGTATTAGCAAATGGCGGTAAGTTTTGGACCAGTTTAATACAGAATCGATGATTTCTTTCTAGTTGCAATAAACTGGATCTGGACATATAATTCCACAATTCGCTGCCAAAACGTGCCTTTGTTACCACTGCCGATTTGTATATAGTTGCCCAGGAGACGGGACTTATAGCATTCTGGGCGATGCCATTGTTCATTATACCAAGAAGACTTCCTCTTCGTTTTGTATTTGCATCGCGCATAAAGTCGCACACAGTCATATACTTATCGCAGATCACCCCTATGTGTACATATTGTTCTACTTCCTCAATAATCTGAGGACCAAAGTGAAAAGTCCTTGAGTGTTTAAGGTAATCGGATTTGGATTCATTAAATACAATGATGGCACATTTCAATGGATTATACAGATACCGCCATTTCCTCGAGTAGTCATAACATATCGACAGCATATGTTCCACTCCTTGTTTTGAAAATGACACTAACAACATGTCGTCTGCAACTGTAGGGCTATTTATATTCATATTATAAACACAAATACCTAAATCACTGTTCTCAAGTTTGCGAATTAGACCATTTATAATAACAGTAATGATGAACTGTTGCCTCCTTGACGCGTGCCTTGTGAGAACGTTCATGATAATTTAGGAAGGATGATTGATGATGCTGTGTTGTCTGTTTCACACTAGCACATTTTGCTAACACGAGCAGCAGCACAATTGCATTTCTGCAATCAGCACATTTCGCACAGCACAAACACACACATGCATAGCGCTTTTCAATAGCACAATGGCACACGTGACTACGAACGAACAGCACACTCAAAAACGCTGACATATGTGTATATTGACTGATATATGTGTATATTGAATGATATATGTGTATATTGAATGATATATGTGTATATTGACTGATTTATGTGTATAGTCGCTGATATATGTGTATATTGACTGATTTATGTGTATAGTCGCTGATATATGTGTATATTGACTGATTTATGTGTATATTGAATGATATATGTGTATATTGACTGATTTATGTGTATATTGAATGATATATGTGTATATTGACTGATATATGTGCATAGTCGCTGGTATATGTGTATATTGACTGATATATGTGTATAGTCGCTGGTATATGTGTATATTGACTGATATATGTGCATAGTCGCTGGTATATGTGTATATTGACTGATTTATGTGTATAGTCGCTGGTATATGTGTATATTGACTGATATATGTGTATAGTCGCTGGTATATGTGTATATTGACTGATATATGTGCATAGTCGCTGATATAGGTGTATATTGACTGATATATGTGTATATTGACTGATTTATGTGTATATTGACTGATATATGTGTATTGTCGCTGGTATATGTGTATATTGACTGATATATGTGTATAGTCGCTGGTATATGTGTATATTGACTGATATATGTGTATAGTCGCTGATATAGGTGTATATTGACTGATATATGTGTATATTGACTGATATATGTGTATAGTCGCTGATATAGGTGTATATTGACTGATATATGTGTATAGTCGCTGATATAGGTGTATATTGACTGATATATGTGTATATTGAATGATATATGTATATATTGACTGATATATGTGTATAGTCGCTGGTATATGTGTATATTGACTGATATATGTGTATAGTCGCTGGTATATGTGTATATTGACTGATATATGTGTATAGTCGCTGATATAGGTGTATATTGACTGATATATGTGTATATTGACTGATATATGTGTATAGTCGCTGATATAGGTGTATATTGGCTGATATATGTGTATAGTCGCTGATATAGGTGTATATTGACTGATATATGTGTATATTGAATGATATAGGTGTATATTGACTGATATATGTGTATAGTTGCTGATATATGTGTATAGTCGCTGATATATGTGTATATTAGCTGATATATGTGTATATTCGCTGATATAGGTGTATAGTCGCTGATATATGTATATAGTTGATGATATAGGTGTATATTGACTGATATATGTGTATATTCGCTGATATATGTGTATATTGACTGATATATGTGTATATTGAATGATATATGTGTATATTCACTGATATATGTGTATATTGAATGATATATGTGTATATTCACTGATATATGTGTATATTGAATGATATATGTGTATATTGACTGATATATGTGTATATTCACTGATATATGTGTATATTGAATGATATATGTGTATATTGAATGATATATGTGTATATTGAATGATATATGTGTATATTCGCTTGTTAATCAGTTCAAACAGAGTATGATGTACATTCAACAGGTGTCAACAGCAGAACAATCGCACTTAATATTGATACAGTCAAACCTGTGTTAGTGGCTACCTCTAGGAAGCAGCCAACCTGTACTAAGCAGCTAGATTCCAAATTATGCAGCCCCATGTGCTAAGTAGGCTGTGGGTCCTCTATTATGCAGCCCCATATGCTATGCATGCAGTCCCTTGGTTGTTGTTCCTCTTTTAGGCAGCCGCATGTGCTATGCATGCAGTCCCTTGGATGTGGGTCCTCTATTATGCAGCCGCATGTGCTATGCATGCAGTCCATTGGTTGTTGTTCCTCTTTTAGGCAGCCGCATGTGCTATGCATGCAGTCCCTTGGATGTGGGTCCTCTATTATGCAGCCGCATGTGCTATGCATGCAGTCCCTTGAATGTGGGTCCTCTATTAGGCAGCCGCATGTGCTATGCATGCAGTCCCTTGAATGTGGGTCCTCTATTATGCAGCCGCATGTGCTATGCATGCAGTCCCTTGGATGTTGGTCGTCTATTAGGCAGCTGCATGTGCTATGTCTGCAGTCCCTTGGCTGCGGGTCCTCTATTATGCAGCCGCATGTGCTATGCATGCAATCCATTGGCTGCGGGTCCTCTATTAGGCAGCCGCATGTGCTAAGCAGTCCCTTGGCTGCGGGTCCTCTATTAGGCAGCCGCATGTGCTAAGCAGTCCCTTGGCTGCGGGTCCTCTATTATGCAGCCGCATGTGCTATGCATGCAATCCCTTGGCTGTGGGTCCTCTATTAGGCAGCCGCATGTGCGATGCAGTCCCTTGGCTGCGGGTCCTCTATTATACAGCCGCATGTGCGACGCAGTCCCTGGCTGCGGGTCCTTTAGTATGCAGCCGATGTGATATGCAGTCCCTTGGCTGCGGGTCTTCTATTATGCAGCTGTATGTGCTATGCAGTATCTTGGCTGCGGGTCCTCTACTAGGCAGCCGCATGTGCGATGCAGTCCCATGGCTGCGGGTCCTCTACTAGGCAGCTGTATGTGCGATGCAGTCCCATGGCTGCGGGTCCTCTACTAGGCAGCTGTATGTGCTATGCAGTCCCATGGCTGCGTGTCCTCTACTATACAGACGCATGTGCGATGCAGTCCCTGGCTGCGGGTCCTCTATTATACAGACGCATGTGCGACGCAGTCCCTGGCTGCGGGTCCTCTATTATACAGACGCATGTGCGACGCAGTCCCTGGCTGCGGGTCCTCTATTATGCAGACGCATGTGCGATGCAGTCCCATGGCTACGGGTCCTCTATTATGCAGCCGATGTGCGATGCAGTCCCATGGCTGCGTGTCCTCTATTATACAGACGCATGTGCGATGCAGTCCCATGGCTGCGTGTCCTCTATTATACAGACGCATGTGCGATGCAGTCACTTGGCTGTGGCTGCTTAAGACAGGGTTGACTGTATGATACTATCATTATCTGCAGGTTGCTACACTCATGCTCTCACGTGAATTTCATTGTGCGAAAGTTGTATTCAACAAATACCAGGAAAATTAATCGAAAAATAATATAAGCTAAGGCAGTGAACAGTTATTTCATTCCATAGACAAGCATACAAATAGCAATTTACAGATTCTCCGCCAAATCTTTCCTACATGGAGATCTGTAATAAAGAACATATTGTTTTCTTTCTGCAAAAACAACAGCTTCACAAAAAACATGATACAAAAGAACCAATTCAAATGTATCCCTACTTTACTTATAAATGTGTTCATGTTTATACCACGAAAATAGGTGAAAACCAGAGGCAATATTTATATGAACTATTCACAAAATAATTCGATCAAACGAAACAGTTTGAGTGCAACAGTTATTGCTTCTTTAGTTATTCAATCTATGAACTAAACAATGCAAATAGGTGGTCGACCATCTACTTATTTCGCTATTTTCAATTATGTTGACGCTATTTGAATTCAGTATCACCGAGGTCAAAAATTAGCTCACGTAGTAATTTGTAAACACCCATTTTCAGCATCCAGAAGATAAAGCATGAACAATTCACTGTTATGAACATCACACATGCATTCAGATGTCTATTTTACCACATCACACATGCATTCAAATGTCTATTTTACCACATCACACATGCATTCAAATGTCTATTTTACCACATCACACATGCATTCAAATGTCTATTTTACCACATCACACATGCATTCAAATGTCTATTTTACCACATCACACATGCATTCAAATGTCTATTTTACCACATCACACATGCATTCAAAAGTCTATTTTACCACATCACACATGCATTCAAATGTCTATTTTACCACATCACGCATGCATTCAAATGTCTATTTTACCACATCACGCATGCATTCAAATGTCTATTTTATCACATCACACATGCATTCAAATGTCTATTTTACCACATCACACATGCATTCAAATGTCTATTTTACCACATCACACATGCATTCAAATGTCTATTTTACCACATCACGCATGCATTCAAATGTCCATTTTACCACATCACACATGCATTCAAATGTCTATTTTACCACATCACACATGCATTCAGATGTCTATTTTACCACATCACACATGCATTCAAATGTCTATTTTACCACATCACACATGCATTCAAATGCCTATTTTACCACATCACACATGCATTCAAATGTCTATTTTACCATATCACGCATGCATTCAAATGTCCATTTTACCACATCACACATGCATTCAAATGTCTATTTTACCACATCACACATGCATTCAGATGTCTATTTTACCACATCACACATGCATTCAGATGTCTATTTTACCACATCACACATGCATTCAAATGTCTATTTTACCACATCACGCATGCATTCAAATGTCTATTTTACCACATCACACATGCATTCAAAAGTCTATTTTACCACATCACACATGCATTCAAATGCCTATTTTACCACATCACACATGCATTCAAATGTCTATTTTACCACATCACGCATGCATTCAAATGTCCATTTTACCACATCACACATGCATTCAAATGTCTATTTTACCACATCACACATACATTCAAATGTCTATTTCCACATCAAACATGCATTCAAATGTCTATTTTACCACATCACGCATGCATTCAAATATCCATTTTACCACATCACACATACATTCAAATGTCTATTTTCCCACATCACACATCATTCAGATGTCTATTTTACCACATCACACATGCATTCAAATGTCTATTTTACCACATCACGCATGCATTCAAATGTCTATTTTACCACATCACACATGCATTCAAATGTCTATTTTACCACATCACACATGCATTCAAATGTCTATTTTACCACATCACACATGCATTCAAATGTCTATTTTACCACATCACGCATGCATTCAAATGTCTATTTTACCACATCACACATGCATTCAAATGTCTATTTTACCACATCACACATGCATTCAAATGTCTATTTTACCACATCACACATGCATTCAAATGTCTATTTTACCACATCACGCATGCATTCAAATGTCTATTTTACCACATCACACATGCATTCAAATGTCTATTTTACCACATCACACATGCATTCAAATGCCTATTTTACCACATCACACATGCATTCAAATGTCTATTTTACCACATCACACATGCATTCAAATGTCTATTTTACCACATCACACATGCATTCAAATGTCTATTTTACCACATCACACATACATTCAAATGTCTATTTTCCCACATCACACATGCATTCAAATGTCTATTTTACCACATCACGCATGCATTCAAATATCCATTTTACCACATCACACATACATTCAAATGTCTATTTTCCCACATCACACATACATTCAGATGTCTATTTTCCCACATCACACATGCATTCAAATGTCTATTTTACCACATCACGCATGCATTCAACTGTCTATTTTACCACATCACACATACATTCAAATGTCTATTTTACCACATCACGCATGCATTCAAATGTCTATTTTGCCACATCACGCATGCATTCAAATGTCTATTTTACCACATCACACATACATTCAAATATCCATTTTACCACATCACACATGCATTCAAATGTCTATTTTACCTCATTTTATAGAATTTCTCAATTCGACCGAGTGTCTAGTTCAATAATTGATTCCTCCTATAATCTCTAGTTCAGTAATTGACATTGGCTTTCCACGATGATAGTTTGTGACTATTTCATATTATATCTATGCGCTGTGTGCGCGCGGGCGCGCGTGTGGTGTGTTTATAGAGTACTTTCCTTATCATAAACAAAGGATTCATAATTTGTAAGATTGGTAGAGGATGGGTTTCCGACCCCTACCGTGCAGAGTTTGGAGATTAATATACGGGGCTACACAAATGGGGCCCGAAATGCAAAATACTCGTTAGGGCAACTCCAAAACAATGTTTTCCTCTGAATGGTGCCCAAAAATGAAACAATCTCGTAAAAGTAACACCGACACAATCTTCTCGATTACAACAGAAAGCAGTTTAATGTAACATTCATTGTATATTTGAATTGCCATTATACCCGTTGAGTAAGGTTCCGCTCTAGATACTGGGGTAACTCTATTTTCTGAAAACGTGCGAATTTGATAATACGTATAAATATGTAGTCATTTTCATATATTTTTACCTCAGCTTGAAACAGGCAGTTACTTGTTAAACTTGTAAAATAAAACAAAGAATTACACATTTTAAAAAAGACATTCAAATTAGCGATAACTTGCTTTATACGTGCATTTTAGAAATAACGTGTTTAATTTTGATACTAAATTTTATTATCTTATTATAAAAAGAATATTTTATTCACATTGTCGATACTGTTTGGAATTGATCATGATTAATCAAAGTTTGTTTCGCCACGTGCTGGTATTTCTAGCGAGTGCTTCAGGTAAGGTAGACTTATTATATAGCAGAATTATAATTTTATCATTATGTATTGTACATATGAGTAGTGATTACAGATATATTCCTGTTCGAAAACACGAACTTGCACCGACTACGAGTGTCCCCTGCAGCGCTTTATGTATTAATGAATCATGAAAACACGAACTTGCACCGACTACGAGTGTCCCATGCAGCGATATATGTATTAATGAATCATGAAAACAAGAACTTGCACCGACTACGAGTGTCCCATGCAGCGATATCTGTATCAATGAATCATGAAAACACAAACTTGCACCGACTACAAGTGTCCCATGCACAGGGATTCGGCACGTTTGGGGGTACTAGTATATATATATTTAAGTACTTAAATTAAAAAGTATATAGAAACATTTAACAGAAATGCCAAATTAAATATTTGTGCTGATAAAAATTAAAAAATAGTAAATAAGATTAAAAATAAAATACGCTTGGTTAATCCAAGATGGCCGCTTCAATACTTTTCCATTTGAGATAATTTAGTTTAATAATATTTTATTTCGTATCAGTTACATGTATAATACAAAAGCCATAGATAAAATATATATAATTATGCTGCATGCAAAGTTTTTCCAACATTAGTAAATAGCACGCACAGAATGTCTACTCTCTCTAGCAATCACGAACAAGAAATGAGCGTCCCGCAAGGCAGTATTTTATCTCTTACACTTTTTAATATTAAAATAAATAACATTGTGAAATGCCTTGGCAACGCTACTGAGTGTTCTTTATATGTAGATGAGTTTGTTATATGTTATCGTTCAAAGTCTATGGCTACTATTGAACGCCATCTTCAACTTTGCTTAAATAAAGTACACTATAAATGGGCTTTAAATAACGGTTTTCGAAGGACAAAACCAATTGTATTCACTTTTGTCAGTCAAGAAAAGTATTATTTCTTGTATTATGTATATGTAGTATTATGGCAAGTATTAACTCTTGTATTATGTATATGTAGTATTATGGCAAGTATTAACTCTTGTATTATGTATATGTAGTATTATGGCAAGTATTAACTCTTGTATTATGTATATGTAGTATTATGGCAAGTATTAACTCTTGTATTATGTATATGTAGTATTATGGCAAGTATTAACTCTTGTATTATGTATATGTAGTATTATGGCAAGTATTAACTCTTGTATTATGTATATGTAGTATTATGGCAAGTATTATTATGTATATGTAGTATTATGGCAAGTATTAACTCTTGTATTATGTAAAGCATTAACTCTTGTATTATGTATATGTAGTATAATGGCAAGTATTATTATGTATATGTAGTATTATGGCAAGTATTAACTCTTGTATTATGTATATGTAGTATTATGGCAAGCATTAACTCTTGTATTATGTATATGTAGTATTATGGCAAGCATTAACTCTTGTATTATGTATATGTAGTGTTATGGCAAGTATTAACTCTTGTATTATGTATATATAGTATTATGGCAAGTATTAACTCTTGTATTATGTATATGTAGTTTTATGACAAGTATTATTATGTATATGTAGTATTATGGCAAGCATTAACTCTTGTATCATGTATATGTAGTATTATGGCACGTATTAACTCTTGTATTATGTATATGTAGTATTATGGCAAGTATTAACTCTTGTATTATGTATATGTAGTATTATGGCAAGCATTAACTCTTGTATTATGTATATTTAGTATTATGGCAAGTATTAACTCTTGTATTATGTATATGTAGTATTATGGCAAGTATTCACTCTTGTATTATGTATATGTAGTATTATGGCAAGTATTAACTCTTGTATTATGTATATGTAGTATTACGGCACGTATTAACTCTTGTATTTTGTATATGTAGTATTATGGCAAGTATTAACTCTTGTATTATGTATATGTATTATTATGGCAAGTATTAACTCTTGTATTATGTATATGTAGTATTATGGCAAGTATTAACTCTTGTATTATGTATATGTAGTATTATGGCAAGTATTAACTCTTGTATTATGTATATGTAGTATCATGGCAAGTATTAACTCTTGTATTATGTATATGTAGTATTATGGCAAGTATTAACTCTTGTATTATGTATATGTAGTATTATGGCAAGTATTAACTCTTGTATTATGTATATGTAGTATTGTGGCAAGCATTAACTCTTGTATTATATATGTATATGTAGTAGTATGGCAAGCATTAACTCTTGTATTATGTATATGTAGTATTATGGCAAGTATTAACTCTTGTATTATGTATATGTAGTATTATGGCAAGTATTAACTCTTGTATTATGTATATGTAGTATTATGGCAAGCATTAACTCTTGTATTATATATGTATATGTAGTATTATGGCAAGCATTAACTCTTGTATTATGTATATGTAGTTTTATGGCAAGTATTAACCCTTGTATTATGTATATGTAGTATTATGGCAAGTATTAACTCTTGTATTATGTATATGTAGTATTATGGCAAGCATTAACTCTTGTATTATGTATATATAGTATTATGGCAAGTATTAACTCTTGTATTATGTATAATTATGGCAAGTATTAATTCTTGTATTATGTATATGTAGTATTATGGCAAGTATTAACTCTTGTATTATGTATATGTAGTATTATGGCAAGCATTAACTCTTGTATTATGTATATGTAGTATTATGGCAAGTATTAACTCTTTTATTATGTATATGTAGTATTATGACAAGTATTAACTCATGTATTATGTATATATATGTAGTATTATGGCAAGTATTAACTCTTGTATTATGCATATGTACTATTATGGCAAGTATTAACTCTTGTGTTATGTATATGTAGTATTATGGCAAGTATTAACTCTTGTATTATGTATATGTAGTATTATGGCAAGTATTAACTCTTGTATTATGTATATGTAGTATTACGGCACGTATTAACTCTTGTATTTTGTATATGTAGTATTATGGCAAGTATTAACTCTTGTATTATGTATATGTAGTATTATGGCAAGTATTAACTCTTGTATTATGTATATGTAGTATTACGGCACGTATTAACTCTTGTATTATGTATATGTAGTATTATGGCAAGTATTAACTCTTGTATTATGTATATGTAGTATTACGGCACGTATTAACTCTTGTATTATGTATATGTAGTATTATGGCAAGCATTAACTCTCGTATTATGTATATGTAGTATTATGGCAAGTATTAACTCTTGTATTATGTATATGTAGTATTATGGCAAGCATTAACTCTTGTATTATGTATATGTAGTATTATGGCAAGTATTATTATGTATATGTAGTATTATGGCAAGCATTACCTTGTATTATGTATATGTAGTATTATGGCAAGTATTAACTCTTGTATTATGTATATGTAGTATTATGGCAAGTATTAACTCTTGTATTATGTATATGTAGTATTATGGCAAGTATTAACTCTTGTATTATGTATGTATATGTATTATTATGGCAAACATTAACTCTTGTATTATGTATATGTAGTATTATGGCAAGTATTAACTCTTGTATTATGTATATGTAGTATTATGGCAAGTATTAACTCTTGTATTATGTATATATATGTAGTATTATGGCAAGTATTAACTCTTGTATTATGTATATGTAGTATTATGGCAAGTATTAACTCTTGTATTAATGTATATGTAGTATTATGGCAAGTATTAACTCTTGTATTATGTATATGTAGTATCATGGCAAGTATTAACTCTTGTATTATGTATATGTAGTATTATGGCAAGTATTAACTCTTGTATTATGTATATGTATATTATGGCAAGTATTAACTCTTGTATTATGTATATGTAGTATTATGGCAAGTATTAACTCTTGTATTATGTATATGTAGTATTATGGCAAGTATTAACTCTTGTATTATGTATATGTAGTATTATGGCAAGTATTAACTCTTGTATTATGTATATGTAGTATTATGGCAAGTATTAACTCTTGTATTATGTATATGTAGTATTATGGCAAGTATTCTCTTGTATTTTGTATATGTAGTATTATGGCAAGTATTAACTCTTGTATTATGTATATGTAGTATTACGGCACGTATTAACTCTTGTATTTTGTATATGTAGTATTATGGCAAGTATTAACTCTTGTATTATGTATATGTAGTATCATGGCAAGTATTAACTCTTGTATTATGTATATGTAGTATTATGGCAAGTATTAACTCTTGTATTATGTATATGTAGTATTGTGGCAAGCATTAACTCTTGTATTATATATGTATATGTAGTAGTATGGCAAGCATTAACTCTTGTATTATGTATATGTAGTATTATGGCAAGTATTAACTCTTGTATTATGTATATGTAGTATTATGGCAAGCATTAACTCTTGTATTATTTATATGTAGTATTATGGCAAGCATTAACTCTTGTATTATGTATATGTAGTATTATGGCAAGCATTAACTCTTGTATTATGTATATTTAGTATTATGGCAAGTATTAACTTGTATTATGTATATGTAGTATTATGGCAAGCATTAACTCTTGTATTATGTATATGTAGTATTATGGCAAGCATTAACTCTTGTATTATGTATATGTAGTATTATGGCAAGTATTAACTATTGTATTATGTATATGTAGTATTATGGCAAGCATTAACTCTTGTATTATGTATATGTAGTATTATGGCAAGCATTAACTATTGTATTATGTATGTATATGTATTATTATGGCAAGCATTAACTCTTGTATTATGTATATGTAGTATTATGGCAAGCATTAACTCTTGTATTATGTTATGTAGTATTATGGCAAGCATTAACTCTTGTATTATGTATATGTAGTATTATGGCAAGTATTAACTCTTGTATTATGTATATGTAGTATTATGGCAAGTATTAACTCTTGTATTATGTATATGTAGTATTATGGCAAGTATTAACTCTTGTATTATGTATAATATTATGATAGTAGTATTATGGCAAGATTAACTCTTGTATATGTATATGTAGTATTATGGCAAGTATTAACTCTTGTATTATGTATATGTAGTATTATGGCAAGTATTAACTCTTGTATTATGTATATGTAGTATTATGGCAAGTATTAACTCTTGTATTATGTATATGTAGTATTATGGCAAGTATTAACTCTTGTATTATGTATATGTAGTATTATGGCAAGTATTAACTCTTGTATTATGTATATGTAGTATTATGGCAAGTATTAACTCTTGTATTATGTATATGTAGTATTATGGCAAGTATTAACTCTTGTATTATGTATATGTAGTATTATGGCAAGTATTAACTCTTGTATTATGTATATGTAGTATTATGGCAAGTATTAACTCTTGTATTATGTATATGTAGTATTATGGCAAGTATTAACTCTTGTATTATGTATATGTAGTATTATGGCAAGTATTAACTCTTGTATTATGTATATGTAGTATTATGGCAAGTATTAACTCTTGTATTATGTATATGTAGTATTATGGCAAGTATTAACTCTTGTATTATGTATATGTAGTATTATGGCAAGTATTAACTCTTGTATTATGTATATGTAGTATTATGGCAAGCATTAACTCTTGTATTATGTATATGTAGTATTATGGCAAGCATTAACTCTTGTATTATGTATATGTAGTATTATGGCAAGTATTAACTCTTGTATTATGTATATGTAGTATTATGGCAAGTATTAACTCTTGTATTATGTATATGTAGTATTATGGCAAGCATTAACTCTTGTATTATGTATATGTAGTATTATGGCAAGTATTAACTCTTGTATTAT
>CM026390.1:36609810-36739945 GCA_014843695.1 Archivesica marissinica | reverse complement strand
ATACTAGAATTACTCACTTATCCACCATAAGCATTATATAATACAGAATTACTCACTTATCCACCAATAAGCATTATATATACAAGAATTACTCACTTATCCACCAATAAGCATTATATAATGCAGGAATTACTCACTTATCCACCAATAAGCATTATATAAGTTGTCTCCTCGTCGATACCTTCGATTTGACATGACATGATCATAATCACTCAAAAATCAAATTTGACCCCTATTTGACCTCCCAGGCTACACCCATTTTTGATCCCGGGGGTCTCCATTTGAACAACTATGAAAGAGCATTGTACATCGATCATTCCTACCAAGATTCATCAAAATCTGGCAGGCGGTTCGTAATATTTTTTAAGAGTTTGTGCTATTTTTAGACAGCGATCATCTTGGATTACATAATGACATGATTTTCGACAATTATATAATCCACCACAAACCTAAATATCATGACCATAAATGGCTGCTAGACCCAATGGTTGCTGTGGAGAAAACGTTTGAAAGTATGAAAATGTTCACAGACGACGGACAGACACATTGCGGTAACAAACTTCACATGATCTTTACTCAGACAAGCTAATACGACAAATTGAGCTTAGCCTCTAAGCATCTAAATTAATCATGGAGGTTGTAGGCTAGATGCCATCCTACTCGGTGTCCTTGATCCAGTGGTAGAACGTCGGATTTGGAATCAAATGGTCCCAGGTTCGATACTCGGTCAGGCCACATATGTAGTGTCAACAGATAGTTATGTCTTGGGCTAAATATTCTATAAAGCAAGCACCCATTTGTGCGCTCAGATGGAAGGACAGTTCAAACACAGTGTGCTTCTTGGCCTGTTGATACTAGGGACAGAAATCTGGGTGAAACCCTGAATAAATGTTGCCACTCTTCTATTCCTCATACAATAGTAGCATTATCAATACAAACACCATGGGTGACTACGACTACAGGAGTTGGTGTTAGGAGAGAGGTGTGTGAGTTGACATATAGACATCTGGGGGATATAGATTGGGGGATATAGATGTCTGGGGGATATAGATTGGGGGATATAGATGTCTGGGGGATTGTTGGGGGTTGTGTTGGGGGTATAGATTTGGATATAGATGTCTGGGGGATATAGATTGGGGGATATAGATGTCTGGGGATATAGATGTCTGGGGGATATAGATGTCTGGGGGATATAGATGTCTGGGGGATATAGATTGGGGATATAGATGTCTGGGGGATATAGATTGGGGATATAGATGTCTGGGGGATATAGATGTCTGGGGATATAGATGTCTGGGGATATAGATGTCTGGGGGATATAGATGTCTGGGGGATATAGATTGGGGATATAGATGTCTGGGGGATATAGATTGGGGGATATAGATGTCTGGGGATATAGATGTCTGGGGATATAGATGTCGGGGGATATAGATGTCTGGGGAATAGAGATGTCTGGGGGATATAGATGTCTGGGGGATATAGATGTCTGGGGGATATAGATGTCTGGGGGATATAGATGTCTGGGGGATATAGATGTCTGGGGAATATAGATGTCTGGGGATATAGATGTCTGGGGGATATAGATGTCTGGGATATAGATGTCTGGGGATATAGATGTCTGGGGAATAGATGTCTGGGGGATATAGATGTCTGGGGATATAGATGTCTGGGGGATATAGATGTCTGGGATATAGATGTCTGGGGGAATAGATGTCTGGGGGATATAGATTGGGGGATATAGATGTCTGGGGGATATAGATGTCTGGGGGACATAGATGTCTGGGATGTCTGGGGAATATAGATGTGGGGGATATAGATGTCTGGAATAGAGATGTCTGGGTATGTCTGGGGATATAGATGTCTGGGATGAGATGTCTGGGGATATAGATTGGGGGATATATATGTCTGGGGGATATAGATGTCTGGGGATATAGATGTCTGGGGGATATAGATTGGGGATATAGATGTCTGGGGATATAGATGTCTGGGGGATATGATGTCTGGGGGATATAGATGTCTGGGGGATATAGATGTCTGGGGATATAGATGTCTGGGGAATATAGATGGGGGATATAGATGTCTGGGGAATATAGATGTCTGGGGGATATAGATGTCTGGGGGATATAGATGTCTGGGGGATATAGATGTCTGGGGGATATAGATGTCTGGGGGATATAGATTGGGGGTATAGATGTCTGGGGAATATAGATGTCTGGGATATAGATGTCTGGGGGATATAGATGTCTGGGGATATATGTCTGGGGATATAGAGTCTGGGTATAGATGTCTGGGGGATATAGATGTCTGGGGGATATAGATGTCTGGGGGATATAGATGTCTGGGGGATATAGATTGGGGGATATAGATGTCTGGGGATATAGATTGGGGGATATAGATGTCTGGGGGATAGAGATGTCTGGGGATATAGATGTCTGGGGGATATAGATGTCTGGGGTATAGATGTCTGGGGGATATAGATGTCTGGGGATATAGATGTCTGGGATATAGATGTCTGGGGGATATAGATGTCTGGGATGTCTGGGGAATATAGATGTCTGGGGATAGATGTCTGGGGATATAGATGTCTGGGGGACATAGATGTCTGGGATGTCTGGGGAATATAGATGTCTGGGGATATAGATGTCTGGGAATAGAGATGTCTGGGATATAGATGTCTGGGGAATAGAGATGTCTGGGGGATATAGATGTCTGGGGAATATAGATGTCTGGGGATATAGATGTCTGGGGAATAGAGATGTCTGGGGGATATAGATGTCTGGGGAATATAGATGTCTGGGGATAGAGATGTCTGGGTGTCTGGGGGATATAGATGTCTGGGGATATAGATGTCTGGGGGATATAGATTGGGATATATATGTCTGGGGATATAGATGTCTGGGGGATATAGATGTCTGGGGGATATAGATTGGGGGATATAGATGTCTGGGGATATAGATGTCTGGGGGATATAGATGTCTGGGGGATATAGATGTCTGGGGATATAGATGTCTGGGGGATATAGATGTCTGGGGATATAGATGTCTGGGGGATATAGATGTCTGGGGGATATAGATGTCTGGGGATATAGATGGGGGGATATAGATGTCTGGGGAATATAGATGTCTGGGGGATATAGATGTCTGGGGATATAGATGTCTGGGGATATAGATGTCTGGGGGATATAGATGTCTGGGGGATATAGATGGGGGATATAGATGTCTGGGGAATATAGATGTCTGGGGGATATAGATGTCTGGGGGATATAGATGTCTGGGGTATAGATGTCTGGGATGTCCTGGGAATATAGATGTCTGGGGGATATAGATGTCTGGGGGATATAGATGTCTGGGATGTCCTGGGAATATAGATGTCTGGGGGATATAGATGTCTGGGGGATATAGATGTCTGGGGGATATAGATGTCTGGGGGATATAGATGTCTGGGGGATATAGATGTCTGGGGGATATAGATGTCTGGGGATATAGATGTCTGGGGGATATAGATGTCTGGGGGATATAGATGTCTGGGGAATATAGATGTCTGGGGGATAGATGTCTGGGGGATATAGATGTCTGGGGATATAGATGTCTGGGGGAATAGATGTCTGGGGGATATAGATGTCTGGGGGATATAGATGTCTGGGATATAGATGTCTGGGGGATATAGATGTCTGGGGAATATAGATGTCTGGGGGATATAGATGTCTGGGGGATATAGATGTCTGGGGATATAGATGTCTGGGGGTATAGATGTCTGGGGATATAGATGTCTGGGGGATATAGATGTCTGGGGGATATAGATGTCTGGGGATATAGATGTCTGGGGGATATAGATGTCTGGGGATATAGATGTCTGGGGGATATAGATGTCTGGGGAATATAGATGTCTGGGGGATAGAGTGTCTGGGGGATATAGATGTCTGGGATGTCTGGGGAATATAGATGTCTGGGGGATATAGATGTCTGGGGGATATAGATTGGGGGATATAGATGTCTGGGGGATATAGATGTCTGGGGGATATAGATGTCGGGGGATATAGATGTCTGGGGGATATAGATGTCTGGGGAATATAGATGTCTGGGGGATATAGATGTCTGGGGGATATAGATGTCTGGGGGATATAGATGTCTGGGGGATATAGATGTCTGGGGGATATAGATGTCTGGGATATAGATTGGGGGATATAGATGTCTGGGGAATATAGATGTCTGGGGGATATAGATGTCTGGGGATATAGATGTCGGGGGATATAGATGTCTGGGATATAGATTGGGGGATATAGATGTCTGGGGGATATAGATGTCTGGGGATATAGATGTCTGGGGAATATAGATGTCTGGGGGATATAGATGTCTGGGGGATATAGATGTCTGGGGAATATAGATGTCTGGGGGATATAGATGTCTGGGGGATATAGATTCTGGGGGATATAGATGTCTGGGGGATATAGATGTCTGGGGGATATAGATGTCTGGGGGATATAGATTGGGGGATATAGATGTCTGGGGAATAGATGTCTGGGGGATATAGATGTCTGGGGATATAGATGTCTGGGGGATATAGATGTCTGGGGATATAGATGTCTGGGGATATAGATGTCTGGGGATATAGATGTCTGGGATATAGATGTCTGGGGGATATAGATGTCTGGGGATATAGATGTGGGGGATATAGATGTCTGGGGGATATAGATGTCTGGGATATAGATGTCTGGGGGATATAGATGTCTGGGGGATATAGATGTCTGGGGGATATAGATTGGGGGATATAGATGTCTGGGGGATATAGATGTCTGGGTATAGATTGGGGGATATAGATTGGGGGATATAGATGTCTGGGGATATAGATGTCTGGGGGATATAGATTGGGGATATAGATGTCTGGGGATATAGATGTCTGGGGAATATAGATGTCTGGGGATATAGATGTCTGGGGGATATAGATGTCTGGGGGATATAGATTGGGGGATATAGATTGGGGATATAGATGTCTGGGGATATAGATGTCTGGGGAATATAGATGTCTGGGGGATATAGATTGGGGATATAGATGTCTGGGGGATATGATGTCTGGGATATAGATGTCTGGGGGATATAGATTCTGGGAATAGATGTCTGGGGGATATAGATGTCTTGGGGGATATAGATGTCTGGGGAATATAGATGTCTGGGGAATATAGATTGGGGGATATAGATGTCTGGGGGATATAGATGTCTGGGGGATATAGATGTCTGGGGAATATAGATGTCTGGGGAATGTTCTTTGATTACTATAATTAGGAGAGCATTGCTTGCTGGATACTGGGGCATTATCAAGAGCTTTTGTTTGTGGTAATTGTACCCGGATATGACTGAAAATGTATTCTATTAACGGGGGAGTGGAGAGAGTGAGAACATGTTTAGTAGTATTGTCAATACTTACATATACAGAAGTTTATGTGGTTAGCACCAGCCCTTCTGGTTGTAAATGCATATGGACACCCAACACATGCCTGGTTTGTATATGATGACTTGTAATAGCCAATAGGGCATGGTTTACATCTTCCAGCCCTTGATTCATACCCAGTTCTACAAAAGCCAGCTGATGGCCAAATGGTTGTACACACAATTAAGCATTACACAAGTCATAACATTTATAATCACACGTCTTATAAGAACACAGATCCTCGGGAACCACCTCTACATGTCCTGTCAATTAATATCATTGTAGCTGAGAGATGTTATTTGATACTATATCTTGCATTCCTTTATATAATTGTATCTGTGTTCATTGAGATGTTATTTAATACTATATATTGCATTCATTCCTTTATATAATTGTATCTGTGTTCATTGAGATGTTATTTAATACTATATATTGCATGCATTCCTTTATATAAGTGTATCTGTGTTCATTGAGATGTTATTTAATACTATATATTGCATTCATTCCTTTATATAAGTGTATCTGTGTTCATTGAGATGTTATTTAAAACTATATATTGCATGCATTCCTTTATATAAGTGTATCTGTGTTCATTGAGATGTTATTTAATACTATATATTGCATGCATTCCTTTATATAATTGTATCTGTGTTCATTGAGATGTTATTTAATACTATATATTGCATGCATTCCTTTATATAAGTGTATCTGTGTTCATTGAGATGTTATTTAATACTATATATTGCATGCATTCCTTTATATAATTGTATCTGTGTTCATTGAGATGTTATTTAATACTATATATTGCATTCATTCCTTTATATATAAGTGTATCTGTGTTCATTGAGATGTTATTTAATACTATATATTGCATGCATTCCTTTATATAAGTGTATCTGTGTTCATTGAGATGTTATTTAATACTATATATTGCATGCATTCCTTTATATAATTGTATCTGTGTTCATTGAGATATACTAACAAATGGATAGATACACATTATGTACTAACAAATGGATAGACATACAGTATGTACTAACAAATGGATAGACATACATTATGTACTAACACATGGATAGACATACAGTATGTACTAACAAATGGATAGACATACATTATGTACTAACACATGGATAAACATACAATATGTACTAACAAATGGATAGACATACATTATGTACTAACAAATGGATAAACATACATTATGTACTAACAAATGGATAGACATACAGTATGTACTAACAAATGGATAGACATACATTATGTACTAACAAATGGATAAACATACAATATGTACTAACAAATGGATAGACATACATTATGTACTAACAAATGGATAGACATACATTATGTACTAACAAATGGATAGACATACATTATGTACTAACAAATGGATAGACATACAGTATGTTATCAGGTGGCTATCACATTCCTATTTCTTCTTTTCTATTAGACATGTACGAAAATGCATAGCCAGATAAGAACTAGCTAATAGATATATTGTTTGCCACCCAACCAAGGTATCGCATTGCAGACAGACAGACAGCCAGCCAGCCAGCCAGCCAGCCAGCCAGCCAGCCAGCCAGCCAGCCAGCCAGCCAGACAGACAGACAGACAGACAGACAGACAGACAGTATCTGCCTCCCGACTGTACAAGATCAGGGACACAATCCACACAGGGGTTTAAAACATACCATTATCCAGACAGTCACTGAACTGTGTTCCCGTGTTTGTCGCTGTAGTCTGCCCACTTGGGCATGATATACACCCTATATCAGCCTTGTATTGCCGATATTTGCCATATCCACACGGCACACATTCTTGTGTTGCAATGTCAAAGGTATATCCACCATCACACGAGTCTGTACAATTAATAGATATAGTTTCTCATATGTCTGTTTGTTTTTCAAACAAGTGAACTTCTGATGACTCGAAAACAATCACAACTTGTTTCGAGCCTTCGATTTATTTCAGCTAAATCTAAAAACAACATGAATTTTGTCATAATTATTCAATAGTTCAGGATTTAACATAAAGCTAAGCTCTAAATCATGCCTTAACTGAACGCAGTCACCTAATTTTATTGTATTGGTGTATGGATAATACATATCAAATTTGGCAAAGTTCAGTTCTATATTACATTATGCGACTAGTGCGTCCCAGCATGCCACAGAATTTAAGTACAGTATAAGTCGTTAAGTTTGCGAAATGGAAATGTTTGCAATTTTCACGAAGTGACTATTTTCGCGAAAATTTTGGTCAGCATAAATATCTGCATTCCAACATGTTTAAATTTCACCAGACATAATTGGGTAATAGATCTAATACAGATAAACTGCGTATCAGCGATTTTTCCACTCATAAATTATTCAAATACGCACATGCTTTAAATCTGATGTGTGCAGGTTAATCCCGGCCTTACATTTTCTCACACAAAACATAAAAACGAGGCGTTCATTTTTAAAGCAGCTATTTTTGTTTATTTATTGACGCTTGTTGTCACTTCCGATAATTTTACATTTTTGTTTCCATTTTGCTACATCGTCCACTGACTTATTGGAACCATAATAACTCCTGTTTGGTCCCAATTAAAGATATGATCATTAGGAATGTTATGTTGACCAGGGTACTGATTCTGTCCAAAAGCTCTGTCTTAATTTTAACCCTATGGACTTTCATGTTGTGCAAATAATATGATATAACTTGAAAGCATCCTAATTATCCACGTATACAGTAACCTAATCTGCACACGTAATCCCCAGTGATTACCTCCCTGGTCTCCGACAACCTGTTGTATAGGCTGTCCGATTAACGCAGTGCTCGCTTTTCACCAAAGCAACCCTGGTTCGGACCGGGAAGTATGTGAGATGGTATGGTAGTCGCCAGATCGGACAGATTGGTTTTCTCCGGGTACTCCGGTTTCTTCCCACACGGATGACCACATTTACGCTTTCATCCGCAGCAACGAGAGTGATTAATATAAGTTGCTAAAACTTGCTTCGCAATCGTTGTAAAATAAATAAAGCTTAAAAACCTGTTGTCTTCCCGAATGGTATGCCATAACATTAACCGTGAAAAATAGTACCGAAATAGCACGTACGGATGAGAGGTCATACTCTTATTATGTGACATGGTGAAAGCTCGAGACTGATGTAACAGCTGTCACTTTGTGGGTTTTCATCTTCATGAGAGCCAAATCTCTTCAGATGTTCGTACGCTCGAAGGATAGCTTGTTTGATCCATCTGTAGAAATGTCACCTTTGCACTCAATGGGCGGGGGAATAAAAATTTCAAGCACCCACCGGTTTTAACACTTGCCAGGTAAAAGCGTAATGCAACCTGTCTGTTCCGGCTTCCCCGGAGAATGTCACTGGAACATGTACTGAATGTGTATTAATTCCATAGAGTGATTGAGATCAATATTCCTAGTACCGCATCAATCCTTGAAGATTTTCCATCATCCCTGGTAGTTTATTTAGTGGAGATATGTCTGGCAACTTTTGAAGAAAATATTACATGATAAATTCCTGACAATATCCAACAGTGAAGGTGAAATATGTCTGGGTTGCTGCGAGACAGGTTGCTCAATGCCAGGTTCATGGAATCGACTGTGGGATGTCTGTCAGTAGAGGTTAGTCTTGTACTATCACAACATGTCTGGGTTGCTGCGAGACAGGTTGCTCAATGCCAGGTTCATGGAATCGACTGTGGGATGTCTGTCAGTAGAGGTTAGTCTTGTACTATCACAACATGTCTGGGTTGCTGCGAGACAGGTTGCTCAATGCCAGGTTCATGGAATCGACTGTGGGATGTCTGTCAGTAGAGGTTAGTATTGTACTATCACGACATGTCTGGGTTGCTGCGAGACAGGTTGCTCAATGCCAGGTTCATGGAATTGACTGTGAGATGTCTGTCAGTAGAGGTTAGTATTGTACTATCACAATGATTCTAGCATTCGACAGTCTGATCTGCTTGTAGAATTTGTTGTAGAAGTATTGGTGGAGGAAAGGCCTACGCGAACAGGATTTCCAACTGCATGGCAAATGCATCCACTGATTGGGCAGCTTTGTAGATACAAACTGGGAGTAATGCTGTTGACAATGTGGCAATCCAATGTGAGTGTTCCCCAGAGGCTGAAAAACTACGTTATAATAAAACAACTTGATATAAGACTCTGAGGGGATCAGAGTCCCTCTTGTGAGGCTGTCTGCTATCACATTCAGTTTGCCTGCAATATGCCGAATGGTGATGCTGTTCTGATTGCAGAAGTTTGGGAGATTACACATTTCCGGGAACAGAGATCAAGTGGGTTCCCTCCTTTTGCAATGATCACGCATTTGCAGTCATGTGATCAGCCTCGGCGCTGTAGAAATCCAGTATGGTAGAATGCAAAATTGGAACACTTTGCAACAGAGGATTAACCTTAGATATTTCCTGCAAGTGGGTCGTATTGGAACATGAAGGTATTCGTCCTGCAGGTCTATGGAGTCTGACAAGATGTTGTTCGCAATAGTTGTTTGATAGATCTCTGGATCTACATTTTTAATTGTTCCACTGGAATGTGTTTGTTCAGTGTGGACAGGTCGATTAGATCTCTCAGGTCCGAACCAGGTTATTACTGCTGGGCCTCGTCATTCGGAGATGAATATTTCTTCGCCCTAGGGACCGGATTGTAGGCCTGATGGGACTTTTGTTAAAGAACAGAGTTGGTCCTTTGTAGGAGGAGAAGACCTCCTACGCTCTTGAGTGAATCTTCTGAGATAATCCTGTTCAGTGTATGGTACTCACCAGTATTGGAACAGGCGTGTGTAATTGGGGCAATGGGATTTGCCTCAATGTGGGGGTGAGCGGTGTCCTTAACCTCCGTCTTCTCATCTGTGCTCATCTTCCTCTTGCCCTATGTCTGTCTGTAAGTTTTTGATGAGCCGACCTGTATCCACTGCTCAGCATACTGGGCAGATGCGCATGCTCATGGTAGTTCATACAAATTAATTTTAGCTCGATTGCGAAACAAGTTCTTACAACTTATATTAATCACTCTCGAGACCTAATTCCTGATGGAATCCATTCGCCACGAGGGAGAGAAAAGAGGCAATGTGGAATTTAAATGCCTTGCCTAAGGGCACAATCGTAACTGCTCCAGTGGGGTTTGAACGCCGGAACCTTTCACACCTGAAGCGAATGTGCATCCACTGTGCTATCACGACTGCCAGATGTCTCCTTAGTGTGTGTCCACATGTCTGGGTACTGCACACCTGGGATTGTCACATGCATTTCTTGTGGTGGTATGGAGCGTAAGCTGGCTAGACTATTTCTAGTAGCATTTCTTTCTTCTACAGTGATGCCATCCACTGCATGAGTTTCTTTCCCATGCTCGTTTCTGTTTTTTGCATAGTTATTTAATGGTCTATAAAATCCGGGAAGACAACTGGAGGTCGGATACAAGGGAGGTAATCATTGGGGATTACGTGGGCGGATCAGGTCACTTAAATTCTCTATGGTGTGCAGGAGCAGGGTGCACTTGTGATATGATATTTCAAGTGCAGTAGAAATACCTGATTCATGAGACAGTCATTTAAAGGTTCTTCCTAGTTCTTGGCTTCAGTGAACACATTTAACAAACTTGGTAGAGGTGCGCGAAAGGTTTTTCTTTAAGCTGATCTAGTTCTTGGCTCCAGTGATCACATTTAACAAACTTGGTAGAGGCGCGCGAAAGGTTTTTCTTTAAGCTGACCTAGTTATTGGCTCCAGTGAACACATTTAACAAACTTGGTAGAGGTGCGCGAAAGGTTTTTCTTTAAGCTGACCTAGTTATTGGCTCCAGTGAACACACTTAACAAACTTGGTAGAGGTGCGCGAAAGGTTTTTCTTTAAGCTGACCTAGTTCTTGGCTCCAGTGAACACATTTAACAAACTTGGTAGAGGTGCGCGAAAGGTTTTTCTTAAAGCTGACCTAGTTCTTGGCTCCAGTGAACACATTTAACAAACTTGGTAGAGGCGCGCGAAAGGTTTTTCTTTAAGCTGACCTAGTTCTTGGCTCCAGTGAACACATTTAACAAACTTGGTAGAGGTGCGCGAAAGGTTTTTCTTTAAGCTGACCTAGTTCTTGGCTCCAGTGAACACATTTAACAAACTTGGTAGAGGTGCGCGAAAGGTTTTTCTTTAAGCTGACCTAGTTCTTGGCTCCAGTGAACACATTTAACAAACTTGGTAGAGGCGCGCGAAAGGTTTTTCTTTAAGCTGACCTAGTTCTTGGCTCCAGTGAACACATTTAACAAACTTGGTAGAGGTGCGCGAAAGGTTTTTCTTTAAGCTGACCTAGTTCTTGGCTCCAGTGAACACATTTAACAAACTTGGTAGAGGTGCGCGAAAGGTTTTTCTTTAAGCTGACCTAGTTCTTGGCTCCAGTGAACACATTTAACAAACTTGGTAGAGGCGCGCGAAAGGTTTTTCTTTAAGCTGACCTAGTTCTTGGCTCCAGTGAACACATTTAACAAACTTGGTAGAGGCGCGCGAAAGGTTTTTCTTTAAGCTGACCTAGTTCTTGGCTCCAGTGAACACATTTAACAAACTTGGTAGAGGCGCGCGAAAGGTTTTTCTTTAAGCTGACCTAGTTCTTGGCTCCAGTGAACACATTTAACAAACTTGGTAGAGGTGCGCGAAAGGTTTTTCTTTAAGCTGACCTAGTTCTTGGCTCCAGTGAACACATTTAACAAACTTGGTAGAGGCGCGCGAAAGGTTTTTCTTTAAGCTGACCTAGTTCTTGGCTCCAGTGAACACATTTAACAAACTTGGTAGAGGCGCGCGAAAGGTTTTTCTTTAAGCTGACCTAGTTCTTGGCTCCAGTGAACACATTTGTACAAAACTTGGTAGATGTTGTTGGGAGAATGTGCTATCAATGGATTATGAAAGAGAAGTTGATTAACTATCTTTAAGTTGACCTTGTGACTTAGATTTGTATCCCAGTGACCACTTGTTTGAACAAACTAAATATGCGTAGTTGATTGATGCCTCTTGCAAAAGCTCTGTTCACCAGACTCATTGTTTCATCCAGATTTTTGAAATATGAAATAAGAAAATAGTAAATATAAAGTACTAACTTTCTAAGCACATGTCAATGTTTGATGCACCATCCCCATTTGTATAGCTGTCACCAGGACAATGTGCACAACTAAACTGATTCTCTTGGTCAGAATAGGTGTCAGCTGCACATAAATCACATGAATTTGACGACAAATTGATGAATGAACCAGCAGCACAAGCAGAGGCTGAAATACAATAAGATGTAACAAGAATGTACCATGACAGGTTAGGGGTGGGGGATAATGAGAAGGCACCATGACAGGTCAGGGGTGGAAGATAATGAGAAGGCACCATGACAGGTCAGGGGTGGGGATAATGAGAATGTACCATGACAGGTCAGGGGTGGGAGATAATGAGAAGGCCCCATGACAGGTCAGGGATGGGGGGATAATGAGAATGTACCACGACAGGTCAGGGGTGGGAGATAATGAGAAGGCACCATGACAGGTCAGGGGTGGGGATAATGAGAAGGCACCATGACAGGACAGGGGTGGGGGGGGGGAGATAATGAGAAGGCACCATGACAGGTCAGGGGTGGGGATAATGAGAAGGCACCATGACAGGTCAGGGGTGGGAGATAATGAGAAGGCACCATGACAGGTCAGGGGTGGGGGGGTGGAGATAATGAGAAGGCACCATGACAGGTCAGGGGTGGGAGATAATGAGAAGGCACCATGACAGGTCAGGGTGGGAGATAATGAGAAGGCACCATGACAGGTCAGGGGTGGGGGGATAATGAGAAGGCACCATGACAGGACAGGGGGGGTGGGGATAATGAGAAGGCACCAGGGACAGGACAGGGGTGGGGGGGGGAGATAATGAGAAGGCACCATGACAGGTCAGGGGTGGGGATAATGAGAAGGCACCATGACAGGTCAGGGGTGGGAGATAATGAGAAGGCACCATGACAGGTCAGGGGTGGGGGGGGTGGAGATAATGAGACGGCACCATGACAGGTCAGGGGTGGGAGATAATGAGAAGGCACCATAACAGGTCAGGGGTGGGAGATAATGAGAAGGCACCATGACAGGTCAGGGGTGGGGGGATAATGAGAAGGCACCATGACAGGTCAGGGGTGGGGATAATGAGAAGGCACCATGACAGGACAGGGGTGGGGGGGGGGAGATAATGAGAAGGCACCATGACAGGTCAGGGGTGGGGATAATGAGAAGGCACCATGACAGGTCAGGGGTGGGAGATAATGAGAAGGCACCATGACAGGTCAGGGGTGGGGGGGGTGGAGATAATGAGAAGGCACCATGACAGGTCAGGGGTGGGAGATAATGAGAAGGCACCATGACAGGTCAGGGGTGGGAGATAATGAGAAGGCACCATGACAGGTCAGGGGTGGGGGGATAATGAGAAGGCACCATGACAGGACAGGGGTGGGGATAATGAGAATGTACCATGACAGGACTGGGGTGGGGATAATGAGAAGGCACCATGACAGGTCAGGGGTGGGGATAATGAGAAGGCACCATGACAGGTCAGGGGTGGGGATAATGAGAAGGCACCATGACAGGTCAGGGTGGATAATGAGAAGGCACCATGACAGGACAGAGGTGGGATAATGAGAAGGCACCATGACATGACAGGGGTGGGAGATAATGAGAAGGCACCGTGACAGGTCAGGGGTGGGGATAATGAGAAGGCACCATGACAGGACAGGGGTGGAGATAATGAGAAAGCACCATGACAGGTCAGGGGTGGGGATAATGAGAATGTACCATGACAGGTCAGGGGTGGGGGGGGAGATAATGAGAAGGCACCATGACAGGTCAGGGGTGGATAATGAGAATGTACCATGATAGGTCAGGGGTGGGGGGGGGGAGATAATGAGAAGGCACCATGACAGGTCAGGGGTGGGAGATAATGAGAAGGCACCATGACAGGTCAGGGGTGGGAGATAATGAGAAGGCACCATGACAGGTCAGGGGTGGGGGGATAATGAGAAGGCACCATGACAGGACAGGGGTGGGGATAATGAGAAGGCACCATGACAGGACAGGGGTGGGGGGGGGAGATAATGAGAAGGCACCATGACAGGTCAGGGGTGGGGATAATGAGAAGGCACCATGACAGGTCAGGGGTGGGAGATAATGAGAAGGCACCATGACAGGTCAGGGGTGGGGGGGTGGAGATAATGAGAAGGCACCATGACAGGTCAGGGGTGGGAGATAATGAGAAGGCACCATGACAGGTCAGGGGTGGGAGATAATGAGAAGGCACCATGACAGGTCAGGGGTGGGGGGAATGAGAAGGCACCATGACAGGACAGGGGTGGGGATAATGAGAATGTACCATGACAGGACTGGGGTGGGGATAATGAGAAGGCACCATGACAGGTCAGGGGTGGGGATAATGAGAAGGCACCATGACAGGTCAGGGGGGGGATAATGAGAAGGCACCATGACAGGTCAGGGGTGGATAATGAGAAGGCACCATGACAGGACAGAGGTGGGATAATGAGAAGGCACCATGACATGACAGGGGTGGGAGATAATGAGAAGGCACCGTGACAGGTCAGGGGTGGGGATAATGAGAAGGCACCATGACAGGACAGGGGAGATAATGAGAAAGCACCATGACAGGTCAGGGGTGGGATAATGAGAATGTACCATGACAGGTCAGGGGTGGGGGGGGGAGATAATGAGAAGGCACCATGACAGGTCAGGGGGGATAATGAGAATGTACCATGATAGGTCAGGGGTGGGGGGGGGGAGATAATGAGAAGGCACCATGACAGGTCAAGGGTGGGGGGAGATAATGAGAAGGCACCATGACAGGTCAGGGTGGATAATGAGAATGTACCATGACAGGTCAGGGGTGGGGGAGATAATGAGAAGGCACCATGACAGGTCAGGGGTGGGAGATAATGAGAAGGCACCATGACAGGTCAGGGGTGGAGATAATGAGAATGCACCAGACAGGTCAGGGGTGGGGATAATGAGAATGTACCATGACAGGTCAGGGGGGGGGATAATGAGAAGGCACCATGACAGGTCAGGGGTGGGGGGGAGATAATGAGAAGGCACCATGACAGGTCAGGGGTGGGAGATAATGAGAAGGCACCATGACAGGTCAGGGGTGGGGATAATGAGAATGTACCATGACAGGTCAGGGGTGGGATAATGAGAAGGCACCATGACAGGTCAGGGGTGGGAGATAATGAGAAGGCACCATGACAGGTCAGGGGTGGCTAATGAGAAGGCACCATGACAGGTCAGGGGGGGGGGAGATAATGAGAAGGCACCATGACAGGTCAGGGGTGGGAGATAATGAGAAGGCACCATGACAGGTCAGGGGTGGAGATAATGAGAATGCACCATGACAGGTCAGGGGTGGGGATAATGAGAATGTACCATGACAGGTCAGGGGGGGGGGAGATAATAAGAAGGCACCATGACAGGTCAGGGGTGGGGGGGAGATAATGAGAAGGCACCATGACAGGTCAGGGGTGGGAGATAATGAGAAGGCACCATGACAGGTCAGGGATAATGAGAATGTACCATGACAGGTCAGGGGTGGGAGATAATGAGAAGGCACCATGACAGGTCAGGGGTGGGAGATAATGAGAAGGCACCATGACAGGTCAGGGGTGGCTAATGAGAAGGCACCATGACAGGTCCGGGGTGGGGGAGGGAGATAATGAGAAGGCACCATGACAGGTCCGGGGTGGGGGGGGGGGAGATAATGAGAAGGCACCATGACAAATCAAGGGTGTGGGAGATAATGAGAAGGCACCATGACAGGTCAGGGGTGGGGGGGATAATGAGAAGACACCATGGACAGGTCAGGGGTGGGAGATAATGAGAAGACACCATGACAGGTCAGGGGTGGGGGGATAATGAGAATGTACCATGACAGGTCAAGGGTGGGGGGATAATGAGAAGACACCATGACAGGTGAAGCTGCAATGCTATGGGACTGTATCAGCCAATAGGACAGAAGGAAGATATACAGCCACATAAATGTCATCACTAGGACATGGGAAGCTGTAATGGCATGGGAAGGATAGAGATAATATTATATTAGTATCTCTATTTAACATACCTTGACAATCTTCAGGATGTTCTGCAGTGAGGGTGTATGTTATGCCACTATAACAGGTTTGACATCCCACATCCTTGGTAGTTCTGTAGTTTCCAAATCCACAGTCATCACAGCCATCAAAGGTTGCGTTATGAATTTGGCCTGCCAGACACCGGTCTGCAATACACAATTATTATAGGTAAACATTTCATAGGGTCAGTGTGTTCACTATTGTTCTTTAATTACATGTGTTAGGATACTCTTCATTTTAGAAGATATCGATCATAGGTCAATATTAAAATGGCAGCTTGCTTTTACCTATTGTACTTAGTTGAAAATAGGGGATTTGATGGTCATTATTTTTTTAATAATGATAAATGGAAATGAATTAATTTAAAGATACCGTATTTAGCTATGTATATTGCGCTATCGTGTATAATGTGCACCCACGATTTGGCACGAAAATCGGGGGGGAAACTGAGTTCCGATGTATACTGCGCACGTGAAAAACGCAATTTTCCAAGTCAAAATTTAACATTTCTCAAGAATCGCTAAAAATTGTGCTCCGTGATTTTTACAACTGATATTAATCACTAGAGATACCTCCTCATCGAGGAAGGGTAACGCACTCAGGCACACCTGCTCAAATTTCTCAACACGTTCTCAAACATCTCAACACGTTCTCAAACATGTCAGCAGATGCTCAAACTTCTCAACACGTGTAGCCTACCTAATTAACTGGGACCCATTGTGAAAGGTTTGTCGAAATTAATTATCGCTACAAACAATTGAAATACTGCAGCCAAAAAAATAATGCATTGTACATAGTAAATATTTCCCGTAAAAATAACCAACACATCGTGTCTTTAATCATGTCGTATTTAAAAACATACGGTATATTAAATCAAATAAACTATTATTACAAAGTTTCTTTATCTCTATGATATCGTACGTATGCTGCGTCGCTTTATGCGGCGAAGTACGCGAAAAGTACGGGAAATATTACATACGATAAAACCACGTGATGTTATCAAATCGCCATTTTTTTTATGCATTTACTAATTTCAATTAAATTCTTCAAAGTTTGCCAAAATAAACGCAATATATGCTAATTTTGTGGTCTTATTCATTTCATTTATTTATATAGACTATCGGCAACTGGTTTTAATAGCTAGTTTATAACGTTTGTCGAATGTAACAAATTATAGAATGACTGTGGGCCGTTCGGTTCTAATTTCACGAAATATTGGTAAATTTTGGTCCGGAAAAAAATGTCCTGATGTCTGTACTGGTGTATAATGCGCAGTAGATAAAATGGATGAGGATTTCAGTAAGAAATGTGCGCACTATACATAGCTAAATACGGTAATGTAAGTTTTGGATTACTTTCCATGCTTTTTCCCTTTAATAACAGAGGAACAATGCTTAAGGTATCGAAAACCAATCAATCAGACGTAGCAGACAGAAAATCAATCTGATTGGGGGGGGGGGGGGTTGTATGTTCTTTTGACATCTGTCATCTATCAAACTGACAGACACAGAAAATGTAAATCAAGCATGAATAATTGAATAATTATATAGTTTAACTTTTACATTCATTATAATTATTAGGAAATCATAGACAAAATGGTTACATCATTGCACTGTTATAGGGATCAGTCTCAGTCCATATGTTGGTAGTTCTATCAATTCTAAATGAATCACGCCAGTGACATATGCCTGTGGACACTATGTTGAAATAACACTGGTGTCATAGATATATTAGAGTGGTACACAGGGTGATTTTTCATGATCTATTCACAAGATGAATTGTTTTGTCAGTTAATTTCTGAGGGTGTCGAACGCTATAAATGTGATGGCAATTTGTTTTTAAAAATGAGAATGTTATACTGTATCTACAACAATGAATGGATAGATGCATTGACGTTCTATAAGAATAAATGAAGGTATTTTCTCGTTCCCATGCTATGATCAACAAAATATCTACGTACTGTACACAGGACCATTCATCAGCATTATTTACTGTTTTTTTTTTCATGCAACTGCTGGCTATTATTTTAGTGTACTACCGGTATAACAAATTCTAAATTTAATGTTTTGTCTATATATAATCTTGCTTCAATACATGGAGTTCTTAATTGCGCATAGCCATATTCTATTTGTTTGTTGGAGGTTTAGTATTACTGTGTCAGGTGATCTTAGGCGCGGAGCAATAAGTAAATTGGTGGCTGGTCAATTGTGTACTAGCTTGCAGACTAGCAGACAGAAAATCAATACTACTGGTGTGAAGTTGTTTAGGACAATTAGCCCAAGGTGTTTAAATGTGACATATTAATTAACAAATTATCTTAGGAAAACAACACTCAATCAATTTATATTCCCCAATTAACAACTTTGTGTCACCATTCACAAAATTTGGTTCATCTGTAATTGTGTTACGGACCAATAACGTTAATAAATAAAATTATGATATTAGGCAGCTTAACCCTTTGCCTGCTGAGTAAATAAAATTACTTTTGCAAACAACATAGATCCAGATCAGCCGCGGCGTAACGCCTCGTCTGATCAGGATCTATGTTGTTTGCTATTCAGCCAAGTGTTTTAGCTCCACTATCCGAATAGCAAACAGCATAGAGCCTGATCAGACGGCACATTCTGTGCCGTCTGATCTGGCTCTATGCTGTTTGCAAAGGTGATTTTATCTGCCGCTAGCGTGCAAAGGGTTAAAATGTCAATTATAAAACAAAATATTTGGGAGCAAATTACCGGTAGACGGATCTGTGGTCCAGTGGTTAACACGTTGGACTGGGAATCCAGGTATCACAGGTTCGATCCCCCATCTGACCCTAATAAAATCAACAGTCTTTCAGATGGGACGTTAAACCAAGGTCTTGTGTCGGTGCTTTACACTGTGCACGTGAAAGAGCCAGAGGAGACTCTGGAATGGGTCTCTGTCTGTATCATTGCACTATCCTCCAAAAATCTAAAATGACTTATAATCTCTTCAGGAGGCGTCGCTCATATGGGCAACCGGTAGTGACGATAAATAAACATAAAACACCAATTATTTGTTCTCAAATCGGTTAGAATGGGGTTACCCAGATTTAGGATCGGGTTAGGGGGTGTACGATTCGGGACCCTAGGTATGCATGTACAGTAGGGATGTTTTAGATATTCAGTAGTAAATAACATGTGGCATGTCAGTAAATGGTCGTTGATTTCAGCGGAGGAGATTTTATTTGACTATTTGATCTAATGGCTATTTGAATATCAATAATTTGGTATGTGTTGACATCATACTTATTCTGTACAATAAGCTAACATTTCATAGGTTCATTTGGTTGACTTTAACTCTGAACAATGAGTAAGATAAATTGTATGTCTCATTTTACCTGCTGAGCAGTCGCCCAAACTGGTTGAGCCGTAGTTCATGGTATAGTAACCTTCTGGAGTACATGGTTTGCAAGTCGTCTGCCCTCTTTCATTTTGGTAAGAATATTTACCACATGCGTTACAATATCCTTTATTGTCGTTTGCTTTGTAAGTTCCTAGTGCACAGTCTTCACACTCATAAGCTGTCCCTGATTTCACCTGTTGTCCACCGGGACACCAGTCTAAACAATAATATAAAGCAAGATATATCGATATACCCATGCACAAATCAACATGCATGTAGCATTGTACATACATTTCTCTCGTTATTAATGTGCTTGTTTCATGTTTGTTGTGTCAATACAGTTACTCAACATCTGATTTGTTATTTATTATATACATCAACATCTGATTTGTTATTTATTATATACAATTTATTTGTCAATCATTTTAAAACACAGGATTTATTTCCTGTGAGGTTTGTAAATATGAAACGAGTGCGGGCATGGCATCATCAATCTCGGACGAGAGGGATTATGTCCTAGGCTGCATTTCCACGGGGGGATTATGTCCTAGGCTGCATTTCCACAGGGTATTATGTCATAGGCTGCATTTCCACGTGGGATTATGTCCTAGGCCGCATTTCCACGGGGGGATTATGTCCTAGGCCGCATTTCCACGGGGGGATTATGTCCTAGGCCGCATTTCCACAGGGGATTATGTCCTAGGCCACATTTCCACGGGGGATTATGTCCTAGGCTGCACTTCCACGGGGGATTATGTCTTAGGCTGCATTTCCACGGGGATTATGTCCTAGGCCAGATTTCCACGGGGGGATTATGTCCTAGGCTGCATTTCCATGGGGGATTATGTCCTAGGCTGCATTTCCATGGGGGATTATGTCCTAGGCCGCATTTCCATGGGGGATTATGTCCTAGGCCGCATTTCCACGGGGGGATATGTCCTAGGCCGAATTTCCATGGGGGGATTATGTCCTAGGCCGCATTTCCACGGATAGTCCTAGGCGCATTCCACGGGATTAGTCCTAGGCTGTTTCAGGGGGTTATGTCCTAGGCTGCATTTCCACGGGGGATTATGTCCTAGGCTGCATTTCCACGGGGGGATTATGTCCTAGGCTGCATTTCCCGGGGGGATTATGTCCTAGGCTGCATTTCCACGGCTGCATTTCCATGGGGGGATTATGTCCTAGGCCGCATTTCCACGGGGGATTATGTCCTAGGCTGCATTTCCACGGCTGCATTTCCATGGGGGGATTATGTCCTAGGCTGCATTTCCACGGGGGATTATGTCCTAGGCTGCATTTCCACGGCTGCATTTCCATGGGGGGATTATGTCCTAGGCCGCATTTCCACGGGGGATTATGTCCTAGGCGCATTTCCACGGGGGATTATGTCCTAGGCTGCATTTCCACGGCTGCATTTCCACGGGGGATTATGTCCTAGGCTGCATTTCCACGGCTGCATTTCCATGGGGGGATTATGTCCTAGGCTGCATTTCCATGGGGGGATTATGTCCTAGGGTGCATTTCCACGGGGGATTATGTCCTAGGCTGCATTTCCATGGGGGGATTATGTCCTAGGCTGCATTTCCATGGGGGGATTATGTCCTAGGCTGCATTTCCATGGGGGGATTATGTCCTAGGCTGCATTTCCACGGGGGGATTATGTCCTAGGCTGCATTTCCACAGGGGATTATGTCCTAGGCTGCATTTCCATGGGGGGATTATGTCCTACCTTGGGTTTTTTATGGGGGGATTATGTCCGCCCTTGTCAAAACACAGGGGGGGATTATATCCTACACTCTTATTTACATGCTTGTCTCTGCAATCTTAACAGTGTGTCAATATTTTGTTGGGTGGTGTTTCCCCATATGATACAACAATAATCAAAATGTGGTTGGATATATATGCCTTGTAGTAAAGTATTCTGTAGTTCAGATTGACAATATACAGTATTTTACCTAATAGCCAAATGTTAGTTGAAATCTTTTTCATAATATAATTAATTGTATATGAGTCCCATTTAATGAATCCTGTATGTGTACTCCAAGCAACTTCTCTGATTTGCTGGTTTTCAATAATATATTTTCGTATTTAAGAGAGAGTGTTGGATTGGGGAAACCACATTTTCGCTGGGCTGTCGTCATAAATAGAACTTTCGTTTTGTCTGTATTAATCTTCATTCCATTTTGAAAACACCAGTATTTCAAGTCTTCCAAAGCTTGTTGTAATCATGTTTCTAACAATAGTTATTTTAAAATTAACCCTTTCAACACCACAGACCTCTAAATAGGCTTACACAAATTGTAGATCCAGATGAGCCGGCTCATGACGAGCCGTCTCATCAGGATCTGCACTTTTTGCCAGTGATATGACTATCTTTAGACATAATTACCCATTTTGATAAATGAACTTGTCCAAATGTGATTTTCTGATTCATTTATTGGTTTATGAATATCATGGACCAGTCCATGTGAGTTACTTGGTGTTGAATGGGTTAATAGCTACCAGTATTTCTTTTGACAACGCCTGGTTTTTGGGTTTTGGGGAGTCTGCCGTTTTATGTTCCATATGTACATGTATGTATGGTTCAGTAAAGCAGGGATGGATGTCACACTCTACCATGCCTTGTAACCAAGAATATAAAAAATCTCTTTCATTGCAATATATCATGTGAAAAAACAGTGTCATTAGTACTGCTCATTACAATTACATAGTCCTTAGTTGTAGTTGTGCTTATTGAAACACATGGAATTACATAGTCCTTAGTTGTAGTTGTGTTCATTGAAACACATGGAATTACATAGTCCTTAGTTGTAGTTGTGTTCATTGAAACACATGGAATTACATAGTCATTAGTTGTAGTTGTGTTCCTTGAAACACATGGAATTACATAGTCCTTAGTTGTAGTTGTGTTCATTGAAACACACGGAATTACATAGTCACTAGTTATAGTTGTGTTCCTTGAAACACATGGAATTACATAGTCCTTAGTTGTAGTTGTGTTCATTGAAACACACGGAATTACATAGTCACTAGTTATAGTTGTGTTCCTTGAAACACATGGAATTACATAGTCCTTAGTTGTAGTTGTGTTCATTGAAACACACGGAATTACATAGTCACTAGTTATAGTTGTGTTCCTTGAAACACATGGAATTACATAGTCCTTAGTTGTAGTTGTGTTCATTGAAACACACGGAATTACATAGTCACTAGTTATAGTTGTGTTCCTTGAAACACATGGAATTACATAGTCCTTAGTTGTAGTTGTGTTCATTGAAACACACGGAATTACATAGTCACTAGTTATAGTTGTGTTCATTGAAACACATGGAATTACATAGTCCTTAGTTGTAGTTGTGTTCATTGAAACACATGGAATTACATAGTCCTTAGTTATAGTTGTGTTCATTGAAACACATGGAATTACATAGTCACTAGTTATAGTTGTGTTCATTGAAACACAAGGAATTACATAGTCTAGTTGTAGTTGTGTTCATTGAAACACAAGGAATTACATAGTCACTAGTTATAGTTGTGTTCATTGAAACACATGGAATTACATAGTCCTAGTTATAGTTGTGTTCATTGAAACACATGGAATTACATAGTCACTAGTTGTAGTTGTGTTCATTGAAACACATGGAATTACATAGTCCTTAGTTGTAGTTGTGTTCATTGAAACACATGGAATTACATAGTCCTTAGTTGTAGTTGTGTTCATTGAAACACATGGAATTACATAGTCCTTAGTTGTAGTTGTGTTCATTGAAACACATGGAATTACATAGTCCTTAGTTGTAGTTGTGTTCATTGAAACACATGGAATTACATAGTCCTTAGTTGTAGTTGTGTTCATTGAAACACATGGAATTACATAGTCCTTAGTTGTAGTTGTGTTCATTGAAACACGTGGAATTACATAGTCCTTAGTTGTAGTTGTGTTCATTGAAACACATGGAATTACATAGTCCTTAGTTGTAGTTGTGTTCATTGAAACACGTGGAATTACATAGTCCTTAGTTGTAGTTGTGTTCATTGAAACACATGGAATTACATAGTCCTTAGTTATAGTTGTGTTCATTGAAACACAAGGAATTACATAGTCCTTAGTTATAGTTGTGTTCATTGAAACACGTGGAATTACATAGTCCTTAGTTATAGTTGTGTTCATTGAAACACAAGGAATTACATAGTCCTTAGTTATAGTTGTGTTCATTGAAACATGTGGAATTACATAGTCCTTAGTTGTATTTGTGTTCATTGAAACACATGGAATTACATAGTCACTAGTTGTGCCAAACCTGAACGATGATATTACCTGTTCGGCAGTCAGTTACATCATCCGCTCCTTCTCCGGAGGTTTCTTCTCCATCAGGGCACTGTATACATGATGTCTGTCCAATAGATGGCTGGTAGGTATTGAGTTCACACTGTATGCAGTTCCCATAATTTACACCTGGTTTATATGATCCAATGGGGCATGGAATACATGCATCGTCAATATCTGGATCAGGTTGGTAACCACCATTGCACCAGTCTGTAATCCAACAAAGTCATCATAACAGTAAAGTCAACATTGTACATATCCCTATCACAACATTACACATATCCCTATCCCAACATTGTACAAATTCCTATCCCAACATTGTACATATCACGATCCCAACATTGTACATATCCCTATCCCCACATTGTACATATCCCTATCCCCACATTGTACATATCCCTATCCCCACATTGTTCATGTCCCTATCCCCACATTGTACATATCCCTATCCCACATTGTTCATGTCCCTATCCCCACATTGTTCATGTCCCTATCCCACATTGTACATATCCCTATCCCAACATTGTTCATGTCCCTATCCCCACATTGTACATATCCCTATCCCACATTGTTCATGTCCCTATCCCAACATTGTTCATGTCCCTATCCCAACATTGTTCATGTCCCTATCCCACATTGTTCATGTCCCTATTCCAACATTGTTCATGTCCCTATCCCCACATTGTTCATGTCCCTATCCCCACATTGTACATATCCCTATCCCACATTGTAGATATCCCTATCCCAACATTGTACATATCACGATCCCAACATTGTACATATCCCTATCCCAACATTGTACATATCCCTATCCCCACATTGTACATATCACGATCCCCACATTGTACATATCCCTATCCCACATTGTATATATCCCTATCCCACATTGTTCATGTCCCTATCCCAACATTGTACATATCCCTATCCCAACATTGTACATATCCTTATCCCAATATTGTACATATCCCTATCCCACATTGTACATATCCCTATCCCACATTGTACATATCCCTATCCCAATATTGTACATATCATTATCCCAACATTGTTCATATCCCTATCCCACATTGTACATATCCCTATCCCACATTGTTCATGTCCCTATCCCAACATTGTACATATCCCTATCCCACATTGTACATATCCCTATCCCACATTGTTCATGTCCCTATCCCAACATTGTACATATCCCCACATTGTACATATCCTTATCCCACATTGTTCATGTCCCTATCCCACATTGTTCATGTCCCTATCCCAACATTGTACATATCCCTATCCCAACATTGTATATATCCCTATCCCACATTGTTCATGTCCCTATCCCAACATTGTACATATCCCTATCCCAACATTGTACATATTCCCTATCCCACATTGTACATATCCCTATCCCACATTGTACATATCCCTATCCCAACATTGTACATATCCCTATCCCACATTGTACATATCCCTATCCCACATTGTACATATCCCTATCCCAACATTGTACATATCACGATCCCAACATTGTACATATCCTTATCCCAATATTGTACATGTCCCTATCCCCACATTGTTCATGTCCTTATCCCCACACTGTACATATCCCTATCCCACATTGTTCATGTCCCTATCCCAACATTGTTCATATCCCTATCCAACATTGTTCATATCCCTATCCCACATTGTTCATGTCCCTATCCCACATTGTTCATGTCCCTATCCCAACATTGTTCATATCCCTATCCCACATTGTTCATGTCCCTATCCCAACATTGTTCATATCCCTATCCAACATTGTTCATATCCCTATCCCACATTGTTCATGTCCCTATCCCACATTGTTCATGTCCCTACATTGTTCATGTCCCTATCCCAAACCTTAATTTAGTATCTCTGTGCCAAACCTGAACAATGATATTACCTGCTCGGCAGTCAGTTACATCATCCGCTCCTTCTCCGGAGGTTTCTTCTCCATCAGGGCACTGTATACAGGATGTCTGTCCAATAGATGGCTGGTAGGTATTGAGTTCACACTGTATGCAGTTTCCATAATTTACACCTGGTTTATATGATCCAATGGGGCATGGACTACATGTATCGTCAATATCTGGATCAGGTTGGTAACCACCATTGCACCAGTCTGTAATCCAACAAGATGATCATAACAGTAAAGTCAACATGCAACAGCAGCAAGTACATTAACCATTTCCCTCATAGAAGCACCTCTTGACGCCTTTACCAATACGACATACATTGACAATGTAGTAGCCAATCCAATGTTCATAATAAATACCAGAATGTCATGTAGTCCCAGTAATATCTATGGAGGTGGGATAGATATGGCGACTACTTATCCACTGCATGATAGCTAAATGGCTGTTGTTTGTAGTATGTAGATATAATAGTATATTAACCTAAATCTCTATGAAGGAAATGGTTAATAAGCCTTAGCCATGAATGCTAGAGCTCTCACCCTGAACAGGAAGCATTTCAAAGCTATGGCGAGATGTTCTATCGCTATGGTGACACATTTCAATGCTATGGTGAGATGTTCTATCACTATGGTGACACATGTCAATGCTATGGTGAGATGTTCTATCACTATGGTGACACATTTCAATGCTATGGTGAGATGTTCTATCGCTATGGTGACACATTTCAATGCTATGGTGAGATGTTCTATCGCTATGGTGACACATTTCAATGCTATGGTGAGATGTTCTATCACTATGGTGACACATGTCAATGCTATGGTGAGATGTTCTATCACTATGGTGACACATTTCAATGCTATGGTGAGATGTTCTATCGCTATGGTGACACATTTCAATGCTATGGTGAGATGTTCTATCACTATGGTGACACATGTCAATGCTATGGTGAGATGTTCTATCACTATGGTGACACATTTCAATGCTATGGTGAGATGTTCTATCGCTATGGTGACACATTTCAATGCTATGGTGAGATGTTCTATCGCTATGGTGACACATTGCAATGCTATGGTGAGATGTTCTATCGCTATGGTGACACATTTCAATGCTATGGTGAGATGTTCTATCACTATGGTGACACATTTCAATGCTATGGTGAGATGTTCTATCGCTATGGTGACACATTTCAATGCTATGGTGAGATGTTCTATCGCTATGGTGACACATTTCAATGCTATGGTGACATGTTTTATCACTATAAGTTGTTAAAGCTTGTTTCACAATCGTTAATTAATTAACAGAAATTAAATAAATAAAGCTTAAACATTCTATTTAGAAAATTGTTTATAAATGAATATCAAACATAAGTGTCCATGGGTAGATGGTGCATTAAATCTCCTTAAATGGTGTTGTTATGGTAAACAATTGTCAACATTACCAGAGCGACAGTTATCTATAGCAGATCCTACACCAGACGTTGTTTTTCCTGTAGGGCAAGATGTACAGGAAGACTGTCCCTTCAACTCCTGGTAACTGGTGTTATCACAAAGTGCACAACTCCCAAAGTTGTTATTCGATTTATATGATCCGGCAGGACAGTCAAAGCAAACAAGTCCTCTAAGCTGTTGACCACCATGGCATATAACTGAAGTAATAAACTATTTATAATAATAAGGGGGCCATCTTGGATGACAATGGATGGCAACATAGCTGTGCAATTAATTTGCTATTATTATGTGAATCAGCTTAGACACAAACGAAACAATAAAAAATGGAAAAATTAACACAAGCTACTTAAAATATCATGTTGGTCATCTTGAACATGATATTTCATTTTTCCATCAGGTAGTTCTCCTCAATTCCATAAACACACAGTACACATTTTATGAAGATATCTAATGTGGTTTTCGGACAAATAAAAAACAGAAACAATAACAACAAATTATTTATAGCAATACAGCGGCCATCTTTTTTATTCACATAAGGATGTATTCCTCAATGCCCTGAGCATACATGATCAATTTCATGAAGATATCTTATCGTCATGGTGTTCTGACAAACAGAAGGTTTCAGGTTGCATATACGTAAATGGAGCAATATTAGATTGGATACATGTAGATTGGAGCAATATTAGATTGGATACAGGGAGATTGGAGCAATATTAGATTGGATACAGGGAGATTGGAGCAATATTAGATTGGATACAGGGAGATTGTGGCAATATTAGATTGAATACAGGGAGTTTGGAGCAATATTAGATTGGATACAGGGAGATTGGAGCAATATTAGATTGGCTACAGTGAGATTGGAGCAATATTAGATTGGATACAGGGAGATTGGGGCAATATTAGATTGGATACAGGGAGGTTGTGACAATATTAGATTGGATACAGGGAGATTGGGGCAATATTAGATTGGATACAGGGAGGTTGTGACAATATTAGATTGGATACAGGGAGATTGGAGCAATATTAGATTGGCTAGTGAGATTGGAGCAATATTAGATTGGATACAGGGAGATTAGGGCAATATTAGATTGGATACAGGGAGATTGGAGCAATATTAGATTGGATACAGGGAGATTGGAGCAATATTAGATTGGATACAGGGAGATTGGGGCAATATTAGATTGGCTAGTGAGATTGGAGCAATATTAGATTGGATACAGGGAGATTGGGTGGGCAATATTAGATTGGATACAGGGAGATTGGAGCAATATTAGATTGGATACAGGGCTATTGGAGCTGAAGGCAGGGATACATTGAGATAGTTCCTCATGAAGGCAGGATACTTTGAGATAGAGGCCACAAAGGCAGGATACTTCAGGTTAGTCCCACCCACGAAGGCAAGATACTTTATAGAGATAGTCCTCCATGAAGGCAGGTTACTCTGAGATAGTCCTCCATGAAGGCAGGATACTTTGAGTAGTCCTCATGAAGGCAGATACTTTATAGTAGTCCCCAGAAGGCGATACTTTATGAGATAGTCCTCCATGAAGCAGGTACTCTGAGATAGTCCTCCATGAAGGCAGGATACTTTATGGAGATAGTCCTCCATGAATGCAGGTTACTTTGAGATAGTCCTCCATGAAGGCAGGATACTCTGAGATAGTCCTCCATGAAGGCAAGATACTTTGAGATAGTCCTCCATGAAGGCAGATACTTAGTAGCCTCATGAGGCAGTACTTTATAGAGATAGTCCTCCATGAAGGCAGATACTTTATAGAGATAGTCCTCCATGAAGGCAAGATACTTTATAGAGATAGTCCTCCATGAAGGCAGGATACTTTATGGAGATAGTCCTCCATGAATGCAGGTTACTCTGAGATAGTCCTCCATGAAGGCAGGATACTTTATGGAGATAGTCCTCCATGAATGCAGGTTACTCTGAGATAGTCCTCCATGAATGCAGGTTACTCTGAGATAGTCCTCCATGAAGGCAGGATACTTTATAGAGATAGTCCTCCATGAAGGCAGGATACTTTATAGAGATAGTCCTCCATGAAGGCAGGATACTTATGGAGATAGTCCTCCATGAAGGCAGGATACTCTAAGATAGTCCTCCATGAGGCAAGATACTTTAAGATAGTCCTCCATGGAGGCAAGTACTTTAGAGATAGTCCTCCATGAAGGCAGGATACTTTAAGATAGTCCTCCATGAAGGCAGGCTACTTTATAGAGTAGTCCTCCATGAAGGCAGGATACTTTGAGATAGTCCTCCATGAAGGCAAGATACTTTATAGAGATAGTCCTCCATGACGGCAGGATACTTTATAGAGATAGTCCTCCATGAAGGCAGGATACTTTATAGATATAGTCCTCCATGAAGGCAGGATACTTTATGGAGATAGTCCTCCATGAAGGCAGGATACTTTATGGAGATAGTCCTCCATTGAGGCAAGATACTTTATAGAGATAGTCCTCCATTGAGGCAAGATACTTTATAGAGATAGTCCTCCATTGAGGCAAGATACTTTAAGATAGTCCTCCATTGAGGCAAGATACTTTATAGAGATAGTCCTCCATGAAGGCAGGATACTTTATAGAGATAGTCCTCCATGAAGGCAGGATACTTTATAGAGATAGTCCTCCATGAAGGCAGGATACTTTATAGAGATAGTCCTCCATGAAGGCAGGATACTTTATAGAGATAGTCCTCCATGAAGGCAGGATACTTTAAGATAGTCCTCCATGAAGGCAAGATACTTTATAGAGATAGTCCTCCATAGGCAGATACTTAGATAGTCCTCCATGGAGGCAGATACTTTATAGAGATAGTCCTCCATAGGCAGGATACTTAGATAGTCCTCCATGGAGGCAAGATCCTTTATAGAGATAGTCCTCCATGAAGGCAGGATACTTTATAGAGATAGTCCTCCATGAAGGCAGGATACTCTCAGATAGTCCTCCATGAAGGCAAGATACTTTATAGAGATAGTCCTCCATGAAGGCAGGATACTTTGAGATAGAGCCCACAAAGGCAGGATACTTCAGGATAGTCCCACCCACGAAGGCAGGATACTTTGAGATATTCCTCCATGACGGCAGGTACATATGTGTACATATTGTGATTGAATAGAGACACTTACTAGCTGTACAATCATCTATACTCTCTGCTCCTATCATAAATGAGTATGTTCCTGCAGGACATGGCACGCATGATTTATCTCCACCTACACTATACGTGCCCGCTGCGCACCAGTTACACACCTGCTTAGCTGCATTCCATGACTCTCCAGCAGGGCAATCACCTGTAATCAGTAATACAATAAACAAGTTACCATCGACTTCTTTTGCAGATGATGTAATTAAGCATATTTTTTAATTCAGTGAACTGTATTGTTGGAGTTGATTTTAAAAAGCATATTTTTCAGATTGCGAAACAATCTATAACAACTTATATTAATCAGTCTTGTTGGGGCGGATGGTTGCCCATATGAGCGACGCCTCATGAAGAGATTAGTCATTTTAGATTTTTGGAGGATAGTGCAGACAGAGACTCATTTCAGAGTCTCCTCCTACAGCACCGACACGAGACCTCGGTTTAATGTCCCATCTGAAAGACTGTTAATTTTATTAGGGTCAGACGAGGGATCGAACCTGCGATCCCTGGATCACCAGTCCAGCGTGTTACGACTGGACTACAGATCCGTCTGTGGTGGCCACAGTGGCAATCTTCAGCTATTATATATATATCAGTTAGTTTATACCAATTTATTTTAACTCGATGGCGAAACAAGTTCTTACAACTTATATGAATCAATCTCGAGACCTCATTCCTGATGAAATCAATCACCACGAGGGAGAGAGAAGAGGCAACATGGAATTTAAATGCCTTGCCTAAGGGCACAATCGTAACGGCTCCAGCGGGGCTCGAACTCCGGACCTTTCGCACCTGAAGTGATATCTATCAGTTTCTCTGATGCTCCATACTCCACAACATCATTGCGGAAGGAGAAAACATTCAGTAATTTTGAATCCACTACTCGCCTCAATATTTTTAACTGCCCTGTCTGGAGCCTCATTGCACTACGTGACACAACCACACAACACTTCTGTTAGTGTGAATGTCCGTATTATGAAATAGTTCCTGTATAATTTTCAAGATAGTGTCTGTTTGGTGTCAAAATTAAAATCTACAGACAAAACAAAATCATTAGAATATATTACTTAATAATTAACTATTCATGATAGTCAGAAAATAGCAAAAATACAAAAGTACATCAAACCGCGCAGGAATACGACCGTATGCAGTGGCAACCAGTGGCAGAGAAAATGCCATCTTTCACTGTTTCAACCTGGAGTAAGGTGGAGTTTTCTTTCACTTGATGGAGTTTTCTCTCACTGGAGTTTTCTCTCACTGGAGTTTTCTTTCACTGGAGTTTTCTTTCACTGAGTTTTCTTTCACTGGAGTTTTCTCTCACTGGAGTTTTCTCTCACTAGAGTTTTCTTTCACTGGAGTTTTCTCTCACTGGAGTTTTCTTTCACTAGAGTTTTCTCTCACTGGAGTTTTCTTTCACTGGAGTTTTCTTTCACTGGAGTTTTCTTTCACTGGAGTTTTCTTTCACTGGAGTTTTCTCTCACTGGAGTTTTCTTTCACTGGAGTTTTCTCTCGCTGGAGTTTTCTCTCGCTGGAGTTTTCTCTCACTGGAGTTTTCTCTCGCTGGAGTTTTCTTTCACTGGAGTTTTCTCTCACTAGAGTTTACATTCACTGGAGTTTTCTCTCACTGGAGTTTTCTTTCACTGGAGTTTTCTCTCACTGGAGTTTTCTTTCACTGGAGTTTTCTCTCACTGGAGTTTTCTCTCACTGGAGTTTTCTCTCACTGGAGTTTTCTCTCACTGGAGTTTTCTTTCACTGGAGTTTTCTTTCACTGGAGTTTTCTCTCACTGGAGTTTTCTCTCACTGGAGTTTTCTTTCACTGGAGTTTTCTCTCACTGGAGTTTTCTTTCACTGGAGATTTCTCTCACTGAGAGGTGGAGATATCTCTCACTGAGAGGTGGAGTTTTCTCTCACTGAGAGGTGGAGTTTTCTCGCACTGAGAGGTGGAGATTTCTCTCACTGAGAGGTGGAGATTTCTCTCACTGAGAGGTGGAGTTTTCTCTCACTGAGAGGTGGAGATATCTCTTACTGAGAAGTGGAGATATCTCTCACTGAGAGGTGGAGTTTTCTCTCACTGAGAGGTGTAGTTTTCTCTCATTGAGAGGTGGAGTTTTCTCTCACTGAGAGGTGGAGTTTTCTCTCACTGAGAGGTGGAGATATCTCTCACTGAGAGGTAGAGTTTTCTCTCACTGAGAGGTGGAGTTTTCTCACACTGAGAGGTGGAGATTTCTCTCACTGAGAGGTGGAGTTTTCTTTCACTGAGAAAACAACTTTATCATTCATTGGAAAGCATAAAAGAAAATTCTATTTCTTGTAAGCTTACCTTCACATGAAAGGAAATCATCTGCACTGATTGGTTTGTCTGGGGGACAGTCTGTACATTGAAGCTGGTAGGCATATAGGTTATACGTGCCTTCCTCACATGGCACACACGAGTTGCTATTCTCATCCCAATGTACAGCAGGCCCGCATTCCCCGGCTGAAATATATCATAGGATTCAATGAATTTGCTATGTAGTTTCATTAAAAAATAATGTGACGGAACTATTATGTTAAATGTGTACATCATTTGCCAAAAGAAAATCTATTGCTGTAAAATCAGTGGGATTTCTTCTGTAAACCACTATGGTAATTCATTTAACAAATTCTATGAATCAGCTTAATTTTATTATGCCATGATGAGTGGCACTTAGCAAATTTTATTTCAATAGTTTAAACTGTTAAAACTCTTTGCATGCTAATGAATAGCTAGAAAATAAGTGTCGAATATGTCATGCAATTTCATTAGAATTCTGTCGTAACGATACAATTCTAATTGTAATTCCATGACATATTTCCAGAGTTTTCTGCAACAAATGAAACAAAATGCATAAATAAATTGTCATCTGCTACAATTATTTGAACTATTTATAGCCTTTATTTTACCCAGCATGCAAAGAGTTAACATTGTTTAACATTTGTATTTACTTGGTCATTTGGCAATGCAAATTTCACCAATACCTTCCTTTGCTGCAAAATGATGTCAACTGACATCACACATTGCACGTTATTCCTAGTTACCCCCCATGTTGAATACTTCATTGAGTTCCTATGATTGCTATGTCCAATGTGAACCTATACATACGGACACATTGATCCACAGTAACTGATCCTGTTGCAAGTGTTGTGAAGTACTCCCTACAGGTGTCGCAGTTCTCCTGCACATCCTTTTCTCTGTAGCTTCCCCTAGCACACTGCACACATTGATCATTCACAGACTCAAAACCATCCTCACACATATCTGTTCATAATGAAGAAAACATGTTATATATCAGCCAGGCAATAACTAGATTACACCAGGCACTAACGGACGGATATGAAGATATTCTGGATGGCAACTATTTTCTAGACTAAAATCCTGTTCCGAATACTATTATTTTCCATTTAACTGGCAACTCTTATGTCAAATTTGATGAAGTCCAATTTTCGGCTAAATCTTATTCCTTGTTTGGTCTTGTCAGTGAAAATGTGCAGTATTTCACACTTTTTATGTCAAAGTGCCAATTTGTTACCAAAGTGTGACTTTCATTCCCCAAAATGACCTGATCACAGACATACCTCTGTGTATGTGCCAAACATTTGATACAGACAGTTGAAGGTGTTTACCGTCACAGTAATTAGAATGTGTTCATAGTGAATATGTAGTAGGTGCACACAAGTCGGTAATCACAAATTAAACAATAATTGGATAAATGGCTGATCATAATAATTAATATTTAATGAATAAGTTTGTTTTGGTTCAAATTAACATATTTCAGCCTCATACGAAAATAGATACAGTCAGGGCACATACGTTTATTGAAGGAAAATACGAAAATAGATACAATCAGGGCACATACATTTATTGAAGGAAATAAAATAGCTATGTAAATATACATAGCTTAGTGTTAATCTGTATTACCTATACAGTCAAGATAGTCCTCAGAACCAGTGGTAACAGTGGTCATCCATGTTGGACAATCTTTACAGATTTCTTGGAAAGGAAGGTCTTGGTATGTACCAATATCACATTGGCCACAGTCCCCAGTGGATGTGTCGTGTCTCTGACCAGCGGCACAGTTTCCTAAGGGTAACAAAACATAAAATTATGTGAATGTGTCTCTGACCAGCTGCACAGTTTCCTAAGGGTAACAAAACACATGTGAATGTGTCTCTGACCAGCGGCACAGTTTCCTAAGGGTAACATAACATATGTGAATGTGTCTCTGACCAGCGGCACAGTTTCCTAAGGGTAACAAAACACATGTGAATGTGTCTCTGACCAGCGGCACAGTTTCCTAAGGGTAACACAACATATGTGAATGTGTCTCTGACCAGCAGCACAGTTTCCTAAGGGTAACACAACATATGTGAATGTGTCTCTGACCAGCTGCACAGTTTCCTAAGGGTAACAAAACACATGTGAATGAGTCTCTGACCAGCGGCACAGTTTCCTAAGGGTAACAAAACATAAGTAAATATCGTAGAACAGATACCTGTGAATGTGTCTCTGACCAGCTGCAATTAATGGTAATAAAACATAGATAAATCATAGCACATGGGTATCAGTGGACATTGTAACATAGTGATAGTGTCTGGCCTAGGTACAGTCACCAAGTGTAAATCCATACAGTAATTGATATTCGCAAATAAATAACATTATAACTCTGTAATGTATCGAATAAAGAAATTAATATAGCAATATACACGTTTGTTTGTTTAATGTTTCACTGGGTATTTAAAGCAACACAGAGAGCTTAGACCATACAGCGACCAGCTATTCCTGGTGTAGAAAAGCCTGTGTACCCCCATCTAAGCTGTATCTCAGGCACGGACGGGCACCCAGGTAGAACCACCAACCTTCAACAATCCAGCTCGATAGCTTCCTCACATGAAAGAAATCGACTAATGTGATTCGTACATACGAAATGTCATGTCTATGAGCAGGTGCAGTTTTCCTAGGGGCAACAAAACATCCACATTATATACTAGTACTATGAGGAAAATTAATGGTCAATACTATGATGGTTCAGATCAAGTATTCTGCAAGTGTATCGGTTCTGGATAAATGATCAAACTTGGAAAACTGTTTTCTTAGAAATCTATTAATTTAATTTTTTAATTTAAACGATTGCGAAGCAAGTTTTAACAACTTATATTAATCACTCTCGTTGGCGTGGATGAAAGCGTAACTGTGGTCATTACATGTGGGAGGAAACCGGAGTAGCCAGAGAAAACCCATCTGTCCGATCTGGCGACCACCGTACCATCTCACATACTTCCCGATCTGAGGATCGAACCCTGGTTGCATCGGTGAAAAACGCGCGCGCTAACCATTGCACTAATCGGACAGCCTGAAATCTATTGAATAATGAATATAAATTTGGTCCAGTAAAATATTTCGTACCATTTCTAATCTATTTGTTATTCTTATGTATGTATGTTTAGAAAGTATCTATTGGGTGTTTATACAACAACAACAATACCTTTATTGCATTAAACATTCATACAATGTCTATAGCAAGTACATGTATATATGTATGTGTTTATACTGGTGTAGCAGGAAATCTTTCGTCATCTGAAAATTCAGCCAGACTAAGGCATAGGAAATATCCCCCACCCCTGCCTGGAAATTCTCCCCATGTCAATGCAAAATATATACATGTACAATTTCTGCAAATTTATATCCACTGGACTACTCACCCATAAGATGGAGTCTTGTGATATTACTACTACACGACCACCCTCCTCCCTCGGGTTAATTCAGTGAATACTAGTTAATTGCCATCAATAATCAACATGACAGACTGAACTGGAAATTCCCACCACTGTATATATATAAGTGTATGTATATAGAGGGGGTGGGGGTAGCATTTCCCAGCAGATTGACCCTGGAAGTTCATCCACCACTGTATATATATAAGTGTATGTATATAGAGGGGTGGGGGTAGCATTTCCCAGCAGACTGACCCTGGAAGTTCATCCACCACTGTATATATATATAAGTGTATGTATATAGAGGGGGTGGGGGTAGCATTTCCCAGCAGACTGACCCTGGAAGTTCATCCACCACTGTATATATATAAGTGTATGTATATAGAGGGGTGGGGGTAGCATTTCCCAGCAGACTGACCCTGGAAATTCATCCACCATCAGACTGACACTGGAAATTCTAACCTCTAACCCTGTATATCTATAGGTGTATGTATATAGAGTGGGGGTGGGAGTATTTCCCACCAGGCTAACCCTATAAAGTCTACTCACCATCCCTGTACATGTATGTATATAAAGATGGGGGAGCATTTACCCCATACACCTCTATACATGAATAAGTCCATGTATCGCTGGGTGGTGGTGGGGTTTTGGTTATTTATTTCCAGGCAGGCATAACATGAAAACATTTAACATAGATTCAATTGTTATTTAGTATTATTGTCTCTGTAGGATTCCACAAAATTGTGGTGGGCGGTAGAATTTCCAGAGGGGGGAGTATTTCCTAGGAAATATTACCCACCAAGGGTAGAATTTCCATGTTTTGACCTGGAAATTGTCTCCACCCGGGTGGAGACAATTTCCAGGATTAGTCGAGGGGATAGGGATCCTATCCTACCGGTTATGATTAATGAACACTTTATTTGTAATAAAATATGTTTAAAGGAAAGAGTCAATAGTTTTGTGAGACCTGAATGAGAAACAGGTAGAGGAGAACAGAGACTTACTGAGACAATCACTTGCAGAAGCAGAGACAATAGTTTTGTGAGACTTGAATAAGAAACAAGAACAGGTAGAGGAGAACAGAGAATTACTGAGACAATCACTTGCAGAAGAAGAGACAATAGTTTTGTGAGACTTGAATGAGAAACAAGAACAGGTAGGTGAATACAGACTTACTGAGACAATCACTTGCAGAAGCAGAGACAATAGTTTTGTGAAACCTGAATGAGAAACAAGAATAGGTAGAGGAATACAGACTTACTGAGACAATCACTTGCAGAAGCAGAGCCAATTGTTTTTGTGCTGGTACCAGATGGACAACTGTTACACACAGTATCACCAGATCCTCGAGTTCGATACTTTCCAAATCCACAGGCTACACAGGAAGCACGGTCTGCTGACAGTTCTAGACCATCGTTGCATAGGTCTGTATCCATGAATGAACAAGTTACATATATATATATCACTTTTCAAAGCTTATAGTAATAACTTTTGACAGATATAATAATGTGATATAGAACTAACACTGAACGTGACTACTACAGTACTTTCAAGACAGTTTTCAGTTGCACATGTTTGACGTTGAAGTGTGACCTGACAAGGCATTAACTGGATATGAACTTTTTTCTAATGGCAATTTCTACCCAGTCGGCTAGCTATCCATCCATCCGTATTACACATGATCATAAAGGATCATCCATATCCTGGTGAGTTGACAGATTATGGATCAGACACGAAAATATTGCGATAATGACGTTGACCTATATAGGTGTGACCTTCACACACAATCATTATGGTTGAAAACTATGATCTGCACATTTTGTCAGTATGGTAAACATTTGTACAAGGCTAATTGAAATTCCTTCAACTGGTTTAGCCCATTTGATTCTGGATACCGTTCAAACAATATTTGCAAAGATCATAGAGCCAGATCAGGCACCACGGAACATGCCATCTGATCAGGCTCAATGCTGTTTGCTCTTCAGATGGTCTTGCTAAGACACTTGGCTATGTAGGAAACAACATAGATCCTGATCAGCATGCAGTATGACGCCGCGGCTGATCTGGATCTATGTTGTTTGCAAAAGCCTTTAAATGGAGCAGACGTACAATATTGTGCATATAACCTTTGACTTGTGTGACCTTGAACTGAGGTAGCTGAAAGTGGCATACTGGACACAAAATAGTGTGCATATGACCTTTGACCTCTGCAACATTGACCTAGGACAGAGGTGACTCTGCACATCCTCTTAATATGGAGAACATCTAAGCAAACTTATTTCAAAATCCTTCACAGGTGGCTTAAGATAATATGGTGTGGACACTACTTTAGATGATGGACAGAAAGATCGATGGATCAACAAGCCAATGTGGCAACTCCTAAAATATCCCATCTTAAAATTATACAGCGAGCATTGAAATCATATTCTTGTTCATAAACCGAAATTGCACTGTATGCAAGTGTCCCCGTTTTTATGACAGTAATTTTAATAAAACATACTAAAAGTGATGTATGTAGATTAATTTCTTTGGTATTATGATTGGTTGCCGAGGAACAGAGCTACAAAGAGAGCCAATCGAAGGACAAAAAGCACATGAAAAATGAAAATAACTCTTTGTGCTTTTGTGCCGTCTGATCAGGCTCTATACTATTTGCTATTCAGATAGTAAAGCTAAAACACTTGTCTGCATATCACCGCGGCTGATCTGGATCTATGTTGTTTGCGCATTCCTTCCAATTGATTAGGCATTTAAAGGTTAAAAAAGCATGTCATTGTAGTAATACTGATTTTATAACAAATACAATTGCATGAGAATGAGTCAGTTTGAACTGAAATACCGTATATACTCGACCATAAGTCGAGGGTCAAATTGTGTATCAAAATGCTGAATTTAAGCTGGATCCTTCCATAAGTCTAGGGTCAAATTGTGTATCAAAATGCTGAATTTAAGCTGGATCCTTCCATAAGTCTAGGGTCAAATTGTGTATCAAAATGCTGAATTTAAGCTGGATCCTTCCAAAAGTCGAGGGTCAAATTGTGTATCAAAATGCTGAATTTAAACTGGATCCTTCCATAAGTCTAGGGTCAAATTGTGTATCAAAATGCTGAATTTAAGCTGGATCCTTCCATAAGTTGAGGGTCAAATTGTGTATCAAAATGCTGAATTTAAGCTGGATCCTTCTATAAGTCGAGGGTCAAATTGTGTATCAAAATGCTGAATTTAAACTGGATCCTTCCATAAGTCAAGGGTCAAATTGTGTATCAAAATGCTGAATTTAAGCTGGATCCTTCCATAAGTCGAGGGTACTTTGGATATTTCTTGAGGCAATGGCATTTTATCTCATTTTTTGGATGAAACTGAGCTGAATTTGAGATATCTGGTTGCTTTTATTCCATTAATAAACATACAAAAATGCACTAATGCACATAATTTAGGAAGTTTGTTCATAAGCCTTTTCTATGGTTTATAATGTAAATATTTCAAAATTAGTTTTTTTTTTTGCTTGTTTCTCACCCATAAGTCGACCGTAGTAAAACGGTCGAATTATGGCCGGGAATATACAGTAATGTATTCTATAAGCCTTTTATCAATTATAAATATAGGATCTTACACGCGTGGTGATTTCATACCCTATGTTATGAAACAAGTTTTGGAACTTTGCTATTAGGCTAGCCTTGTGGCGAAATCACCAAGAGTGTAAGATCCTTTTTATCACAATACCACAGTAGCAACAACCATAAATTTGAAGAAAAATACGTTTCTGTTTGCAAATATATGTTTTAGCCTTATCACATTAATGCATCTGTACGTCGTAGTAAATAGTCCCTGAACAACTACACGCATATAATCGACAGTATTTTTTAATCACTAATTCAACTAGTGCATATTTAGCATTTTATTGATCTAAGCAGTTGATTTTCAATAAATAAAGCACGAACACAAACAACATGATTGCATATGTTGAATGTGTATTGCAAGCTGTCAATGTCATGCCGCGACCAATCAGAATCCTTCCAGGTGTTATTACATGATTGTGTGGACATATTAGAAAATATGTGATGACTGTATTACACTGAATACAAGCAAAGTTTTGTGATAAATTTATACAAATTGTTTGAATGGGAATCTCTAATAATGATTAGTATTTAGTTTATACAAATTTAGTTTAGCTCGATTGCAAAACAAGTTATTACAACTTATATTAATCACTCTCGAGACCTCATTCCTGATGGAATCCATCGCCACGAGGGAGAGAGAAGAGGAAACGTGGAATTTAAATGCCTTGCCTAAGGGCACAATCGTAACGGCTCTAGCGGGGCTCAAACTCCAGACCTTTTGCACCTGAAGCGAACACGCATCCGCTACACTATCACGACTTCCGTTATTATTTAATGTGTGTAGAAAATAAAGTTTCAGTAATCACCTTCACAAAATGTATCCGTGTCGGCTCCAGGAAGTTTGGTGGATTTCCCAGCGGGGCATGGATCACAAGCTGGATTTGCATTGTCTGGAGGATCAACCTTGAAGTAACCAATATCACATGACTTGCAACCATCTTTACCTCCATTGAATTCTTGACCACTCGTACATAATGCTGCACAGAAATAAAACAATATTTATAAAATGTATATTTCTTCAACATCGGTTTGCACTTATTTCACCTCTATGAGGCAGTTTGTACAAAAATTGTTAATTCGAGTTCATACAAAATTAGTTTAATCGCTCTCGAGACCTCATTACTGATGGAATTCAGGTGAGGGAGAGAGAAACAGTAATGTGGATTGAAGTGTCTAGCCTAAGGACGTCAGCATCATGGTTCTGATGGGGCTTGAACTCTTGGTTTTGAGGTGGACAAAATTATACAGCTGAAGAAACGGATGACATTTGCAAAAATCTACACACATTCAAAATCTGAAGATAAGGAAGTACATGTATCGTTTCCATCATCCGATTCAGAAAATTGATATAGAAGTACCTCGCAATGCATGAATAAACAGCGCCAATGTCACAAAGTTGAGATACGGGCCTCCATTTTGCCATATTTGTATGCTAAGATTGCATCAGTTTTTGGTAAATTTTTGCGTTCCTGTATAAATCTTTAAAGTTTTCGCGTTGGAAGTTATCATTTCTATAACTTTTGACTTATTGACTTTTGACGGTCAGGCCTCCGTTGATAAAAAATACAGCCGCATAGCGTGATATCAAATTCACGGAATGAGTACTTATCTCGTGCACAATTCATGTTTAGGCAGACCACTGTGGTTATAAAATCTGCCGGTTTCATGCTATTTGGGCACACACACATTTTTGACTGTTACGACAGACTGGGATTATAGTGAATCTATTCCAGGACATTTTTATTTTTGCTCGGAAGACGAGGTATGTGGACATTTGTGTTAAAATTGTATTTTGTATTTTAACGTCAATTCTGTTTAGTTATAGCGTCATAATTTGTGGCGAAATTATGCCGTATAGAGTTACGCCATGCTGCGTCTTTCTGTCCGTAACTATTATGTTAGAAGCTGTTGTGTTAAAACATTAACTATGGAACGCCGTAGATACATTAGGTTTGTGTGGTTCTATGCTCTCAGTTCCATGATGAGCATTAATATTGTCAGCAACTATTACTTGTTGTAAAGGTTACATGTTAACATAATTAACTATGGAACGCCTGAGGTATGAGGTTTATGTGGGTCTATACTCAAGGCTCCATAATTAAGTATTATTACCGACAGAAGATTGTATTTTTAATGATTTCAGTTGTTATATATGACAGTTTATTCATTGAAATAGTAACACGTGGTCAGTTGTACGTGGTCCATCGCACGTGGTCAGTAGCATGTGGCCCGTAACACGTGGTACGATATGACTTTAGTTATTGTTCTTATTTGTACGTGAAATTGTTAATGGTTAATGTAATTGGCTGCAGTTACATAAATTGTATAGGTATATTCATATCATTATTATTAACTATGATTGATCAACATAAACGAACGATAGTCCGTATAACTGTAAGGGAAGTAAGACATGTGACGTATCATGACTGAAAATAGTATAGCCAGTATACTATTGGTGCACGTTACAATATAGGAATATACCTAGTATTTTCCATATGTTATATATATTTAAGCTTCATCCACCGGACGTATATTCCCGGCGTGGAACGAGATTGTATCGTTGCTCGGGAAGGACATTACCCGGAACGTATTTGCTGTTTTGCCCGGACATAGAGTTCCCGGAGCCAGAGTTTACTGTTTTGCCCGAACGTGGTATATCCCCGGAGTGGAGAGAATTTGTGTCTCGCAGCGTGTGCCGCCACAACCCTCACTACAATGTTCTTGGTCTACTTGAGATACCACAAGGAAGCCAACACTATACTGGGAGCCAGAACGGGAACATCGCCGTCAAGGATTGGAATCATCGAGACAAATATAGATACGTGAATCTATTTTTAGTTTATGTTACCTACGCATAGTAGTGGACGGTTAAAGTGTGATTACGTGACATGAGCGTTGTGTATAACTTGTAGAACGTTAAAAACACACAAGCATACAAGATTGGTGTAACGTTAGCGAATGTTCACAATCGACAGTTAGCAAGTATTGCAGTGATGGTATAGACTGAGAGAGGAACTGTTTAAGATCTTAGAACTTTGTGTGAACATACATTGTTTTATATTATCATCATCATCATCATCATTCATACAAATAATTCATCACCTTATTGTAATTAAACTTGTAAATATACTGAGTGTTAATTGAGTCTGATTGAGTATTGTGATTTAGCTTTGTCGGTCCATCCTGTTACAGCCAAAGTCATGGTCTGTGGAGCAATGGGGGCATATGGACTACACATGGTTCCAACTGGAAAAACTATCACAGCAGGTTATTACGAGAAACAAGAGCTTGAGACAGAACTAAAGTCTGTCTTGAAACATTGGGCTGGAAAAACAGACAAAAAAAGCTAGTACCCAACTCAACAACTTGTCTTTCAACAAGATGGGGCTACCCCTCATACGGCCTCTAGTACACAGCAGTGATGTTCTGAATTGTTTATTCCTAAGAGGGGTGGCCTGGTAATTCTATAAAGACCTCTCCCCCTCTATGGTAACACAACTGCGGCGTTGCCTATGCCTGGTTTGGAGCAACTCGAACTCACTACATTCCATGCCTGATCGTCTTTACAACGTTATAAATAATAATACTGGACCTTCAGGATATTAAATGTGAAATTTTAGTGAAATCTGTTGTCTGTTTATTTAATCAATGAACTCCTGAAAATACGAAGAATCTTTTTACACACCCTCCTTAACAACTGTTGATTAATACATACGGAAACAATCGCTTGATGATCCACTTCCTGTATGTAATGTGGTTAAACCAATGCCACACATTGTACAAACGTAGGATGTGGTATCCTTGTAGAAACCCTTTTCACACGGCGTACAATCTGCTAGAGTGGTACCACTGATGGGTAGCTCTTTGCCAAGTGTACACATATCTGGTTAAACATGAACAATACAAACTAAATTATAAAATACGACAAAGTCATTGCACAAGCTTAAATAAAATTTTAGTATAAATTTTATATATATTAACGATTGTGAAACAAGCTTTAACAACTTATATTAATCATTTTCGGAATGAAAGCGTATATGTGGTCATGAATGTGAAACCGGAGTACCCGGACAAAAACCTAACTGTCGTATCTGGCGACTACCGTACAATATCACATACCTCCAGGTCTAAGGATCTAACCCAGGTTTCATCAGTGAGAAACAAGCGTGGTAACAACTGCGCTAATTGGACAGTAAATAACATTTTAATAATGCTTTTGCATTTTCGACATGTTATGAGTGGTGGTCTTCACGGTTTTCCAATACCTTTCTACGAAGAGGTGATGGATGAGATGTTAGCTGAAGTGGATGAAATGTTAGCTGAAGTGGATGAGATGTTAGATGAAGTGGATAAGATGTTAGATGAAGTGGATAAGACGCTAGATGAAGTGGATAAGATGCTAGATGAAGTGGATGAGGTGTTAGGTGAAGTGGATGAGATGATAGATGAAGTGGATGAGGTGTTAGGTGAAGTGGATAAGATGCTAGATGAAGTGGATGAGGTGTTAGGTGAAGTGGATGAGATGATAGATGAAGTGGATGAGGTGTTAGGTGAAGTGGATGAGATGATAGATGAAGTGGATGAGGTGTTAGGTGAAGTGGATGAGATGATAGATGAAGTGGATGAGGTGTTAGGTGAAGTGGATGAGATATTAGATGAGGTGGATGAGATATTAGATGAGGTGGATGAAATGTTAGATGAAGTGGTTGAGATGTTAGATGTAGTGGATAAGATGGTAGATGAAGTGGATGAGATGTATGAGATGGTAGATGAAGTGGATGAGATGTATGAGATGGTAGATGAAGTGGATGAGATGTTAGATGAAGTGGATGAGATGTTAGATAAAGCGGATATAATGGTAGATGAAGTGGATGAGATATCAGATGAAGTGGATAAGATGGTAGATGAAGTGAATGCGATATTAGCTGAAATGGATGAGATGTTAGATGAAGTGGATGAGATGTTAGATGAATTGGGTGAGATGCTAAATGAAGTGGATGAGATGTTAGATGAAGTGGGTAAGATTGTAGATGAAGTGGATGAGATGTTAGATGAAGTGGATAAGATGAAGTGGATGAAATATTAGCTGAAGTGGATGATATGTTAGATGAAGTGGATGAGATGTTAGATGAAATGGATGAGATGCTAGATGAAGTGGATGAGATGTTAGATGAGATGTATGAAGTGGATGAAATATTAGCTGAAGTGGATGAGATGTTAGATGAAGTGGATGAGATGTTAGATGAAATGGATGAGATGCTAGATGAAGTGGATGAGATGTTAGATGAGATGTATGAGGTGGATGAGATGTTAGATGGAGTGGATGAGATGTTAGATGAAGTGGATAAGATGCTAGATGAATTGGATGATATGCTAGATGCAGTGGATGATATGTTAGATGAAGTGGATGAGATGTTAGATGAAGTGGGTGAGATGCTAGAAGAAGTGGACGAGATGTTAGATGAAGTGGATGAGATGTTACATGAAGTGGATGAGATGCTAGATGAAGTGGATGAGATGCTAGACAAAGTGGATGAGATGTTACATGAAGTGGATGAGATGTTACATGAAGTTACATGAAGAGGATGAGATGTTACATGAAGTGGATGAGATGTTACATGAAGTTACATGAAGTGGATGAGATGTTACATGAAGTTACATGAAGTGGATGAGATGTTACATGAAGTTCCATGACGTGGATGAGATGTTACATGAAGTGGATGAGATGTTACATGAAGTTACATGAAGTGGATGAGAAGTTACATGCAGTGGATGAGAAGTTACATGAAGTGGATGAGATGTTACATGAAGTGGATGAGATGTTGCCTTCAGATCAAAGAGGCCAAAGTTACAATCATATGCATGTTTACTATAGTGGTATTCAAAGATAGACACATATTGCTCCAATCCATCCAGCAGAAAGTACAGTGATACCTGTACAATCAGTATCACTATCTGTATATATACAATGTGTAGTGGAAGTAACTTGGATACCTATACAATCAGTATATGCACATATACAATGTGTAGTGGAAGTAACTTGGATACCTGTACAATCCATATATGCACATATACAATGTGTAGTGGACGTAACATGGACACCTGTACAATCCGTATATGCACATATACAATGTGTAGTGGACGTAACTTGGATACCTGTACAATCCATATGTGCACATATACAATGTGTAGTGGAAGTAACCTGATTACCTGTACAATCCATAGATGCACATATACAATGTGTAGTGGAAGTAACGTGGATACCTGTACAATCCGTATATGCACATATACAATTACAATGTGTAGTGGAAGTAACTTGGATACCTGTACAATCAGTATATGCACATATACAATGTGTAGTGGAAGTAACTTGGATACCTGTACAATCCATATATGCACATATACAATGTGCAGTGGAAGTAACTTGGATACCTGTACAATCAGTATATGCACATATATACAATGTGTAGTGGAAGTAACTTGGATACCTGTACAATCCATATGTGCACATATACAATGTGTAGTGGAAGTAACTTGGACACCTGTACAATCCATATGTGCACATATACAATGTGTAGTGGAAGTAACTTGGATACCTGTACAATCCGTATATGCACATATACAATGTGTAGTGGAAGTAACTTGGACACCTGTACAATCCATATATGCACATATACAATGTGTAGTGGAAGTAACTTGGATACCTGTACATTCCATATATGCACATATACAATGTGTAGTGGAAGTAACTTGGATACCTGTACAATCCGTATCTGTATCTGAACCTATTGTTTGTGTAGTGGTACCATGTGGACATTTAACGCACGAGTACTGGTTATATTGTTGATCCTGATAGTAACCGACAGCGCAATCAACACATCCAGTTCCTGGTATAACAACATAGTATTTTCCTACGGGACACACAGCTGAAATTAATGTAACATGATGTAACTTTTCTAAAAGCAAGACATTTTTCAAATACATATTATGCTCCACCCCTTCTCCCCAGAACATCAACAGTCTAAATAATAACTCTATGAGTAGCATGCTAATCTAAATGTTTCAAAACAATACACCCTAGTGAATGAACTCTTACCAAAACTAAAATCAAGAGGTAAAAGATATAACAGGATTTTGAGTCATTTATTTATGTTCTGTACTTTGATTTCCTTCAAATGAATATTATGATAGGTAACAGCAAGAGCACAATCATGTAATAACAACAAGTCAGTAATAGCATGGCAGTACGTAACCATATCAATTATGGTGCACATCAGTAATAGCATGGCAGTACGTAACCATATCAATTATAGTGCACATCAGTTATAGCATGGGAGTACGTAACCATATCAATTATGGTCCACATCAGTTATAGCATGGCAGTACGTAACCATATCAATTATAGTGCACATCAGTTATAGCATGGGGGTACGTAACCATATCAATTAAGGTGCACATCAGTAATAGCATGGGGGTACGTAACCATATCAATTATGGTGCACATCAGTTATAGCATGGGGGTACGTAACCATATCAATTATGGTGCACATCAGTAATAGCATGGGGTACGTAACCATATCAATTATGGTGCACATCAGTAATAGCATGGGGGTACGTAACCATATCAATTATGGTGCACATCAGTTATAGCATGGCAGTACGTAACCATATCAATTAAGGTGCACATCAGTAATAGCATGGCAGTACATAACCATATCAATTATGGTCCACATCAGTTATAGCATGGCAGTACGTAACCATATCAATTATGGTGCACATCAGTAATAGCATGGGAGTACGTAACCATATCAATTATGGTGCACATCAGTTATAGCATGGGAGTACGTAACCATATCAATTAAGGTGCACATCAGTAATAGCATGGCAGTACATAACCATATCAATTATGGTGCACATCAGTAATAACATGGGGATACGTAACCATATCAATTATGGTCCACATCAGTTATAGCATGGCGAGTACGTAACCATATCAATTATGGTGCATGTCAGTTATAGCATGGCAGTATGTAACCATATCAATTATGGTGCACATCAGTAATAGCATGGGAGTACGTAACCATATCAATTAAGGTGCACATCAGTTATAGCATGGCAGTACGTAACCATATCAATTATGGTGCACATCAGTAATAGCATGGGGGTACGTAACCATATCAATTATGGTCCACATCAGTTATAGCATGGCGAGTACGTAACCATATCAATTATGGTGCACGTCAGTTATAGCATGGCAGTACGTAACCATATCAATTATGGTGCACATCAGTTATAGCATGGCAGTACGTAACCATATCAATTATGGTGCACATCAGTTATAGCATGGCAGTACGTAACCATATCAATTATGGTATGTATGTATGCAATGTTTATATGCGTGTTCCAAATGCTTACATGTAGTTTTAACCATGACTGTGCTAATAGGACAGTTACTTAGCTACATGTACAAGCAGTATTGGATGCAGTCCATGAAGCAAGAGACCCCTTGGGAAATGTTAATTTGAAATGGCCCTTTGTAAGATTCCTATATTGATTGATACGAGGGGAAAAAAGAAACATGTTTGTTTTTTGGGTGGTTTAAAGTTGCACTGACATTTTTAGGTCACATTTTCTAGCTGTTATTGATGGAGGAAAACCCTGGGTGCTCCTCCGCGCATGTCGGGCTTGGATGGGAAACCAGGTAGATCTATCAACATACATATACATATTTCGGGCTTGGACGGGAAACCAGGTAGATCTATCAACATACATATACATATTAACAAACATATGTAAACAAAGCTTGATGTGCATGCAGAATGGATGCAACAACTAATGTTGAAATGGCAGTCTTGATTGCCGATAGAAGGTGATACATTCCAAACGCAGGTCAAGTCCAACCGATTTAGAAAGGTCGTACTTGTTATAGTGCAAAAATCATACTGTTTACTGACTGAAATATAATGGATGAATGTGTAGTAGCAGACAAATGTTGTGTAGGCCTGAGGTAAGCCAAATAAGCGGAAACATGTTCTTTAGGCCTGAAGAAAACCAAATATGCAGAAACATGTTGTGTAGGCCTGGAGTAAACCAAATATGCAGAAACATGTTGTGTAGGCCTGAAGTAAACCAAATATGCAGAAACATGTTGTGTAGGCCTGGAGTAAACCAAATATGCAGAAACATGTTGTGTAGGCCTGGAGTAAACCAAATATGTGGAAACATGTTGTCTAGGCCTGAAGTAAACCAAATATGCAGAAACATGTTGTGTAGGCCTGGAGTAAACCAAATATGTCAAAACATGTTGTCTAGGCCTGAAGTAAACCAAATATGCAGAAACATGTTGTGTAGGCCTGAAGTAAACCAACTATGCAGAAACATGTTGTGTAGGCCTGGAGTAAACCAAATATGCAGAAACATGTTGTGTAGGCCTGGAGTAAACCAAATATGCAGAAACATGTTGTGTAGGCCTGAAGTAAACCAACTATGCAGAAACATGTTGTGTAGGCCTGGAGTAAACCAAATATGCAGAAACATGTTGTGTAGGCCTGGAGTAAACCAAATATGCAGAAACATGTTGTGTAGGCCTGAAGTAAACCAAATATGCAGAAACATGTTGTGTAGGCCTGAAGTAAACCAAATATGCAGAAACATGTTGTGTAGGCCTGGAGTAAACCAAATATGCAGAAACATGTTGTGTAGGCCTGGAGTAAACCAAATATGCAGAAACATGTTGTGTAGGCCTGGAGTAAACCAAATATGCAGAAACATGTTGTATAGGCCTGGAGGAAACCAAATATGTGGAAACATGTTGTGTAGGCCTGGAGGAAACCAAATATGTGGAAACATGTTGTGTAGGCCTGGAGGAAACCAAATATGCAGAAACATGTTGTGTAGGCCTGAAGTAAACCAAATATGCAGAAACATGATTGTTGTGCTTAGCTCTTTAGCGTGTATCCCTGTGTAAACTAACCATGCAGATATACATTGATACTTACGAACACACAATGCAATATCATCAGCACCAGTTGACTCCGTTGTAAATAGAGTTGGACAGTTTATACACGTTTCTGGATTGCTTTGCCCTTTAGTCCTGTATGTACCCACTGGACAAATAATACAGCCAACAGCTGGATCAAATCTGTAGCCATCACTGCAGATCTCTGTCGGGAGTAAATATATACCAGAGTAAAAACATACACGAGTAAGAAAGTAAATACACATGGAATGATTATAAATAATATAATTTTATATAACATCTCAAATAATTATGATAGATGAAAGAGTATTTACATAAAAACTATAGTTTAACCTATAAATATCTACCTATATGTTCAACATAGACCCACAGTTACTGTATTAACCAGTACTTGAGTATAGTTTAACCTGTAAATATCTACCTATATGTTCAACATAGACCCACAGTTACTGTATTAACCAGTACTTGAGTATTGTTTAACCTGTAAATATCTACCTATATGTTCAACATAGACCCACAGTTACAGTATTAACCAGTACTTGAGTATTGTTTAACCTGTAAATATCTACCTATATGTTCAACATAGACCCACAGTTACATTATTAACCAGTACTTGAGTATTGTTTAACCTGTAAATATCTACCTATATGTTCAACATAGACTCACAGTTACTGTATTAACCAGTACTTGAGTATAGTTTAACATGTAAATATCTAAATATACTCAACATAGAGTGGAACTGGGATGGAAAGAAATGAAAAAGAAACAATTGTTTTCCATTCAAATGAAAGAATTGAAACCCATTTACAAGAGCGAAAAAAAGTAAAAACAAAATGTCATAAAAAGATGGTGTATCACAAACAGAACAAACTGATAATCCTCAAAAATAATTTACAAACTACTTTACATACAAATAACATAAACAGTACTTTTGTCTATTACATGTAGTTTCTTGACAAAAGACAAACAATTAGGGGAAGTCGTGATAGCGCAGTGGTAGCACGTTTGCTTCATGGAGTTTGAACCCCGCTGGAGCCGTTACGATTGTACCCTTAGGCAAGGCATTTAAATTCCACATTGTCTCTTCTCTCTCCCTCATGGCAATAGATTCCATCAGGAATGAGGTATCTATCGTGATTAATATTAGTTGTTAGAACTGGTTTCACAATTGAGCTAAAATAAATTTGTATAAAGTAATTAGGGGAGGACAACCATAAGCTGAACAGTTGTCTGTCATATTCCCAATTCCTTATTTCAATTCTTGTCAATTAGCATGTACTCACAGAAAATAAATATGCTTAAACTATTAAAATGACAAAAGATAAGTGTGTCAAATTAGGGGCAAGCTGAAATAGGGCCTCTTATGGTACGACTTGCACACCCGTGACAGCCTCACCATTATATTAACAAACCTTAAATTTACAAGATGTGTGAGCAGTACAAAGAACAACCAACACAAAAACAAAATGCACGACTTAAAACTGCCAATATTTACCGGTACATTGGTCTATGTTCGTTTGTCTAGCTGTTGCAGTAGTATACCCAACTGGGCACTCTACACAAAATAACTGGCCTGTGAGGCCTTGGTACGATCCTACCGGACAGTCTTCACATTGGGCATTGACTGGGTGGTTTATATTGTAGAATTCTCCAGCTGTGCAGCCTGAAAATGGATTACGTATACATGTATTTATACCGGTAAGCACAGCAAAACATATATATCACCATTTCACTATAGATGATATATATAGTGTCCGTGGCCTAGTGGTTAAGGCGTCCACCTACTGAACGGAAGGTCGAAGGTTCGAATCTCGTCAGGGGTTCGTTCTGATATGGCCGGTTGGTGAGCCACCAGCTAGTTAAATAATGGTTACCGATTGCCTACCAGCCTGGCACCTGGCATACAAGCATAGGATTCGGGAAGTACTGATTTTCATAAAGAGGTGTTTCATAAGTCAGAAATGGCTGGCCCTTTAAATAGGGGTGACACTATAATAAACAAACACATTACTTTTACTTTTTATAGCTATCACACATCAGATATAAAATTCAGCCTAAACATCATGTCCAAAATGAAACTGAACATATCTGAACATTTTTGTCTTTTGTTTATGGTGTTTAAAGTCGCACCAACAGCTTAGGTCATAATTTTATAGCGACTCTTCAGCTATTATTGGTGGAGGAAGACAAGGGGTGCGGACTCAGAGCAGTATTTCAGGCACCCATGTAGAACCATCGACCTTCTGCAAACAAATTTGAGAAGTCGACATCCCCAGTAGGATTCGAACCTACAGTGGTGAGGGGTAAGTGATTTGAAGTTTGAAGGCCATAACAACTCAGCTACCAGGGTGTAATTAATACCCATTCACATAATGCTTTACAGTATTAACCATTTCCTTCATAGAGATTTAGGTCAATATACTATTATATCTCCATACAAACGACAGCCATTTAGCTATCATGCAGTGGATAAGTAGTCGCCATATCTATCCCTCCTCCATAGAGATTTAGGTTAATATACTATTATATCTCCATACAAACGACAGCCATTTAGCTATCATGCAGTGGATAAGTAGTCGCCATATCTATCCCACCTCCATAGAGATTACTGGGACTACATAGAGATTTAGGTTAATATACTATTATATCTCCATACAAATGACAGCCATTTAGCTATCATGCAGTGGATAGGTAGTTGCCATATGTATCCCACCTCCATAGATATTACTGGGACTACATGAGATTCCGGCCTTTATTACGAGCATTGGTTTGGCTACTACATTGTCAATGTATGTCGTATTGGTAATGGCGTCGAGAGATGCTTCTATGAGGGAAAGGGTTATGAGCATTGGTTTGGCTACTACATTGTCAATGTATGTCATATTGGTAATGGCGCCAAGAGGTGCTTCTATGAGGGAAAGGGTTATGAGCATTGGTTTGGCTACTACATTGTCAATGTATGTCGTATTGGTAATGGTGTCAAGAGGTGCTTCTATGAGGGATAGGGTTATGAGCATTGGTTTGGCTACTACATTGTCAATGTATATCGTATTGGTAATGGCGTCAAGAGGTGCTTCTATGAAGAAGAGGGTTCAGACTATCCGAGTTGACAGGCTATAACTGTGCAAGGTGTGGACCTGGACAAGAACTCATCATTTCAGTACACTGAACATTTGCTTTGAGATACATGGAGTAGATAGACAACAATAGTACCTTACTGATGTCTACATGTAATAGCGAGCTATATCTCAAATCTGTTTTGCCCCAGTAGATGACTGTGCATAATTAAATAAACTAAACATCTATAAGTGTGACCTTGGCTTTGAACTGACATGGCTGCGTTTTGTACATTGTCTCAATGCAGAGAAAAGTTTTGACAATTTAATTTTCTAAATCTGTCAAAGGACTTGAAAGATGTGGTGATTCATACATACACCTTCCAAACTTTGTTGTTCGGGGTAGAATTATTGGTCATGAACAATGCGCTTAATTAACTAAAATCCTATCACAGTGGCGAGATTATTTTCAGAATCACCCCCCCCCCCCTATACACCTCAATAAACTGAACGCTAACATTAGCATATAATGATAAAATAACTGCAAAATGACTTACCACATCCGGCTTCGTCTGAATCGTCAGGACACTGGTTCACACCATCGCACCTTTCATCCCCTTTTACACAATGACCACCTGTCAAACACCTCCACTGTCCCGGAGTACAAGATGTACCTGTATATATATATATATAGGATCTTACACAAGTGTTGATTTCATAAAATATGGCATGAAATTACCATGAGTGTAAGATCCTTTTTATCACATTACTATAATCATAGGTAAATTAACCCTTTGCCTGCTGAGTAAATAAAATCACATTTGCAAACAACATAGATCCAGATCAGCCGCGGCGTAGCGCCGCGTCTGATCAGGATCCATGTTGTTTGCTATTCAGCCAAGTGTTTTAGCTCCACTATCCGAATAGCAAACAGCATAGAGCCTGATCAGATGGCACGTTCTGTGCCATCTGATCTGGCTCTATGCTGTTTGCAAAGGTGATTTTATCTGCCGCTAGCGTGCAAAGAGTTAAATGTCGATTGTTCCTAACAGGGAACTAGTAATATATATATTGTCCTCTCTATATCCAAATTTTCGGCTTTAAAAAGCCTTTTTCACGGGAAACATAAATCATCGCTTTAATACATTGTCTTTAAGCTTGTTTCATAGAGAGGACCAATATATATACATAATTATAGGGTTTAATCATATATTTGCGCACAATAATGTTGGTACTGTCATTTTGCATCAAGTGTCAGCACAAATTGTCATGACGTCACTATGCAAAACTGCGTTATATATATGTTTTATACAGCGTTATAGCAATATTATGTCGAGACTTATGTTAAATCGTAATTTGTCTTATCGTTAACGTTATGTACCAATTTACCTAGAAATATGCATAATTAAGTTTAATTTACAAATTATAAGGATTGTTCTCTGACCCAATCAGAATCCTTCCAGGTTGTATTACAAGTTGTATTACAAGCAAACTGGTCGTGCCACAAGTTCTAGCAACAGTAGTTAGACAAGCAAACTGGTCGTGCCACAAGTTCTAGCAACAGTAGTTAGACAAGCAACCTGGTAGTGCCACAAGTTCTAGCAACAGTAGTTAGACAAGCAAACTGGTAGTGCCACAAGTTCTAGCAACAGTAGTTAGACAAGCAAACTGGTTGTGTCACCAGTTCTAGCAACAGTAGTTAGACAAGCAACCTGGTTGTGCCACAAGTTCTAGCAACAGTAGTTAGACAAGCAAACTGGTCGTGCCACAAGTTCTAGCAACAGTAGTTAGACAAGCAAACTGGTTGTGCCACAAGTTCTAGCAACAGTAGTTAGACAAGCAAACTGGTCGTGCCACAAGTTCTAGCAACAGTAGTTAGACAAGCAAACTGGTCGTGCCACAAGTTCTATTTGGTGTTGGTGGTGTGGTTTGTGTTGGTGGTTGTGGTTTGGTGTTGGTGGTTGTGGTTTGGTGTTGGTGGTTGTGCACAAGTTCTAGCAACAGTAGTTAGACAAGCAAACTGGTCGTGCCACAAGTTCTAGCAACAGTAGTTAGACAAGCAAACTGGTTGTGCCACAAGTTCTAGCAACAGTAGTTAGACAAGCAAACTGGTCGTGCCACAAGTTCTAGCAACAGTAGTTAGACAAGCAAACTGGTCGTGCCACAAGTTCTAACAACAGTAGTTTGACAAGCAAACTGGTCGTGCCACAAGTTCTATCAACAGTAGTTTGACAAGCAAACTGGTCGTGCCACCAGTTCTATCAACAGTAGTTTGACAAGCAAACTGGTTGTGTCACCAGTTCTAGCAACAGTAGTTAGACAAGCAACCTGGTTGTGTCACCAGTTCTAGCAACAGTAGTTAGACAAGCAAACTGGTCGTGTCACCAGTTCTAGCAACAGTAGTTATGGTATTGTAGTTATATAGCTGCATACCTTCACAGTCGGACACATCGGTGGAGTGTGTAGACTGTGTGGAATCTCCTGGAGCACATTCCTTACAGGTTTCTTCATACTTTGTATCCTGATACTCCCCTATAGGACAGGACACACAGGCATCCCCCAATACATTCAACTCTTCCCCTTCCACACATGGAGCTAAATAGATGGAAATCAGAGAGATTACAAGTCATCAATATATATATGTACATTATTGGAAATAGAAGCAACTATAGGGCATTGGCAGAGAGCATACTTGCGTAACGCTGTGGTCCACAACAGGATCATCACCAAATATTAAGGGATTGGTCAAATGTGATTCACCAAATATTAAGGGATTGATCAAATGTGATTAAGGGATTAGTCCATGATGATTAGTCCATGATGATTAAGGGATTGGTCCATGATGATTAAGGGATTTGTCCATGGTGATTAAGGGATTGGTCCATGACGATTAAGGGATTTGTCCATGGTGATTATGGGATTGATCAATGATGATCACGGGATTGGTCAATGATGCTTAAGAAATTGGTCCATGGTGATTAAGGGATTGGTCCATGGTGGACCTTACCAAAAATATTTAGTGAACATCTGTCTCTAGATTTGTGCATATAATGCTAAATAAATAAACAAGCAAACAAACCGGGGTAAAACATAACCTGCTGGCATAAGTAACAATCAGGAAACCATAACCTGCTGGAGGAAGTAACTATCAGGGAAACATAACCTGCTGGAGGAAGTAACTATCAGGGAAACATAACCTGCTGGAGGAAGTAACTATCAGGGAAACATAACCTGCTGGAGGAAGTAACTATCAGGGAAACATAACCTGCTGGTGGAAGTAACTATCAGGGAAACATAACCTGCTGGTGGAAGTAACTATCAGGGAAACATAACCTGCTGGTGGAAGTAACTATCAGGGAAACATAACCTGCTGGAGGAAGTAACTATGAAGGAAACACAACCTGCTGGCAGAAGTAACTATCAGGGAAACATAACCTGCTGTAGGAAGTAACTATCAGGAAAACATAACCTGCTGGAGGAAGTAACCATCAAGGAAACATAACCTGCTGGAGGAAGTAACTATCAGGGAAACATAACCTGCTGGCAGAAGTAACTATCAGGGAAACATAACCTGCTGGAGGAAGTAACTATCAGGGAAACATAACCTGCTGGATGAAGTAACTATCAGGGAAACATAACCTGCTGGAGGAAGTAACTATCAGGGAAACATAACCTGCTGGGGGAAGTAACTATCAGGGAAACATAACCTGCTGGGGGAAGTATCTATCAGGAAAACATAACCTGCTGGGGGAAGTAACTATCAGGGAAACATAACCTGCTGGGGGAAGTAACTATCAGGGAAACATAACCTGCTGGAGGAAATAACTATCAGGGAAACATAACCTGCTGGAGGAAGTAACTATCAGGGAAACATAAACTGCTGGTGGAAGTAACTATCAGGAAAACATAACCTGCTGGTGGAAGTATCTATCAGGGAAACATAACCTGCTGACAGAAGTAACTATCAGGGAAACATAACCTGCTGACAGAAGTAACTATCAGGGAAACATAACCTGCTGGAGGAAGTATCTATCAGGGAAACATAACCTGCTGACAGAAGTAACTATCAGGGAAACATAACCTGCTGGTGGAAGTATCTATCAGGGAAACATAACCAGCTGGAGGAAGTAACTATCAGGGAAACATAACCTGCTGGTGGAAGTAACTATCAGGGAAACATAACCTGCTGGAGGAAGTAACTATCAGGGAAACATAACCTGCTGGAGGAAGTAACTATCAGGGAAACATAACCTGCTGGAGGAAGTAACTATCAGGGAAACATAACCTGCTGGAGGAAGTAACTATCAGGAAAACATAACCTGCTGGGGGAAGTAACTATCAGGAAAACATAACCTGCTGGTGGAAGTAACTATCAGGGAAACATAACCTGCTGGAGGAAGTAACTATCAGGGAAACATAACCTGCTGGAGGAAGTAACTATCAGGGAAACATAACCTGCTGGAGGAAGTAACTATCAGGAAAACATAACCTACTGGGGGAAGTAACTATCAGGAAAACATAACCTGCTGGTGGAAGTAACTATCAGGGAAACATAACCTGCTGGAGGAAGTAACTATCAGGGAAACATAACCTGCTGGAGGAAGTAACTATCAGGGAAACATAACCTGCTGGAGGAAGTAACTATCAGGGAAACATAACCTGCTGGAGGAAGTAACTATCAGGGAAACATAACCTGCTGGAGGAAGTAACTATCAGGGAAACATAACCTGCTGGAGGAAGTGCTGGAGGAAGTAACTATCAGGGAAACATAACCTGCTGGAGGAAGTAACTATCAGGGAAACATAACCTGCTGGGGGAAGTAACTATCAGGGAAACATAACCTGCTGGAGGAAGTAACTATCAGGGAAACATAACCTGCTGGAGGAAGTAACTATCAGGAAAACATAACCCACTGGAGGAAGTAACTATCAGGGAAACATAACCTGCTGGAGGAAGTAACTATCAGGAAAACATAACCTGCTGGAGGAAGTAACTATCAGGGAAACATAACCTGCTGGAGGAAGTAACTATCAGGAAAACATAACCTGCTGACAGAAGTAACTATCAGGGAAACATAACCTGCTGGAGGAAGTAACTATCAGGAAAACATAACCTGCTGGAGGAAGTAACTATCAGGGAAACATAACCTGCTAGAGGAAGTAACTATCAGGAAAACATAACCTGCTGACAGAAGTAACTATCAGGGAAACATAACCTGCTGGAGGAAGTAACTATCAGGGAAACATAACCTGCTGGAGGAAGCAACTATCAGGAAAACATAACCTGCTGACAGAAGTAACTATCAGGGAAACATAACCTGCTGGAGGAAGTAACTATCAGGAAAACATAACCTGCTGGAGGAAGTAACTATCAGGAAAACATAACCTGCTGGAGGAAGTAACTATCAGGAAACATAACCTGCTGGAGGAAGTAACTATCAGGGAAACATAACCTGCTGGAGGAAGTAACTATCAGGGAAACATAACCTGCTGGAGGAAGTAACTATCAGGGAAACATAACCTGCTGGAGGAAGTAACTATCAGGGAAATAACCTGCTGGAGGAAGTAACTATCAGGGAAACATAACCTGCTGGAGGAAGTAACTATCAGGGAAACATAACCTGCTGACAGAAGTAACTATCAGGAAACATAACCTGCTGGAGGAAGTAACTATCAGGGAAACATAACCTGCTGGAGGAAGTAACTATCAGGGAAACATAACCTGCTGGAGGAAGTAACTATCAGGAAAACATAACCTGCTGGAGGAAGTAACTATCCGGAAAACATAACCTGGCCTTGCCTTGATAATACACTTATAACTTTACTTACGTAAGCATTCAGCCTGATTTGTTGCCCCAGTGGTCAGTGTTATCCAGTCATTGTCACACGGGATACACGTAAACCTGAAGTGGTCTGGCTGATAGGTTCCTACTGCACACTCTATACACACTGCTTTATCGCGGTGCCAATATTCTCCGGAAGGACATCGAGCTAATATAATGAATTACATCTGGTCAATACACTTACCTTTTAAAATGTCAGCAATGAATTAACGAGGAATATTCAATCATTACTAATAATCTATCGAAATACAAAACGACATAAGCATATTGAATGACAATCATTATATATATAACTTTCTAGTGTCTACCGATTAAAAAGTTGTTGTATCCATAATTTACAATTTGTCTTGAACATATTTAAAGATCTGGACGTCTTAATTTCCAATGGTAGACAATTCCATATCTTTGGACCAGAGTATACAATTGTAATTTCCAATGGTAGACAATTCCATATCTTTGGACCAGAGTATACTATCTTAATTTCCAATGGTAGACAATTCCATATCTTTGGACCAGAGTATACTATCGTAATTTCCAATGGTAGACAATTCCATATCTTTGGACCAGAGTATACTATCGTAATTTCCAATGGTAGACAATTCCATATCTTTGGACCAGAGTATACAATTGTAATTTCCAATGGTAGACAATTCCATATCTTTGGACCAGAGTATACTATCTTAATTTCCAATGGTAGACAATTCCATATCTTTGGACCAGAGTATACTATCGTAATTTCCAATGGTAGACAATTCCATATCTTTGGACCAGAGTATACTATCGTAATTTCCAATGGTAGACAATTCCATATTTGTGGACCAGAGTATACTATCTTAATTTCCAATAGTAGACAATTCCATATTTGTGGACCAGAGTATACTATCTTAATTTCCAATGGTAGACAATTCCATATCTTTGGACCAGAGAATACTATCTTAATTTCCAATGGTAGACAATTCCATATTTGTGGACCAGAGTATACTATCTTAATTTCCAATGGTAGACAATTCCATATCTTTGGACCAGAGTATACTATCTTAATTTCCAATGGTAGACAATTCCATATTTGTGGACCAGAGTATACTATCGTAATTTCCAACGGTAGACAATTCCATATCTTTGGACCAGAGTATACTATCATAATTTCCAATGGTAGACAATTCCATATCTTTAGACCAGAGTATACTATCTTAATTTCCAATGGTAGACAATTCCATATCTTTGAACCAGAGTATACTGTCTTAATTTCCAATGGTAGACAATTCCATATCTTTGGACCAGAGTATACTATCTTAATTTCCAATGGTAGACAATTCCATATCTTTGGACCCGAGTATACAATCGTAATTTCCAATGGTAGACAATTCCATATCTTTAGACCAGAGTATACTATCGTAATTTCCAATGGTAGACAATTCCATATCTTTAGACCAGAGTATACAATCGTAATTTCCAATGGTAGACAATTCCATATCTTTAGACCAGAGTATACTATCGTAATTTCCAATGGTAGACAATTCCATATCTTTAGACCAGAGTATACTATCTTAATTTCCAATGGTAGACAATTCCATATCTTTGGACCAGAGTATACTATCGTAATTTCCAATGGTAGACAATTCCATATCTTTAGACCAGAGTATACTATCTTAATTTCCAATGGTAGACAATTCCATATCTTTGGACCAGAGTATACTATCTTAATTTCCAATGGTAGACAATTCCATATCTTTGGACCCGAGTATACTATCGTAATTTCCAATGGTAGACAATTCCATATCTTTGGACCAGAGTATACTAGTGCAAGGAAAATGAGTAACTTACATATGCATTCAGCCTCTGAGGTGGCTCTTGAACTTAGTGTTATTAAGGCTATTGGGCAATCCTGGCACAAGTTGTGTAGTGTCTTATCTCTGTACTTATCTACACCGCATTCTACACATGTATTACTGACTGCATCATATGTGTACCCACTCTCACATTTATCTACAAATATGCAACATCTATCAAACAATACAATACAATAAGTTTATTAAAACAGTATACATGTTTGTAGCAATTTTGTAAAAACAATTCCAACATACATTGTATAATTATAGACTCTCCCAATTATCTGTCTGTTGGCTCCTCGTCCTTGCTTATATCAATTTGCACAAGCAGGACTCAAGTAGCTCCACTTAGTTGGCTACCAGTATATATATATATATGCAACAGTGACAAGAGTAAATGGGCCAAATTAGCAAAATGTACAACTCAACATCAATGTCTATGTGTCAATATTTTCAAACAATCGTTTGGAATGTATCTCAATATACCGTAATTATCGATGTATAACGCACTATCATGTATAATGCGCACCCACTTTTTAGCACGAAAATCAGTGAAAAACTTGGTTCTGGTGTATACCGCGTACCACAGGCACCAGACACACAAAAAAAATTTAATTTTTGGCCTATGGTCATAAAATTATAGTAAGTAATATATAATATTATATATTACTTACTATATGACCATAGGCCAAAAATTAAAAAAAAAATTGTACCTGTGCCGCGTACCGTAAAATATCATTTTCACAAGACAAAATTTCTCAAGATACGATATTATCACCCTCTATGGTTTATATATTTCGATAGAAAAAGAAGAAATCGTGGAGGCCTACATTGTGCATGGTTCTGTAATATAAATCATACTCCATGATTTTTGTATTTCCGTACAAAAAGAAAAAAAATCGTGCGGGTCTACGTCCGGAAGTGCATGGTTTTGATAAATCCCCAATGCCGTACCCTGTTCCGACCTTGCGACTGCCACGAGCCTCTGCATACTTGATAATGGAGAGCTTATCTCTAGCAGTTCTGCTATATAAGTTTATTTAAAGTCGCCACCGCATAAATGCATTTGGGCGACTAGATCTCTAGCAGTGTAGGGGTTTCTGAATTTTATGTACTGTGACAATAACTGAGATTTGACAATTCTGAGTTGTATTTTGAGTGATAGATATCAATCAACGGAGTGTACTGCTTGTCTAATGACAGCTTCTATGACATTGAATTATATATGCATCAAGTGATAATTATTTTCTCAAAATTATCAACACATACTCAAGAAATTTACACTCAAATATGTCCATGCAAACTTCAAAACGTGTCAAACTAATTAACAGGGGGCCCATCAGGGGCGTACCCATGATTTTCTGAGGGGGGGTGCCGAGATTGGCTGGCCGAGCTAAAACAGCGTGGGTGTACACATTACTAGAAATGACCAGTTAAACTTTATTTTGATATACATGTATTGTAATTTTTGTTTAAAATCTATTACACATAAAATACTCTAATTTTACTTAAGTTAACTATCACAAGAGATATCAAGTCTGTCTTGCACTATAATATTATGTCTAGTATAGAGACTCTAGAGGCCCATTGTATTGGGTTCATAAACAGTGTTACAAACAATTTGTTAAAAGCTAACACATTATTTGTATTTGTTTTTAAGAATTACATTTTAATATTTCTAATAAAGAAACAAATAAATATATTTAAAACATATGATATATGATCTCAATATCTCAGATAAACTATAAATTCCAATGTTCTGTTATCTTACCTACCTAGACCTAGAGCTCAATACCACCGAAGAATCGCTTTATACGATATAGTACGAAAATGTACGGGAAATAAACAATCAATAAAATCATTCAACATCCGCCATTGTTGTTTGGCATTTACGTTTTTGATGAAATTTCCCAAATTCAAAGCAAATAAATGCTATCTAAGTTCATAGTTGGTCTAAATCAATGCCATTATATATATATATCATCGGTACATTGTTAGAACAGTTATTTTATAACGTTTGCCAAACGTACCTACTTATTGAAAAGTGGTGGGGACTATGTGGGTCGAAATTTCACCTGGAAAAAAATGTTGTGAAGGCTGTACCCATGTATAATGCGCACTAGACAAATTCCTCAAGGATTTCAGTAATAAAAGTGAGCGTTATACATAGCAAATGACGGTAATTGATATAGTATACAATAAGTTTTTAGCAAAATATGGGTATATTTGGGTTGATTTCGGTGTATTTGGATAAATTGTGCTACCAACACGCATCGTTTGATTTCATCATGTTGTGGTCCACAAAACAGGTTCATATCGTATATAGAATTTGAAATGTTGATATTTTGTAATTGTTATGCCTCACGTGATTACCCCATGCAAAATTTTTCAAACCTGAGCGGACGACATTTTTCAATGTCTCATGGCAATGTCTCACCTCTGAATAGCCTCATTCGGAACAAAATCACGCTACTCCGACTTTATCGTTTAATTTCAATGTGATTTTATTTGTTATGCCGCCATCTTGTTTTCATGTAGTCTCGAAGAATGTTTAGTTGAAAAATGTAAATAGACTATAGGTAATTATTGTATCAGTCAACATAATTTGTACACCGTTTAGTTGTATTGCGCTTTATGTAATGTAGGGTACATATAATTTATACACTGCAACTTTGTGATATAAACTGTAACTTTGTCACAAGAAAATGTCAGGCTTGCCAAACAACATAAAACCGGAACAGCCGTTTGTTCGGTATAACAAAATAAATATTTGATAGGATATTGTCAACCCTCGGAAAAAATAATGTCATTAATATGTAACCGACAATATCCAGTCACACTCACCGATATTATACATACAATATTTTTATTATTTGTGTCATAAATATGTCAATAACCACTGCAAAGTGGAAATAAAGAGTATATACTATATTATATAAGGTCTAGTCTGTTGTTTCTATAGACATTCTTAAAGGTAAGTACATGTATTAACGTTATTTTCTTAGAAATACAATATGACAATAGCTTACCATAGCAGTCTGCAATTGTGGTGGATGCAGTAATGTCTGTTGTATAGCCTGACGTACATGGAGCACATTCTGCCCTGTATGGCTCACTCTGGTATGTACCCTTGGCACAGTCCTCACACTGGCTTGTAGCATCATTCCAGTATGTTCCTGGTGCACAATCACCTGGGAAATACATAAAACAGGTCACTGCATGCAGCATATATGTCATGTGTTAGTCCAGATGCATCATTCCAGTACGTTCCTGGTCCACAATCACCTGGGAAATACATAAAACATGTCACTGCATGCAGCATATATGTCATGTGTTAGTCCAGATGTGTTAGTCCAGATACATCATTCCAGTATGTTCCTGGTGCACAATCACCTGGGAAATACATAAAACATGTCACTGCATGCAGCATATATATCATGTGTTAGTCCAGATGCATCATTCCAGTATGTTCCTGATCCACAATCACCTGGGAAATACATAAAACATGTCACTGCATGCAGAATATATATCATGTGTTAGTCCAGATACATCATTCCAGTTTGTTCCTGGTCCACAATATTTACAAGAGGGCTGTGATGGCCCACAAAAGTAGGTCAAAAGGTTATTATGGATCACTATTAAAATCTACCGGTACATGGAAAACTGAAATCGCAGTTTACATTTCATGACTGAAGACCAGAAACAGGAAAGTAAGTCAATGAGTGAGAATGAACGCACACATAGAAATATCAAATAGCAAAACTGTACTGTTGTCAGTGTAAACAATTTGGATGCGGCAAATATATTTGGTTCCATTACTGAAGGGGAACTAGGAGGCTTCATTCTAATGTTACACTTTGACGCCATTTTTTCTACTGATCCAACACAATATATTTAATGACCCTCCACAGTACCATGTAGGGTCACCATGTCACCACCTTTGAGCAATGGAAAGGATAGAACTTAGTGGAAGGTGCAATCAGTTTTATTGTACCAATATTGTTCACACTAGAAAACCTACCTGATGGTACTTAGAGCATGAGTATATTATTGAATGTGTACTGCAGTTTGTGTACACTAAACGACTTTAAAAACGCACCATTTTTGTCGGCTGGTATATATCAGTGGTCATGTGCTTCAGAGGAACAATGCATGTCTACAGTAAAGTGTATCGAAATAGAATGGACGTCAAAAGCAGTAGTCAGTCTATAGGTATGTGCCAAATTTGATGAAATTCAGCAAAATACAATGTACAACAATCACCCCCCACCCATATAGGTGGTGAATTTTTAATGTGGTTCAGCGTACTCTCCTTTTGCGATGACCAAATGGTTTACACATCAAATACCACATTGATCTAAGTGACCTACCTACACACTCATGCACTGATGTAGCACCAGTGTCTACAGTAGTCATGCCGACATCACATGGTTTACATTCAGTCTGATACACCTGGTCTTGATAGGTTCCTACACGGCATTCCTGGCAATCACCCGCAGCAGCAGCATATGTGCCAATCTCACACACGGCTGAATGTAAAATATGCACCATTACACAAAATGAAAACATCCGTATGTAAACGCATACAAACTTACACATACACAACATGATCTGTATGTCAAATATACACCATTACACACGTTAAATATACAAATCTAAACACATATAAGAACATACACTGTTACATTTACAAAGCAATAATTAGAGGTTATTACGTGGCATATCAGCATAGGTATCGACACAAGGAAAGCAATAATTAGAGGTTATTACGTGGCATATCAGCATAGGTATCGACACAAGGAAAGCAATAATTAGAGGTTATTACGTGGCATATCATCATAGGTATCGACACAAGGAAAGCAATAATTAGAGGTTATTACGTGGCATATCAGCATAGGTATCGACACAAGGAAAGCAATAATTAGAGGTTATTACGTGGCATATCAGCATAGGTATCGACACAAGGAAAGCAATAATTAGAGGTTATTACGTGGCATATCAGCATAGGTATCGACACAAGGAAAGCAATAATTAGAGGTTATTACGTGGCATATCAGCATAGGTATCGACACAAGGAAAGCAATAATTAGAGGTTATTACGTGGCATATCAGCATAGGTATCGACACAAGGAAAGCAATAATTAGAGGTTATTACGTGGCATATCAACATAGGTATCGACACAAGGAAAGCAATAATTAGAGGTTATTACGTGGCATATCAGCATAGGTATCGACACAAGGAAAGCAATAATTAGAGGTTATTACGTGGCATATCAGCATAGGTATCGACACAAGGAAAGCAATAATTAGAGGTTATTACGTGGCATATCAGCATAGGTATCGACACAAGGAAAGCAATAATTAGAGGTTATTACGTGGCATATCAGCATAGGTATCGACACAAGGCAACATGATATCATCCCGAGACCGGAGGCTGATATCAAGTTACTGATGGTCTATACCTACATGTAGACTGATATGAAACTAGCCACGTAATAACGTCTTTATTACTTTGATATGAATTTGAACATTTAATAATCGAAATCATGCTCTCCGTTATTGATTTATCAGGAATAAATCACAATTACTGAATTAGATACATGAAAACGATTGAAGTATTACCACGAAACTATAAACATCTGTTATCTGTCAAATTTGACAGGCTGATACGCTACAGGAAGTAAACAAACTAGCACCGAGTGTGCATGCGTTTTTCTCAGGAACTAGTTATGATACGGCTTTTTCTGGTTTGATACAGGCTCGTCAAAGGCTTGTGGAAGTCGTGATAGTGCAGTGGATGCGCGTTCGCTTCAGGTGCGAAAGGTCCGGAGTTCGAGCCTCGCTGGAGCCGTTACGATTGTGCCCTTAGGCAAGGCATTTAAATTCCACATTGCCTCTTCTCTCTCCCTCGTGGCGATGAATTCCATCAGGAATGAGGTCTCGAGAGTGATTAATATAAGTTGAAAGAACTTGTTTCGCAATTGAGCTAAAATAAATTTGTATAAACTAAACCAGCAGATGTAATATTAGAATGGAAAACACAGCGTATCAACCTGGGTGGTAGACAGTATTGTGGTAGGTAAATAACCTGGGTGGTAGACAGTATTGTGGTAGGTAAATAACCTGGGTGGTAGACAGTATTGTGGTAGGTAAATAACCTGGGTGGTAGACAGTATTGTGGTAGGTAAATAACCTGGGTGGTAGACAGTATTGTGGTAGGCAAATAACCTGGGTGGTAGACAGTATTGTGGTAGGCAAATAACCTGGGTGGTAGACAGTATTGTGGTAGGCAAATAACCTGGGTGGTAGACAGTATTGTGGTAGGCAAATAACCTGGGTGGTAGACAGTATTGTGGTAGGCAAATAACCTGGGTGGTAGACAGTATTGTGGTAGGCAAATAACCTGGGTGGTAGACAGTATTGTGGTAGGCAAATAACCTGGGTGGTAGACAGTATTGTGGTAGGTAAATAACCTGGGTGGTAGACAGTATTGTGGTAGGCAAATAACCTGGGTGGTAGACAGTATTGTGGTAGGCAAATAACCTGGGTGGTAGACAGTATTGTGGTAGGTAAATAACCTGGGTGGTAGACAGTATTGTTGTAGGCAAATAACCTGGGTGGTAGACAGTATTGTGGTAGGTAAATAACCTGGGTGGTAGACAGTATTGTGGTAGGTAAATAACCTGGGTGGTAGACAGTATTGTTGTAGGTAAATAACCTGGGTGGTAGACAGTATTGTTGTAGGTAAATAACCTGGTGGTAGACAGTATTGTGGAGGAAATAACCTGGGTGGTAGACAGTATTGTGGTAGGTAAATAACCTGGGTGGTAGACAGTATTGTTGTAGGTAAATAACCTGGGTGGTAGACAGTATTGTGGAGCAAATAACCTGGGTGGTAGACAGTATTGTGGTAGGTAAATAACCTGGGTGGTAGACAGTATTGTGGTAGGTAAATAACCTGGGTGGTAGACAGTATTGTGGTAGGTAAATAACCTGGGTGGTAGACAGTATTGTGGTAGGTAAATAACCTGGGTGGTAGACAGTATTGTGGTAGGTAAATAACCTGGGTGGTAGACAGTATTGTGGTAGGTAAATAACCTGGGTGGTAGACAGTATTGTGGTAGGTAAATAACCTGGGTGGTAGGCAGTATTGTGGTAGGTAAATAACCTGGGTGGTAGACAGTATTGTGGTAGGTAAATAACCTGGGTGGTAGACAGTATTGTGGTAGGCAAATAACCTGGGTGGTAGACAGTATTGTGGTAGGTAAATAACCTGGGTGGTAGACAGTATTGCGGTAGGTAAATAACCTGGGTGGTAGACAGTATTGCGGTAGGTAAATAACCTGGGTGGTAGACAGTATTGCGGTAGGTAAATAACCTGGGTGGTAGACAGTATTGTGGTAGGCAAATAACCTGGGTGGTAGACAGTATTGCGGTAGGCAAATAACCTGGGTGGTAGACAGTATTGTGGTAGGTAAATAACCTGGGTGGTAGACAGTATTGCGGTAGGTAAATAACCTGGGTGGTAGACAGTATTGTGGTAGGTAAATAATGGCAAACAATAGGCTAACATTCATATCTAAGCAATAAATGTATGTAAATGGTCATGGTAAAATAAGATTATAATTGTTCAAGTACATTAAAAATGTCTTAGATTGGCTTTATTTACTGTAACATTTGTGTAATATGTGTGTGTTTTAGGTTTATTTATCGTCGCTACTGGTTGCCCATATGAGCGACGCCTCCTGAAGAGATTAGTTATTTTAGATTTTGGAGGATAGTGCATGATACAGACAGAGACTCATTCCAGAATCTCCTCTGGTTCTTTTACGTGCACGGTGTAAAGCACCGACACGAGACCTCAGTTTAACGTCCCATCTGACAGACTGTTAATTTTATTAGGGTCAGACGGGGGATCGAACCTGCCTGGACCAATATGTGTAATACTGGTATTGTAACGAAATTATAACAATCACTTTGAACAAGACCATGACTTTAATATTATAATATTAAGCATTAACATATTAATGTAACCGTCTCCATGGACTAGTGGTAAAGTAGTCCGCCTACGGTGCGGTAGGTCGAAGGTTCAAACCCCATCAGGGGTTCATTCTGATATGGCCGGTTGGCTAGTTAAATAATGGTTATCGATTGCCTACAAGCGTAGGATTCGAGAAGTACTGTAAAAGGTGTCTCATGAGTCAGTGATGGCTGGCCAGTTCAATAGGGGTTACAGACACTATAATAAACAAAACACTATTTGTACAACTTACAGACACATTCAGTTATAGATACAGATCCTTCAAACAACGTAATAAAGTTTCCTGGACAGGAAGTACACTGCAGTTGCTCTCCCTTGGTCCGGTAGTAGTTCTTCTCACAAGCGATACATGACCCGGTATACACGTATTGGAAGCCACTTGGACACACATCTGTGATATATAACATAAATGCCATTCCTGACTACAATGTTTCAGCTAGAGAGGGACATTGGGCAAAATGGAGCAGTGTTTGTGTTACTGGGAAACCTGGGGAAAATGGAGCAGTGTTTGTGTTACTGGGAAACCTGGGAAAATGGTGCAGTGTTTGTGTTACTGGAAAACCTGGGGAAAATGGTGCAGTGTTTGTGTTACTGGGAAACCTTGGGAAAATGGAGCAGTGTTTGTGTTACTGGAAAACCTGGGGAAAATGGTGCAGTGTTTGTGTTACTGGAAAACCTGGGGAAAATGGTGCAGTGTTTGTGTTACTGGAAAACCTGGGGAAAATGGTGCAGTGTTTGTGTTACTGGAAAACCTGGGGGAAATGGTGCAGTGTTTGTGTTACTGGGAAACTTGGGGAAAATGGAGCAGTGTTTGTGTTACTGGGAAACTTGGGGAAAATGGAGCAGTGTTTGTGTTACTGGGAAACTTGGGGAAAATGGAGCAGTGTTTGTATTACTGGGAAACTTGGGGAAAATGGTGCAGTGTTTGTGTTACTGGGAAACTTGGGGGGAATGGAGCAGTGTTTGTGTTACTGGGAAACTTGGGGAAAATGGTGCAGTGTTTGTGTTACTGGGAAACTTGGGGGAAATGGAGCAGTGTTTGTGTTACTGGTAGACTAGACCAATTTTATGAAAATGGCCCTAGATAAAGTGCTAGCGGCAAATCGTAGTACAATTGGTAAACAAGCGGTTTTATTATAATTTGGGTATGCCGAATACGATGCAGGTGTTTACCAAGCCGAAATATGTGTCCTTGACCTTGAAAAGGTTAATACAAAATGGTGACCATTTTTTACATATATTTTAATAGCCAAAAAATATATAAAAACAATAAGTCCTGTACTTACTATATCTTGTTCACATTGGTACACAAACATGTAGTTGTTCAATAATTTAGTTACCACATATATTGTATGATCTTTTAAGTTTGTAATTTCAACCTCAAGGGTCAAGTTCAAGGCCAACAGTGAAATTGAAGGTCAAGAAAGCTACCACATTTTATCATAATAGAATCTACAGAACACTGTTATGTAACTTTAAAAGTGTCTTGCTAAATCTAGAATCTAAACCCTAATAGATATGGATATGATGGAAATAGTGTTCACCAATGGTATGGCTTTAGACTACACTATGAACATATCTTATATTATTAAACACTAAACAGTATAATTCTATTTGTCATGATATTGAGCATAGTATATCTGTGTCCTATCTGTCAAGATCTAGATATTCTTACCATAGCCTAGTTGTTAGTATTTTGTTCACTTTTACTATAATTATATAGCACATTTGTAGCATGTAGTGTAGAGTTTCTTCCCTTTGTTATAAATATACCATTTGCAGAATAACAGTAGACACAGATATTCTGACTATTTTACCACAATTTCTTGCTGCTTCATAATACAAGACAAGATGAATGGTAAGTTAATTTATTTGAATTTATTCTTCATAATGAACATCGGGGTCCATTGATCATGATACTGGTGCTGTGATACCTACTAACCTTACAAGAAACCAGTTCATTCACTACACAGCTGACAATATAGACATTCTTGATGAAGACGCTCGATGGTAAAAACACATTTCATGCCACTCAGTTGGCATCCTGGCAACGTGGAAAGTCGAATGATATAATACTTCAAACCCTAGATACATCATCAGCTCATGTACTGAATGTTCCTAATATCCTACAGGAACTACATCCAGTGAGAATAAACAAACCTTTGAGCGAGCCTGTTTTGACTACACCTGTTCACCATTCGTGGTTTGATACATCAATCAACAGGGAACCAACGTGAATGAAGTTAGCCTGCCTATCATGAAGAACTGATCGACAGGGAACGATCGTGAATAAAGTTAGCCTGCCTATCATGAAGAACTGATCGACAGGGAACGATCGTGAATGAGGTTAGCCTGCCTATCATGAAGAACTGATCGACAGGGAACGATCGTGAATGAGGTTAGCCTGCCTATCATGAAGAACTGATCGACAGGGAACGATCGTGAATGAAGTTAGCCTGCCTATCATGAAGAACTGATCGACAGGGAACGATCGTGAATGAAGTTAGCCTGCCTATCATGAAGAACTGATCGACAGGGAACGATCGTGAATGAAGTTAGCCTGCCTATCATGAAGAACTGATCGACAGGGAACGATCGTGAATGAAGTTAGCCTGCCTATCATGAAGAACTGATCGACAGGGAACGATCGTGAATGAAGTTAGCCTGCCTATCATGAAGAACTGATCGACAGGGACGATCGTGAATGAAGTTAGCCTCCTATCATGAAGAACTGATCGACGGGAACGATCGTGAATGAAGTTAGCCTGCCTATCATGAAGAACTGATCGACAGGGAACGATCGTGAATGAAGTTAGCCTGCCTATCATGAAGAACTGATCGACAGGGAACGATCGTGAATGAAGTTAGCCTGCCTATCATGAAGAACTGATCGACAGGGAACGATCGTGAATGAAGTTAGCCTGCCTATCATGAAGAACTGATCGACAGGGAACGATCGTGAATGAAGTTAGCCTGCCTATCATGAAGAACTGATCGACAGGGAACGATCGTGAATGAAGTTAGCCTGCCTATCATGAAGAACTGATCGACAGGGAACGATCGTGAATGAAGTTAGCCTGCCTATCATGAAGAACTGATCGACAGGGAACGATCGTGAATGAAGTTAGCCTGCCTATCATGAAGAACTGATCGACAGGGAACGATCGTGAATGAAGTTAGCCTGCCTATCATGAAGAACTGATCGACAGGGAACGATCGTGAATGAAGTTAGCCTGCCTATCCTGAAGAGCTGATCGACAGGGAATGATCGTGAATGAAGTTAGCCTGCCTATCATGAAGAACTGATCGACAGGGAACGATCGTGAATGAAGTTAGCTTGCCTATCATGAAGAGCTGATCGACAGGGAACGATCGTGAATGAAGTTAGCCTGCCTATCATGAAGAACTGATCAACAGGGAACGATCGTGAATGAAGTTAGCCTGCCTATTATGAAGAACTGATCGACAGGGAACGATCATGAATGAAGTTTACCTGCCTATTATGAAGAACTGATCGACAGGGAACGATCGTGAATGAAGTTAGCCTGCCTATTATGAAGAACTGATCGACAGGGAACGATCGTGAATAAAGTTTACCTGCCTAGTATGAAGAACTGATCAACAGGGAACGATCGTGAATGAAGTTAGCCTGCCTATTATGAAGAACTGATCGACAGGGAACGATCGTGATTGAAGTTTACCTGCCTATCATGAAGAGTGTGTGCTAGTAAGAGAAACGGATTAGTTTGTGTTCCTGCTTGATGAATACAAAGTAAAGGTGCAAAGTCTCTTTGAAGTTTCTCCAACAAAACACATTAATGGGCATTCTAAAATTCTGATTAGGAATACTCATCTTCAAGAATTATAATGGAGACAATCTCAATAAGCTTTCCATTAAATCCATTTTCATTCTGTCTACAATTTATATGTACTGTATATCATGAATGAATAAATGTGTTTTAGACCAAGAATTATACCCATACAAATTGTCAAATAAATAGGGTTGGAATTATAAAGACTTAAATGAATATTTCTGGTGATCATCAAAGCGTAAATACTGCCAAAGAATGCACATCTTCATGACTTTGTTCAGGGCTTATATTCAATAAACATTAAACAAATTAATTTAATTCACTATCATTGTATCAAATCTTAGAGCAAAGCTGTCCGATTAGCGCAGTGGTTAGCGCGATCACTTCTCACCAATGCAACTTGGGTTCGATTCTCGGACCGGGAAGTATGTGTATGTTGGTCGCCAGATCGGACAGGTGGGTTTTCTCCGGGTACTCCGGTTTCCTCCCACACGAATGACCACATATATGCTTTCATCCGCGCCAACGAGAGTGATTAATTTAAGTTGTTAGAACTTGCTTCGCAATCGTTGTAAAATAAATAAAGTTTAAACTTTAAAGCAAAGAAAGCAGCAAAATAGAATCGAACATACCAATACACAGATCCTCGGAGTCTGCTCCAGGGCTTGCTGTAGTGTGCCCTATTGGACATTCTTCACAGCTGTACTGTCTGGGAGCAGGCTGATATGTTCCCCTACCACACATGGTACACTTGGTTCCGTCCCAGTAGAAGCCTGCATCACAGTCAGCTACAAAGTACAACATAATTAGTTTATACAAATTTATATTAACTATCCTTGACAAAATCAAAAATATCATTACTAAAAATATTAAACAGCACCGGTCCCAGAATAGGGCCCTGCAGAACACCTTTTAAAATATCTTTAGCTAAATTTATTTTAGCTCGATTGCAAAACGAGTTCTTACAACTTATATTAATCACTCTCGAGACTTCATTCTTGATGGAATCCATCGCGAGGGTAAACAAGCTCAATCATCATCGCCGGTGGCGAGGGTAAATAAGCTCAATCATCATCACCGGTGGCGAGGGTAAATAAGCTCAATCATCATCACCGGTGGCGAGGGTAAATAAGCTCAATCATCATCGCCAGTGGTGAAGGTAAACAAGCTCAATCATCATCACCGGTGGCGAGGGTAAATAAGCTCAATCATCATTACCAGTGGCGAAGGTAAATAAGCTCAATTATCTTCATCAAGCAATATATATCTCTTTACAACAGGGACTCTAAAACTGCCAGCGCTATTATTTGACATTATTAATAAAATAACATCAGAAATTGTTCACAACACATTCAAAATATACTAGTTATGCACGCACGCACGCACACACGCACACACACCAACATTGGTGTGAAACTATTCATTAATAACAAGAGGTCACTTACGCACACACTCGATAGCACCGGAAGCTGTGGTTGTAAAACCAACCTTGCACTTAACACAAACTGTACTGGGAAGCACTTTTACATAGCCAATAATACAACTGTCACATGAACCATCTGGCTGTAACTCCTGACCAACGTTATCTTTGCAAGGATCTGTAACGTACATCAAACAAAATACAGTATACAATTACAGTCGGTTGTAATGAACAGTATACAATTACAGTTGGTTGTAATGAACAGTATACAATTACAGTTGGTTGTAATGAACAGCATACAATTACAGTTGGTTGTAATGAACAGTATACAATTACAGTCGGTTGTAACAAACAGTATACAATTACAGTTGGTTGTAATGAACAGTATACAATTACAGTTGGTTGTAATGAACAGTATACAATTACAGTTGGTTGTAATGAACAGTATACAATTACAGTTGGTTGTAATAAACAGTATACAATTACAGTTGGTTGTAATAAACAGTATACAATTACAGTTGGTTGTAATGAACAGCATACAATTACAGTTGGTTGTAATGAACAGTATACAATTACAGTCGGTTGTAATGAACAGTATACAATTACAGTCGGTTGTAATGAACAGTATACAATTACAGTTGGTTGTAATTAACAGTATACAATTACAGTTGGTTGTAATGAACAGTATACAATTACAGTCGGTTGTAATGAACAGTATACAATTACAGTTGGTTGTAATAAACAGTATACAATTACAGTTGGTTGTAATGAACAGTATACAATTACAGTTGGTTGTAATTAACAGTATACAATTACAGTCAGTTGTAATGAACAGTATACAATTACAGTCGGTTGTAATGAACAGTATACAATTACAGTTGGTTGTAATGAACAGTATACAATTACAGTCAGTTGTAATGAACAGTATACAATTACAGTCGGTTGTAATGAACAGTATACAATTACAGTCAGTTGTAATGAACAGTATACAATTACAGTCGGTTGTAATGAACAGTATACAATTACAGTCGGTTGTAATGAACAGTATACAATTACAGTCGGTTGTAATGAACTGTATACATTTACAGTCGGTTGTAATGAACTGCTGAAGTTTCATGCAATTTATTGCAATACATGCATGTGTGAAGTGAAATAAATGTTGTTAAATTCTGAATCATGAAGTGTACAGATCTACAAACTTAAATTGGCATTGTTTACATTTATATGCTATGATAAACAGTAAAAATAATATACCTCTACAATATTTTCCATTTAAAATACAGTGCAACTAAATAGCACGGTGAACAAAAATCGAAGCAAGAATCGAATCGAATCTTGTTTGTCTTTTTAGGTTGTATTTTATATACTATGTCACAAAGTAAGCAATGAAAAATAATTCTTATACTATTCGTAATACATATAAAGACACATTTGTAAAATACATATATACACAGACGGATCTGTAGTCCAGTGGTAACAAATATACACAGACGGATCTGTAGTCCAGTGGTAACAAATATACACAGACGGATCTGTAGTCCAGTGGTAACAAATATACACAGACAGATCTGTAGTCCAGTGGTAACAAATATACACAGACAGATCTGTAGTCCAGTGGTAACAAATATACACAGACGGATCTGTAGTCCAGTGGTAACAAATATACACAGACAGATCTGTAGTCCAGTGGTAACAAACATACACAGACAGATCTGTAGTCCAGTGGTAACAAATATACACAGACGGATCTGTAGTCCAGTGGTAACAAATATACACAGACAGATCTGTAGTCCAGTGGTAAATATATACAGACGGATCTGTAGTCCAGTGGTAACAAATATACACAGACAGATCTGTAGTCCAGTGGTAACAAATATACACAGACGGATCTGTAGTCCAGTGGTAACAAATATACACAGACAGTTCTGTAGTCCAGTGGTAACAAATATACACAGACAGCTCTGTAGTCCAGTGGTAACAAATATACACAGACAGATCTGTAGTCCAGTGGTAACAAATATACACAGACAGATCTGTAGTCCAGTGGTAACAAATATACAGACGGTTCTGTAGTCCAGTGGTAACATGCTGGACTGGTAATCCTGGGATCGCAGGTTCGATCCCCGGTCTGACCCTAATAAAATTAACAGTCTTTCAGATAGGAATTTAAACCGAGGTCTCGTGTCGGTGCATTACAACGTGCACGTAAAAGAACCAGAGGAGACTCTGGAATGGGTCTCTGTCTGTATCATTGTACTATCCTCCAAAAATCTAAAATAACTAAATCTTCAGGAGGCGTCGCTCATATGGACATCCGGTAGCGACGATAAATAAACGTAAACACACACAATACATATATACAAATTTAATATGTATGTCAAGAAACCGGTTTGACAATTTAAAGTCACTATGTCATGCTTCAATGATTCCGCAAATAGTTTCGATTACGATAAATGAATAGAAAATAAATTTTAAAAATACATAAATATAAAAGTAGAAGTGATAAAAGTGATTTGAACTACCAAACTATTGGTTTGAGGCCAACTATATTACCTCTGCACCACATAGGAAACTATGTATGGCATTGTTTACAGTTATATGCTGTGGTAAACAGTAAAGGTAAGGTATGTCTACATTGTTTGTAACTAACTTACAAACACATCTAAATAACATAGTGAGCAAGACTACAATAACATCTTTCTTTTGAGGTCATGGGTTCGAATCCGATGATGGACTTTTTATATATGTTATTTGTGTTTTCCTACACATTTATTTTACAAATGCCGGGATGAACAATAGCTCACTTTGAGCTCTTCAGGCTGAGATGAACAATAGTTCACCATATGCACTTCATGCCGAGATGAACAATAGTTGACCTTGTGCACTTCAGGCTGAGATGAACAATAGTTGACCTTGAGCACTTCATGCCGAGATGAACAATAGTTCACCTTGAGCACTTCATGCCGAGATGAACAATAGTTCATGCCGAGATGAACAATAGTTGACCTTGTGCACTTCATGCCGAGATGAACAATAGTTGACCTTGAGCACTTCATGCCGAGATGAACAATAGTTGACCTTGAGCACTTCATGCCGAGATTAACAATAGTTCACCTTGTGCACTTCATGCAGAGATGAACAATAGTTGACCTTGTGCACTTCATGCCGAGATGAACAATAGTTGACCTTGAGCACTTCATGCCGAGATTAACAATAGTTCACCTTGTGCACTTCATGCCGAGATGAACAATAGTTCACCTTGAGCACTTCATGCCGAGATGAACAATAGTTCACCTTGTGCACATCATGCCGGGATGAACAATAGTTCACCTTGAGCACCTCAAGCCGAGATGTACAATAGCTCACCTTGAGCACTTTATGCAGAGATGAACAATAGTTCACCTTCTGCACATCATGCCGGGATGAACAATAGTTCACCTTGAGCACCTCAAGCCGAGATGTACAATAGCTCACCTTGAGCACTTCAGGCTGAGATGAACAATAGCTCACATTGAGAACTTCAGGATGAGATAAACAATAGCCTACCTTGTGCACTTCAGGCTGAGATAAACATTGAGCATTTAAGGCCTAGATGAACAAAGAATGTTATGCATGCAATGTGTTAACCACTGGACTACTGACCCATCTGCAACAAAGAATGTTATGCAAATAAGATCAGCATCTACTGTAAGATTGCTGCCTTACCTTCACAGTTCAATATGTCATCGGATCCAGTCGCATCGACAGCTGTACCTGGTGGACACGCAATGCAAACAAACTGATGTGGCTCCGGCTGATACGTATTTCTAGAACATAGTTTGCATTTACCACTATCTCTGTTGTAGAACTCGCCTGCCACACAATTAGCTGCAAATAGTCCACATAGCTATAAACACAAAGAATCAGATAGAAGAAAATGTAGCATGTCTCGCCTTGTATATTAAGTTTATACAATTTTATATTAGCTTGATTGCGAAACAAGTTCTTACAACTTACATTAATCACTCTCAAGACCTCATTCCTAATGGAATCCATCTCCACATGGGAGAGAAAAGAAGCAACGTGGAATTTAAATGACTTGCCTAAGGGCACAATCGTAATGGCTCCAGCGGGGCTCAAACTCCTGGTCTTTCACACCTGAGGTGAACACGCTAGCATTGTGCTATCACGACCTGTGTCACTGAATGTGCTAGTGCTATGCTCAATCATAGACTTCTGACATAGTCATCTTGCACCTTGCGTATCACCTACCATCCATACTTGCCTATAAGACCACCCCACTACTTTGGTCCTGAAATCTGTTGGGTTTGGCATGCACTAGCATATAAGACGGGTTGATAAAATGGACACCAGACCATGCATAAATTGCATATTTGCCAGATTGAGGCCTATATAGTAATGGTCTGTATATCTTTGTTCCACAATATCTATAATCTTCAAACATCAATCCAGATCACGCATGATATGCATCTCTTCGGTTGGGTATCGATTTAATCTCCCGTATTTGGATACTTTTTGGCTCAGACTGATTTATATCCATTATATATAGACTAGAACTGGTGCGTCAGCCGATGGTGGAACCAGCATCATGTCAGGGAGATGCAGGCATCAGAGGTACCAGTGGCATGTCTGGGAGTTGCAAACACCAGAGGTACCAGTGGCATGTCTGGGAGATGCAAACATCAGAGGTACCAGTGGCATATCTGGGAGATGCAGGCATCAGAGGTACCAGGGGCATGTCTGGGAGATGCAAACATCAGAGGTACCAGTGGCATGTCAGGGAGATGCAGGCACCAGAGGTACCAGTGGCATGTCTGGGAGATGCAAACATCAGAGGTACCAGTGGCATATCTGGGAGATGCAGGCATCAGAGGTACCAGGGGCATGTCTGTGAGATGCAAACATCAGAGGTACCAGTGGCATGTCAGGGAGATGTACTGATGCAGGCATCAGAGGTACCAGTGGCATGTCTGGGAGATGCAAACATCAGAGGTACCAGTGGCATGTCAGGGAGATGCAAACATCAGAGGTACCAGTGGCATGTCAGGGAGATGCAGGCATCAGAGGTACCAGTGGCATGTCAGGGAGATGCAGGCATCAGAAGTACCAGGGTCATGTCTGGGAGATGCAAACATCAGAAGTACCAGGGTCATGTCTGGGAGATGCAAGCATCAGAGGACCCAAGGTCCTATCAGGGTGATGCAAGCATCAGAGGACCCAAGGTCATATCAGGGTGATGCAAGCATCAGAGGAACCAAGGTCATATTAGGGTGATGCAAGCATCAGAGGATCCAAGGTCATATCAGGGTGATGCAAGCATCAGAGGACCCAAGGTCATATTAGGGTGATGCAAGCATCAGAGGACCCAATGTCATATCAGGGTGATACAAGCATCAGAGGACCCACGGTCATATCAGGGTGATGCAAGCATCAGAGGACCCAAGGTCATATCAGGGTGATACAAGCATCAGAGGATCCAAGGTCATATCAGGGTGATACAAGCATCAGAGGACCCAAGGTCATATCAGGGTGATGCAAGCATCAGAGGACCCAAGGTCACATCAGGGTAATGCAAGCGTCAGAGGAACAAGGGTCATGTCTGGGTGATGCAAGCATCAGAGGACCCAAGGTCATATCAGGGTGATGCAAGCGTCAGAGGACCCAATGTCACATCAGGGTAATGCAAGCGTCAGAGGAACAAGGGTCAAATCTGGGAGTTTCTGAAAATGGATGTTTCTCAGAGATTATTGATGTTTAGATAAATAGTTGAGCGGGTCAGAAAGGTGACCATCAAATAGAGAGGTCAAACACAGAGCAAAATATCTCGGGAGGAAATGAACTGGCTCATTCATTGGAGGTGACCGTTATTAGAGATGACCATTACTGAAGGTATTACTGTATATGCTTATTAGAGGTGGCCATTACTGAAGGTCATACTGTATATGTTTATTAGAGGTGACCATTACTGAAGGTATTACTGTATATGTTTATTAGAGATGACCATTACTGAAGGTATTACTGTATATGTTTATTAGAGGTGACCATTACTGAAGGTCATACTGTATATGTTTATTAGAGGTGACCATTACTGAAGGTATTACTGTATATGTTTATTAGAGGTGGCCATTACTGAAGGTCATACTGTATATGTTTATTAGAGATGACCATTACTGAAGGTATTACTGTATATGTTTATTAGAGGTGACCATTACTGAAGGTCATACTGTATATGTTTATTAGAGATGACCATTACTGTATATGTTTATTAGAGATGACCATTACTGAAGGTATTACTGTATATGTTTATTAGAGGTGACCATTACTGAAGGTCATACTGTATATGTTTATTAGAGGTGACCATTACTGAAGGTCATACCGTATATGTGTATTAGAGGTGACCATTACTGAAGGTATTACTGTATATGTTTATTAGAGGTGACCATTACTGAAGGTCATACCGTATATGCTTATTAGAGGTGGTCATTACTGAAGGTCATACTGTATATGCTTATTAAAGGTGACCATTATTGAAGATCAAATTGTATATGCTTATTAAAGGTGACCATTACTGAAGGTCAAACTGTATATGTTTATTAGGTGACCATTACTGAAGGTCATACTTTATATGTTTATTAGAGGTGACCATTACTGAAGGTCATACCGTATATGTTTATTAGAGGTGACCATTACTGAAGGTCATACCGTATATGTTTATTAGAGGTGACCATTACTGAAGGTCATACTGTATATGCTTATTAGAGATGACCATTACTGAAGGTATTACTGTATATGCTTATTAGAGGTGACCATTGCTGAAGGTCATACTGTATATGCTTATTAGGTGGCCATTACTGAAGGTCATACTGTATATGCTTATTAGGTGGCCATTACTGAAGGTCATACTGTATATGCTTATTAGGTGGCCATTACTGAAGGTCATACTGTATATGCTTATTAGAGTTGACCATTACTGAAGGTCAAACTGTATATGCTTATTAGAGGTGGCCATTACTGAAGGTCAAACTGTATATGTTTATTAGAGGTGGACATTACTGAAGGTCAAACTGTATATGTTTGATTATGGAGCACACTATGCCACTTACGGACACACTCGGCTGCTGTACCAGTGCCTGCACGTTCTGTGGTGTAATCCCGAATACATTCAGTACACTGGCTATCCACACCATACTCCCTGTACTCGCCAATAGGACATGCTATACACGTGGCTGCTACTGAATCATACTCGTAACCACTCGAACATATTTCTGTAAGAACACGTTAATACTATGTATATGCCAGCATGGGTATGCATATTGATATCAAATATAATTACGTGTCATACATCCATTTAAAATACTGCTCCGTACGGTACATGGACAGATACGAAGTTATCACAAATAGGTAGTGGCTACCACATTGTTTTCTCTTTAAAGAATGAATAGCGGGTTAATAGTTTCCATCAGGGTATGAACTACATTGGGCATGCTTGTGGTGTGTGGTGGTAAAAAAGGCTACTGTGCTAACCTTAAGCACGCCCAATGTAGTTCCTACGTGATAGAAACTATTAACCCGCGATTCATTACTTATATTTACATTCATTTTTCTTTTCAATGATAGAAAAATATAGCACAATTTTGCATTTAAAATGTATTTAGTCAAAATTTGCGACTTACCGTGTGCCGGACATAGTAAATAGATCATCCTAGGAATAGCGTAAACTGTAAGACACGCATTTTTTTGAGAGAAACTCTGCCCAACACTGCGAATGCACATGCCCGTAGCTACAAGTGTGCATGTCAGCTGCATATCATTAGTGAGGAAATTCATGCGAAAATGGATACAAACAGGTCACACACGGTCATCAAAGGAAATGCAATATCAACATAAATATATTGTTAAGGCATTCACACAAGAGCAATAGACACATAAGACCTAACCCTAGATGTTAGCCAAGTGAGTATACTCTTCTTATTGACACCCATTAAATTGTTTGTGTGGATAGATAGAAATCCGGACACCCAAATAGCCATTAAATAGTTTGTTTGGATAGATAGAAATCCAGCTATCCAAGTACCTATTAAATTGTGTTTGTTTGGATAGATAGATCCAGCCACCCAAGTACCCATTAAATTGTGTTTGTTTGGATAAATAGAAATCCAGACTCACAAGTACACATTAAATTGTGTTTGTTTGGATAAATAGAAATCCGGACACCCACGTACCCATTAAATTGTGTTTGTTTGGATAAATAGAAATCCGGACACCCAAGTACCCATTAAATTGTGTTTGTTTGGATAAATAGAAATACGGACACCCAAGTACCCATTAAATTGTGTTTGTTTGGATAGATAGAAATCCAGACACACAAGTACACATTAAATTGTGTTTGCTTGATTAGATAGATCCGGATACCCAAGTACCCATTAAATTGAGTTTGTTTGGATAGATAGAAATCCAGACACCGAAGTACCCATTAATTGTGTTTGTTTGGATAGATAGAAATCCAGACACCGAAGTACCCATTAATTGTCCCATTAATTGTGTTTGTTTGGATAGAGAGAAATCCGGCCACCCAAGTACCCATTAAATTGTGTTTGTTTGATTAGATAGATCCAGATACCCAAGTACCCATTAAATTGAGTTTGTTTGGATAAATAGAAATCTGGAGACCAAAGTACCCATTAAATTGTGTTTCTTTGGATAAATAAAAGTTTAAACTTTATTTGTTTTACAATGATTGTGAAACAAGTTTTAACAACTTACATTAATAACTCTTGTTGGCACTGATGAAAGCGTATATGTGGTCATTCGTGTGTGTGGGGGGGGGGGGAAACCAGAGTACCCAGAGAAAACCCACCTGTCCGATCTGGCAACCACTGTACCATCTCACATACTTCCCGGTCCGAGGTACCGGTGAGAAGAGAGCGCGCTAACCACTGCGCTAATTGGATAAATTGTGTTTGATTGGATAGATAGAAATCGGACAAGGCTATGTATCCACTTTCCGATGGATAAATATGAATATACAATTATACAGAGAAATAATTAATGGGGTTACAAAACAAGTACTATGATATTATGTCACATTACTTTCTCCCTACCTCCCCTCCCATGCATATTTGTACAGAGTCTACCATGGAGCATTATCATACAAAGTCAGTCTGTTGTAGTGGAGAAAACCACCCATATTTCCTGATCAGAAACAAGTACTTAAATTTCAAAACTCTGCAAGCGATTGACAACGTTCTCACATATCATTTTATCACTGATCGAGAATGAACTCATGGCACTGATGATAGCGGTAGTTCTAACTACAGCGTGCTAGATAGACTGGTAGTTCTAACTACAGCATGCTAGATAGACTGGTAGTTCTAACTACAACGTGCTAGATAGACTGGTAGTTCTAACTACAGAGTGCTAGATAGACTGGTAGTTCTAACTACAGCGTGCTAGATAGACTGGTAGTTCTAACTACAGCGTGCTAGATAGACTGGTAGTTCTAACTACAGCGTGCTAGATAGACTGGTAGTTCTAACTACAGCGTGCTAGATAGACTGGTAGTTCTAACTACAGCGTGCTAGATAGACTGGTAGTTCTCACTACAGAGTGCTAGATAGACTGGTAGTTCTAACTACAGCGTGCTAGATAGACTGGTAGTTCTAACTACAGCGTGCTAGATAGACTGGTAGTTCTAACTACAGCGTGCTAGATAGACTGGTAGTTCTAACTACAGCGTGCTAGATAAACTGGTAGTTCTAACTACAGCATGCTAGATAGACTGGTAGTTCTAACTAGAGCATGCTAGATAGACTGGTAGTTCTCACTACAGAGTGCTAGATAGACTGGTAGTTCTAACTACAGCATGCTAGATAGACTGGTAGTTCTAACTACAGCGTGCTAGATAGACTGGTAGTTCTAACTACAGCGTGCTAGATAGACTGGTAGTTCTCACTACAGAGTGCTAGATAGACTGGTAGTTCTAACTACAGCGTGCTAGATAGACTGGTAGTTCTAACTACAGCGTGCTAGATAGACTGGTAGTTCTAACTACAGCGTGCTAGATAGACTGGTAGTTCTAACTACAGCGTGCTAGATAAACTGGTAGTTCTAACTACAGCGTGCTAGATAGACTGGTAGTTCTAACTAGAGCATGCTAGATAGACTGGTAGTTCTCACTACAGAGTGCTAGATAGACTGGTAGTTCTAACTACAGCGTGCTAGATAGACTGGTAGTTCTAACTACAGCGTGCTAGATAGACTGGTAGTTCTAACTACAACGTGCTAGATAGACTGGTAGTTCTAACTACAGCGTGCTAGATAGACTGGTAGTTCTAACTACAGCGTGCTAGATAGACTGGTAGTTCTAACTACAGCGTGCTAGATAGACTGGTAGTTCTAACTACAGCATGCTAGATAGACTGGTAGTTCTAACTACAGCGTGCTAGATAGACTGGTAGTTCTCACTACAGAGTGCTAGATAGACTGGTAGTTCTAACTACAGCGTGCTAGATAGACTGGTAGTTCTCACTACAGAATGCGAAATAGACTGGTAGTTCTAACTACAGCGTGCTAGATAGACTGGTAGTTCTCACTACAGAATGCGAAATAGACTGGTAGTTCTAACTACAGCGTGCTAGATAGACTACAGAGTCTCTAAACACGCTAGAACACACTATTTACTATTCAAGTTTATAAAATAATAATGTGACTGATCCCATTCCCCTGCTAGCTGAACTAGTATACCGTAACAAAGTAGACGTGTAGTTGCTGCCGTATCTATCGTGGTTGTGCCAATGGGGCAGTCTAGACAGCTATCCTGTAGAGAGTTAGGTTGATATGTTCCTATGCCACATTGAACACATGTAGAGCTAGCCTTGGTTAGGTAGTAATGACCAGGACCACAATTAGCTGAAGAACAGTTGAACACAATGATGTGCAAAATATAATTTAAAATAAACAACTTTACAATTCGAGTAAACAAGGCCGATTACTCTGCATGTAATTGATTATTTTGCATGTAATTGATTAGTTTGCATGTAATTGATTCATTTGCGTGTAATTGATTATTTTGCATGTAATTGATTACCGTATTTAGCTGTGTATAGTGCGCACATTTCTTACTGAAATCCTCATCCATTTTATCTACTGCGCATTATACACCAGTACAGACATCAGGACATTTTTTTCCGGACCAAAATTTCGTGAAAAACCTGAAATTCGACCCAAACGGCCCACAGTCATTCTATAAGTTGTTACATTCGACAATCGTTATAAACTAGCTATTAAAACCAGTTGCCGATAGTCTATATAAATAAATCAAATGAATAAGACCACAAAATTAGCATATATTTCGTTTATTTTGGCAAACTTTGATGAATTTAATTGAAACGGTAAATGCATAAAAAAATGGCGATTTTGGATAACATCACGTGGTTTTATCGTATGTAATATTTCCCGTACTTTTCGCGTACTTCGCCGTACAATGTACAATGCATTGCATAATAAAAAAACTTTTGGCTGCAGTATTTCAATTGATTGTAGCGATAATTAATTTCGACAAACCTTTCACAATGGGTCCCAGTTAATTAGGTAGGCTTCACGTGTTGAGAAGTTTGAGCATCTGCTGACATGTTTGAGAACGTGTTGAGATGTTTGAGAACGTGTCGAGAAATTTGAGCAGGTGTGCCCGAGTGGTTACCGTTACTCGATGAGGTATATCTCGAGTGATTAATATAAGTTGTAAAAATCACGGAGCACAATTTTTAGCGATTTTTGAGAAATGTTAAATTTTGACTTGGAAAATTGCGTTTTTCACGTGCGCAGTATACATAGGAACTCAGTTTTTCCGCCGATTTTCGTGCCAGATCGTGGGTGCGCACTATACACGGTAGCGCACTATACACAGCTAAATACGGTAGTTTGCATGTAATTGATTGGTTTACATGTAATTGATTAGTTTGTATGTAATTGATTAGTTTGCATGTAATCATCAATAGATTAACATTATTATGTCAAATCAACTGCAATGACTCAGTAAATACCAATATTTCTTAAATGAATACATTGTATTCTACTGTTTATTTTTAACTTGCTAACAACTGTGTCCGCATTCGGTAACTCGCCAAACATACAGTTTCTAATTTCAACTCTGTTATCTCTTTTGTTTCCTACAGAGATGTAAGCATGCCATGCTACTTGTAGTAATGTGTACCTATGTAGACATTCCATGCTACTTGTAGTAATGTGTATCTATGTAGGCATTCCATGCTACTTGTAGTAATGTGTACCTATGTAGGCATTCTATGCTACTTGTAGTAATGTGTATCTATGTAGGCATTCCATGCTACTTGTAGTAATGTATATCTATGTAGGCATTCCATGCTACTTGTAGTAATGTATATCTATGTAGGCATTCCATGCTACTTGTAGTAATGTGTACCTATGTAGGCATTCTATGCTACTTGTAGTAATGTGTATCTATGTAGGCATTCCATGCTACTTGTAGTAATGTGTATCTATGTAAGCATTCCATGCTACTTGTAGTAATATGTATCTATGTAGGCATTCCATGCTACTTGTAGTAATGTGTATCTATGTAAGCATTCCATGCTACTTGTAGTAATGTGTATCTATGTAAGCATTACATGCTACTTGCAGTAATGTGTATCTATGTAAGCATTCCATGCTACTTGCAGTAATGTGTATCTATGTAAGCATTCCATGCTACTTGTAGTAATGTGTATCTATGTAAGCAGTCCATGCTACGTGTAGTAATGTGTATCTATGTAGGCATTCCATGCTATTTGTAGTAATGTGTATCTATGTAGGCATTCCATGCTACTTGTAGTAATGTGTACCTATGTAGGCATTCCATGCTACTTGTAGTAATGTATATCTATGTAGGCATTCCATGCTACTTGTAGTAATGTGTATCTATGTAAGCATTCCATGCTATTTGCAGTAATGTGTACCTATGTAGGCATTCCATGCTACTTGCAGTAATGTATACCTATGTAAGCATTCCATGCTACTTTTAGTAATGTGTATCTATGTAGGCATTCCATGCTACTTGTAGTAATGTATATCTATGTAGGCATTCCATGCTACTTGTAGTAATGTGTACCTATGTAGGCATTCCATGCTACTTGTAGTAATGTATATCTATGTAGGCATTCCATGCTACTTGTAGTAATGTGTATCTATGTAAGCATTCCATGCTATTTGCAGTAATGTGTACCTATGTAGGCATTCCATGCTACTTGCAGTAATGTATACCTATGTAAGCATTCCATGCTACTTTTAGTAATGTGTATCTATGTAGGCATTCCATGCTACTTGTAGTAATGTATATCTATGTAGGCATTCCATGCTACTTGTAGTAATGTATATCTATGTAGGCATTCCATGCTACTTGTAGTAATGTGTATCTATGTAAGCATTCCATGCTACTTGTAGTAATGTGTATCTATGTAAGCATTCCATGCTACTTGTAGTAATGTGTATCTATGTAGGCATTCCATGCTACTTGTAGTAATGTGTATCTATGTAAGCATTCCATGCTACTTTTAGTAATGTGTATCTATGTAGGCATTCCATGCTACTTGTAGTAATGTATATCTATGTAGGCATTCCATGCTACTTGCAGTAATGTGTACCATGCTACTAATACGAAAGTGTACTTACGCACGCATTCTGTGCTGCCCGCTCCTTCAGTTGTAAAACCTGCTGGACACAGTTGACAGGTTGAATAGGCACTGTTCTTGTATGATCCTACTGGACAAGGATCACACGACTGAGTTGAAGCACCAGTAGCATCGTACACCAAGGTAGTACCATCATCACAAATATCTGTCATAATATAAAATTTGGATGATATTTGTTTGTTTCAGTGTATGATCGAATTATATTTCACCGAATGAACATTTACCCTTTTCACCCTAGCGGCAGATAAAATCAGATATGCAAAAAGTATACAGGGATTCGGCACGTTTGGTGGTACTAGTATATATATTTAAGTACAGGGATTCTACTCTGTGGGATGTCAGATTTCGCATCGATCAGTAAAATGGCCCTATCTGAAACAATTTTTAACAAAGCTGTCCAAATATAACGCCTATCCCGAGTCTTTATATTGTTCTTCAAATAAAACACAACTTTAAGCTGCATGCATGTATACTTTGCAAACAATTGCCACAAACATTGGCCATAGCAGGTCACATTTCCATACTAGGACACGGGTTCTGTCAGCAACAAAAATAAATCTTCGACGGGAGAGTTTTAACTGTGAATAACATTATCAATAAAATGTGTTTCCACTAACGTGTAGGTTTATTCGGCAAAAATGTATGTCAAAAAGAGATTTAGTAGCATTTTCAATTTGTTTTGAACATTTCTAAAGCGGCGCAATTCGCGTTGAAACGAGCGTTGAGACGAGCGTTCTGATTGGATTATGATTATTCTTCATATATAAAAAAACATCTTGTTACATTCTAATAATCCAATCAGAACGCTCGTTTCAACGCGAATTGCGCCGCTTTAGAAATTCTCAAAACAAATTGAAAATGCTACGAAATCTCTTTTTGACGTACATTTTTGCCGAATAAACCTACACGTTAGTGGAAACACATTTTATTGATAATGTTATTCACAGTTAAAACTCTCCCGTCGAAGATTTATTTTTGTTGCTGACAGAACCCGTGTCCTAGTATGGAAATGTGACCTGCTATGGCCAATGTATGTGGCAATTGTTTGCAAAGTTTACATGCATGCAGCTTAAAGTTGTGTTTTATTTGAAGAACAATATAAAGACTCGGGATAGGCATTATATTTGGACAGCTTTGTACACAATTGTTTCAGATAGGGCCATTTTACTGATCGATGCGAAATCTGACATCCCACAGAGTAGAATCCCTGTACTTAAATATATATACTAGTACCCCCAAACGTGCCGAATCCCTGTGGACTGAATAGCAAAAAACATAGATCCTGATCAGTCGTAGGTTTACACTGCGGCTGATCTGGATCTATGTTGTTTGCAAATGTTATTTTATTTACTCAGCAGACAAAGGGTTAAAAAGCTATATTATCAACTTGTGATACTAAGAGCTATTTATGTTCAGGAGAACATCGCATTCACCTATTGATGATTTCAAACATTGGGTATTTTTGCTAAGTCATATTAGATGAAAGCTTGGTGAAGCTTGCTCAAGAAATGAGATGTCTACACTACTTTGAACACAAGGTGAAATATAGCATCATCCTGTCAGTATGGGTGCATAACCCCAGTGTAATATAGCATCTTCCTGTAAGTATGGATGCATAACTCCAGTGTAATATAGCATCTTCCTGTAAGTATGGGTGCATAACTCCAGTGTAATATAGCATCTTCCTGTAAGTATGGGTCCATAACTCCAGTGTAATATAGCATCTTCCTGTAAGTATGGGTCCATAACTCCAGTGTAATATAGCATCTTCCTATAAGTATGGGTGCATAACTCCAGTGTAATATAGCATCTTCCTGTAAGTATGGGTCCATAACCCCAGTGTAATATAGCATCTTCCTGTAAGTATGGGTCCATAACTCCAGTGTAATATAGCATCTTCCTGTAAGTATGGTCCATCTTCCTGTAAGTATGGGTCCATATTCCTGTAAGTATGGGTGCAAAACTCCAGTGTAATATAGCATCTTCCTGTAAGTATGGGTCCATCTTCCTGTAAGTATGGGTGCATAACTCCAGTGTAATATAGCATCTTCCTGTAAGTATGGGTCCATCTTCCTGTAAGTATGGATGCATAACTCCAGTGTAATATAGCATCTTCCTGTAAGTATGGATGCATAACTCCAGTGTAATATAGCATCTTCCTGTAAGTATGGGTCCATCTTCCTGTAAGTATGGGTGCATAACTCCAGTGTAATATAGCATCTTCCTGTAAGTATGGATGCATAACTCCAGTGTAATATAGCATCTTCCTGTAAGTATGGGTGCATAACTCCAGTGTAATATAGCATCTTCCTGTAAGTATGGGTGCATAACTCCAGTGTAATATAGCATCTTCCTGTAAGTATGGGTCCATCTTCCTGTAAGTATGGGTGCATAACTCCAGTGTAATATAGCATCTTCCTGTAAGTATGGATGCATAACTCCAGTGTAATATAGCATCTTCCTGTAAGTATGGGTGCATAACTCCAGTGTAATATAGCATCTTCCTGTAAGTATGGGTCCATAACTCCAGTGTAATATAGCATCTTCCTGTAAGTATGGATGCATAACTCCAGTGTAATATAGCATCTTCCTGTAAGTATGGGTGCATAACTCCAGTGTAATATAGCATCTTCCTGTAAGTATGGGTGCATAACTCCAGTGTAATATAGCATCTTCCTGTAAGTATGGGTGCATAACTCCAGTGTAATATAGCATCTTCCTGTAAGTATGGGTCCATCTTCCTGTAAGTATGGGTGCATAACTCCAGTGTAATATAGCATCTTCCTGTAAGTATGGGTGCATAACTCCAGTGTAATATAGCATCTTCCTGTAAGTATGGGTGCATAACTCCAGTGTAATATAGCATCTTCCTGTAAGTATGGATGCATAACTCCAGTGTAATATAGCATCTTCCTGTAAGTATGGGTGCATAACTCCAGTGTAATATAGCATCTTCCTGTAAGTATGGGTGCATAACTCCAGTGTAATATAGCATCTTCCTGTAAGTATGGGTCCATCTTCCTGTAAGTATGGGTGCATAACTCCAGTGTAATATAGCATCTTCCTGTAAGTATGGGTGCATAACTCCAGTGTAATATAGCATCTTCCTGTAAGTATGGGTCCATCTTCCTGTAAGTATGGATGCATAACTCCAGTGTAATATAGCATCTTCCTGTAAGTATGGGTGCATAACTCCAGTGTAATATAGCATCTTCCTGTAAGTATGGGTGCATAACTCCAGTGTAATATAGCATCTTCCTGTAAGTATGGATGCATAACTCCAGTGTAATATAGCATCTTCCTGTAAGTATGGGTGCATAACTCCAGTGTAATATAGCATCTTCCTGTAAGTATGGGTGCATAACTCCAGTGTAATATAGCATCTTCCTGTAAGTATGGATGCATAACTCCAGTGTAATATAGCATCTTCCTGTAAGTATGGGTGCATAACTCCAGTGTAATATAGCATCTTCCTGTAAGTATGGGTGCATAACTCCAGTGTAATATAGCATCTTCCTGTAAGTATGGGTGCATAACTCCAGTGTAATATAGCATCTTCCTGTAAGTATGGTCCATCTTCCTGTAAGTATGGGTGCATAACTCCAGTGTAATATAGCATCTTCCTGTAAGTATGGATGCATAACTCCAGTGTAATATAGCATCTTCCTGTAAGTATGGGTGCATAACTCCAGTGTAATATAGCATCTTCCTGTAAGTATGGGTCCATAACTCCAGTGTAATATAGCATCTTCCTGTAAGTATGGATGCATAACTCCAGTGTAATATAGCATCTTCCTGTAAGTATGGGTGCATAACTCCAGTGTAATATAGCATCTTCCTGTAAGTATGGGTGCATAACTCCAGTGTAATATAGCATCTTCCTGTAAGTATGGGTGCATAACTCCAGTGTAATATAGCATCTTCCTGTAAGTATGGGTCCATAACTCCAGTGTAATATAGCATCTTCCTGTAAGTATGGGTCCATCTTCCTGTAAGTATGGATGCATAACTCCAGTGTAATATAGCATCTTCCTGTAAGTATGGATGCATAACTCCAGTGTAATATAGCATCTTCCTGTAAGTATGGATGCATAACTCCAGTGTAATATAGCATCTTCCTGTAAGTATGGGTCCATAACTCCAGTGTAATATAGCATCTTCCTGTAAGTATGGGTGCATAACTCCAGTGTAATATAGCATCTTCCTGTAAGTATGGGTCCATAACTCCAGTGTAATATAGCATCTTCCTGTAAGTATGGGTCCATAACTCCAGTGTAATATAGCATCTTCCTGTAAGTATGGGTCCATCTTCCTGTAAGTATGGGTGCATAACTCCAGTGTAATATAGCATCTTCCTGTAAGTATGGGTGCATAACTCCAGTGTAATATAGCATCTTCCTGTAAGTATGGGTCCATCTTCCTGTAAGTATGGGTGCATAACTCCAGTGTAATATAGCATCTTCCTGTAAGTATGGGTCCATCTTCCTGTAAGTATGGGTGCATAACTCCAGTGTAATATAGCATCTTCCTGTAAGTATGGATGCATAACTCCAGTGTAATATAGCATCTTCCTGTAAGTATGGGTGCATAACTCCAGTGTAATATAGCATCTTCCTGTAAGTATGGGTCCATCTTCCTGTAAGTATGGATGCATAACTCCAGTGTAATATAGCATCTTCCTGTAAGTATGGATGCATAACTCCAGTGTAATATAGCATCTTCCTGTAAGTATGGGTGCATAACTCCAGTGTAATATAGCATCTTCCTGTAAGTATGGATGCATAACTCCAGTGTAATATAGCATCTTCCTGTAAGTATGGTGCATAACTCCAGTGTAATATAGCATCTTCCTGTAAGTATGGGTCCATCTTCCTGTAAGTATGGGTGCATAACTCCAGTGTAATATAGCATCTTCCTGTAAGTATGGGTGCATAACTCCAGTGTAATATAGCATCTTCCTGTAAGTATGGGTCCATTTTGTGTTGGTGCATAACTCCAGTGTAATATAGCATCTTCCTGTAAGTATGGGTGCATAACTCCAGTGTAATATAGCATCTTCCTGTAAGTATGGGTCCATCTTCCTGTAAGTATGGATGCATAACTCCAGTGTAATATAGCATCTTCCTGTAAGTATGGATGCATAACTCCAGTGTAATATAGCATCTTCCTGTAAGTATGGGTGCATAACTCCAGTGTAATATAGCATCTTCCTGTAAGTATGGATGCATAACTCCAGTGTAATATAGCATCTTCCTGTAAGTATGGGTGCATAACTCCAGTGTAATATAGCATCTTCCTGTAAGTATGGGTGCATAACTCCAGTGTAATATAGCATCTTCCTGTAAGTATGGGTGCATAACTCCAGTGTAATATAGCATCTTCCTGTAAGTATGGGTGCATAACTCCAGTGTAATATAGCATCTTCCTGTAAGTATGGGTGCATAACTCCAGTGTAATATAGCATCTTCCTGTAAGTATGGGTCCATCTTCCTGTAAGTATGGATGCATAACTCCAGTGTAATATAGCATCTTCCTGTAAGTATGGATGCATAACTCCAGTGTAATATAGCATCTTCCTGTAAGTATGGATGCATAACTCCAGTGTAATATAGCATCTTCCTGTAAGTATGGGTCCATAACTCCAGTGTAATATAGCATCTTCCTGTAAGTATGGGTGCATAACTCCAGTGTAATATAGCATCTTCCTGTAAGTATGGGTCCATAACTCCAGTGTAATATAGCATCTTCCTGTAAGTATGGGTGCATAACTCCAGTGTAATATAGCATCTTCCTGTAAGTATGGGTCCATCTTCCTGTAAGTATGGGTGCATAACTCCAGTGTAATATAGCATCTTCCTGTAAGTATGGGTGCATAACTCCAGTGTAATATAGCATCTTCCTGTAAGTATGGGTCCATCTTCCTGTAAGTATGGGTGCATAACTCCAGTGTAATATAGCATCTTCCTGTAAGTATGGGTCCATCTTCCTGTAAGTATGGGTGCATAACTCCAGTGTAATATAGCATCTTCCTGTAAGTATGGATGCATAACTCCAGTGTAATATAGCATCTTCCTGTAAGTATGGGTGCATAACTCCAGTGTAATATAGCATCTTCCTGTAAGTATGGGTCCATCTTCCTGTAAGTATGGATGCATAACTCCAGTGTAATATAGCATCTTCCTGTAAGTATGGGTGCATAACTCCAGTGTAATATAGCATCTTCCTGTAAGTATGGGTGCATAACTCCAGTGTAATATAGCATCTTCCTGTAAGTATGGATGCATAACTCCAGTGTAATATAGCATCTTCCTGTAAGTATGGGTGCATAACTCCAGTGTAATATAGCATCTTCCTGTAAGTATGGTCCATCTCCTGTAAGTATGGGTGCATAACTCCAGTGTAATATAGCATCTTCCTGTAAGTATGGGTGCATAACTCCAGTGTAATATAGCATCTTCCTGTAAGTATGGGTCCATCTTATGGGTGCATAACTCCAGTGTAATATAGCATCTTCCTGTAAGTATGGGTGCATAACTCCAGTGTAATATAGCATCTTCCTGTAAGTATGGGTCCATCTTCCTGTAAGTATGGATGCATAACTCCAGTGTAATATAGCATCTTCCTGTAAGTATGGGTGCATAACTCCAGTGTAATATAGCATCTTCCTGTAAGTATGGGTGCATAACTCCAGTGTAATATAGCATCTTCCTGTAAGTATGGATGCATAACTCCAGTGTAATATAGCATCTTCCTGTAAGTATGGATGCATAACTCCAGTGTAATATAGCATCTTCCTGTAAGTATGGGTGCATAACTCCAGTGTAATATAGCATCTTCCTGTAAGTATGGGTGCATAACTCCAGTGTAATATAGCATCTTCCTGTAAGTATGGGTGCATAACTCCAGTGTAATATAGCATCTTCCTGTAAGTATGGGTGCATAACTCCAGTGTAATATAGCATCTTCCTGTAAGTATGGGTGCATAACTCCAGTGTAATATAGCATCTTCCTGTAAGTATGGGTCCATCTTCCTGTAAGTATGGGTGCATAACTCCAGTGTAATATAGCATCTTCCTGTAAGTATGGGTGCATAACTCCAGTGTAATATAGCATCTTCCTGTAAGTATGGGTGCATAACTCCAGTGTAATATAGCATCTTCCTGTAAGTATGGGTCCATAACTCCAGTGTAATATAGCATCTTCCTGTAAGTATGGATGCATAACTCCAGTGTAATATAGCATCTTTCTGTAAGTATGGGTGCATAACTCCAGTGTAATATAGCATCTTCCTGTAAGTATGGATGCATAACTCCAGTGTAATATAGCATCTTCCTGTAAGTATGGGTGCATAACTCCAGTGTAATATAGCATCTTCCTGTAAGTATGGGTGCATAACTCCAGTGTAATATAGCATATTCCTGTAAGTATGGGTGCATTACTCCAATGTTATTGGAAAGATATGGCCCATTATAAAACTTATCCAAGATTATTTGACCATACTTGTTCTGTGCAGCACGATGAAGATTGTTCAAGACACGATGTCTCTATGCCTTACACACTGTGACATATAGTTTTTCTATTTATTTCAGGGGCCATAACTCTGAATCGGGTGAATCTGGCCAATTATCAATATTGTCTTCAGTCATACACATGTGTGCAAGCTTTGAAAAGACTGTTCACGAAATGCCCAATAGAGCCAAACAATGATCTTCATGGTAGATGTGCGATAGATCATAACAACCATGGACAATAATATTACAACTTCTTGCAATATCACGATTCTGATGGGCTGTATTCAACCCATGTGATCGCTATTCATAACCCAATGAATTGCAACATTATTCTATTCTCATTAATATTCATAGCAGACTAATTTTTGTCAATCAAAAAGGTAACATTTTTGTTAAAATATTAGTTGTAATTATAACAAATGAATGTTGAATTGAATCGAGGTATGAAATTCCAGTTATTTACACCTAATTTGCATAAAGCAACAGCTCCTGGTGAACACCATGCCATGAACAATCAGACATTGGTTACATAACTGATGAATTAGATATTTTGAAAATGATCAGTTCATAGTAGTAGTCAATATTGCAGATCACAAACTGGATTAGTCTGAATATGAGGTCCATAATAAGATATACTTGCCCACACAGTCATTTTCAACGAACGATCCCACGTGTTTGTTTGTGGTACCAGTGGGACATTTAACACACTCTGCCTGATTCGCTGATTCTTGGAACCAGCCAATAGGACAAGGCTCACAACTGAACGTGTTAATGTTGTAATATTCACCAATGTCACACGGGGCTACAAAAATAACAAGAAGTTATTAACAAGAAATTTGATCACTAAATGCTTACATTATCACAGCAAACGTGTCAGTACATTAGGCTTGCATACAGGTATAAATGTAATATTTCATTCAAATGCCGAGTCCCTTCCAGTATAATGAGCTTCCATTCTGGTAAACTGCCCCTGAGATATTGCTGATTAGATCTCAAACTCAAGCTCCAGTGATATGATTGGTTGTTTCCTAGATTTACTCTGAGCTCAACCAATCAGAAGCTCTAGACTGAGCTTCAGATTGGAGAACAGTTTTATAATCTTGGGTCCAGCGGTCATAGGTTTTAGGAGAAGCCAGCTCATTATCAAAAAGTAACAACCTCTCAATAGGAGGCAACTTGTGACCAAGTTCACAGGGAGGGACAAGGTTATTTATACATCAGTTTAGCGTGTAATGCCGATATTTGATCATTTTCTGTGCTGCACCGGTCATTCTTATGTAAACAAAGAAGGTAAAGTAGGTCAGTGTGGGGAAATGTAAACTTAGTTTGGGCGGTCTGTCTGTTCTACGGAACTTTCGCTTGTTTCAGAGATACATACAACCTGTATGTAGTTTATGCATATGCTTTTTTGTAGGTTCTTCAACACAGTTAAAACACTTTCAGACATGTGGTGAATTGTGGAGCAAGAGGCAACTACTTTGCTATATATCCTGACATACGCTTTTCTGTTCAAATACCAGACACGGATACACATTTAAAAACATGTTTACATATGTAACACATTTGTAATTTGAAACTTGGAAATTAAAGGACACAGCATCAAGTTAATTCACAGCACCGTATCATATTAGAGTAAATTTAGGTCACTATATAGTATGTACACAACATTGTAAAAACGATGCAGTGCTTTTAAGCATATAGGGTACCATCATTTCGAGGATATTTTCATGATACGGTACAAAATTTACAAAACTTTTATCGCTTATTGGGTATCTGACACATTGTCTGGGATAATATATATTAAGATAAAGGTGCCCCATTCATAACCAGCTTGATGATATGTTCTTGTTTACGGGAGGAAAACGCACATCTTGACACAAGGCATGGTGGTTTTGTGTGATGAGTAGCCAAATTGTCATCACTAGTTAGGCTACACTATGCAAGTATTTTTCCTAATTACAGTGTATTTATTCCCTTGAAGTATGAGAAAGTTCCAGACACCAAATTGTTTCATGATTCATACTACGTGTGTTAATTTTTGCTTTCTGGCATGTCATCACACGAGGCATCCATGTTTACATTAGAATGATACGAATGCAGACCCGAAAATGATAAAATATCAGCGTTACGAACGAAATACGCCCTTGTCACTGAGAAGTTAGAATAGAATGAACACTGAAGATGAACTTGATAGAGAGATCACAGGCACGCCTCATGTTGAGGTGAGTTAATAAGTTTAAAAGTTTTAACTTTATTTATTACGATATATATAACGATTGCAAAGCAAATTTTAACAATTTATATTAATCACTCTCGTTGGCACAGATGAAAGCATATGTGTGGTCATCCGTGTGGGAGGAAACCGGATTCCCTAGAGAAAACCCACTTGTCCGATCTGGCGACCACCGTACCATCTCACATACTTCCCGGTGCGAGGATCGAACCCAGTTTGCAATGGTGAGAAGTGAGCGTGCTAACCACTGCGCTAATCGGACAGCCTGTAATTAGTTAATAAGTAGTATCAATTGGACAAGGCTACATAAGCTGGTTGTTGTACTATGTTATTTCCATATCCTTCCATACAGTTATTGAGCAGAAACAATGGCTCTAGAAGGTGACAACTTGTAAAAAACTAATAGTGACATGTCAAGTATTGTCATCTTCTGGTGATCACTGTCTATAGATTATGTACTGTTAACCTACCTGTAGTCAGTCATAGCATAACTACCTATAGAGTATGTACTGTTAACCTACCTGTAGTCAGTAATAGTATCACTGTTTATAGATTATGTACTGTTAACCTACCTGTAGTCAGTCATAGCATAACTACCCATAGAGTATGTACTGTTAACCTACCTGTAGACAGTCATAGCATAACTACCTATAGAGTATGTACTGTTAACCTACCTGTAGTCAGTCAGTAATAGTATCACTGCCTATAGAGTATGTACTGTTAACCTACCTGTAGTCAGTAACAGTATCACTGCCTATAGAGTATGTACTGTTAACCTACCTGTAGTCAGTAATAGTATCACTGCCTATAGAGTATGTACTGTTAACCTACCTGTAGTCAGTAATAGTATCACTGCATATAGAGTATGTACTGTTAACCTACCTGTAGTCAGTAATAGTATCACTGCATATAGAGTATGTACTGTTATCCTACCTGTAGTCAGTAATAGTATCACTGCCTATAGAGTATGTACTGTTAACCTACCTGTAGTCAGTAATAGTATCACTGCATATAGAGTATGTACTGTTATCCTACCTGTAGTCAGTAATAGTATCACTGCCTATAGAGTATGTACTGTTAACCTACCTGTAGTCAGTAATAGTATCACTGCCTATACAGTATGTACTGTTAACCTACCTGTAGTCAGTAATAGTATCACTGCCTATAGAGTATGTACTGTTAACCTACCTGTAGTCAGTAATAGTATCACTGCCTATAGAGTATGTACTGTTAACCTACCTGTAGTCAGTTATAGTATCACTGTCTATAGAGTATGTACTGTTAACCTACCTGTAGTCAGTAATAGTATCACTGCATATAGAGTATGTACTGTTATCCTACCTGTAGTCAGTAATAGTATCACTGCCTATAGAGTATGTACTGTTAACCTACCTGTAGTCAGTAATAGTATCACTGCATATAGAGTATGTACTGTTATCCTACCTGTAGTCAGTAATAGTATCACTGCCTATAGAGTATGTACTGTTAACCTACCTGTAGTCAGTAATAGTATCACTGCCTATAGAGTATGTACTGTTAACCTACCTGTAGTCAGTAATAGTATCACTGCCTATAGAGTATGTACTGTTAACCTACCTGTAGTCAGTAATAGTATCACTGCCTATAGAGTATGTACTGTTAACCTACCTGTACAGTCAGTTATAGCATCACTGCCTACATAGTATGTACTGTTAACCTACCTGTAGTCAGTTATAGTATCACTGTCTATAGAGTATGTATTGCTAACCTACCTGTAGTCAGTAATAGTATCACTGCATATAGAGTATGTACTGTTATCCTACCTGTAGTCAGTAATAGTATCACTGCCTATAGAGTATGTACTGTTAACCTACCTCTAGTCAGTTATAGTATCACTGTCTATAGAGTATGTACTGTTAACCTACCTGTAGTCAGTAATAGTATCACTGCATATAGAGTATGTACTGTTATCCTACCTGTAGTCAGTAATAGTATCACTGCCTATAGAGTATGTACTGTTAACCTACCTGTAGTCAGTTATAGTATCACTGTCTATAGAGTATGTACTGTTAACCTACATGTAGTCAGTAATAGTATCACTGCATAGAGTATGTACTGTTATCCTACCTGTAGTCAGTAATAGTATCACTGCCTATAGAGTATGTACTGTTAACCTACCTGTAGTCAGTAATAGTATCACTGCATATAGAGTATGTACTGTTATCCTACCTGTAGTCAGTAATAGTATCACTGCCTATAGAGTATGTACTGTTAACCTACCTGTAGTCAGTAATAGTATCACTGCCTATAGAGTATGTACTGTTAACCTACCTGTAGTCAGTAATAGTATCACTGCCTATAGAGTATGTACTGTTAACCTACCTGTAGTCAGTAATAGTATCACTGCCTATAGAGTATGTACTGTTAACCTACCTGTACAGTCAGTTATAGCATCACTGCCTACATAGTATGTACTGTTAACCTACCTGTAGTCAGTTATAGTATCACTGTCTATAGAGTATGTATTGCTAACCTACCTGTAGTCAGTAATAGTATCACTGCCTATAGAGTATGTACTGTTAACCTACATGTACAGTCAGTTATAGCAACACTGCCTGTAGAGTATGTACTGTTAACCTACCTGTAGTCAGTTATAGCATAACCGCCTATAGAGTATGTACTGTTAACCTACCTGTAGTCAGTAATAGTATCACTGCATATAGAGTATGTACTGTTAACCGACCTGTAGTCAGTAATAGTATCACTGCCTATAGAGTATGTACTGTTAACCTACCTGTAGTCAGTAATAGTATCACTGCCTATAGAGTATATACTGTTATCCTACCTGTAGTCAGTAATAGTATCACTGCATATAGAGTATGTACTGTTAACCTACCTGTACAGTCAGTTATAGCATAACCGTCTATAGAGTATGTACTGTTAACCTACCTGTAGTCAGTAATAGTATCACTGCCTGTAGAGTATGTACTGTTAACCTACCTGTAGTCAGTTATAGCATAACCGCCTATAGAGTATGTACTGTTAACCTACCTGTAGTCAGTAATAGTATCACTGCCTATAGAGTATGTATCGTTAACCTACCTGTAGTCAGTAATAGTATCACTGCCTATACAGTATGTACTGTTAACCTACCTGTAGTCAGTAATAGTATCACTGCCTATAGAGTATGTACTGTTAACCTACCTGTAGTCAGTAATAGTATCACTGCCTATAGAGTATGTACTGTTAACCTACCTGTAGTCAGTTATAGCATCACTGTCTATAGAGTATGTACTGTTAACCTACCTGTACAGTTAGTTATAGCATCACTGCCTATAGAGTATGTACTGTTAACCTACATGTACAGTCAGTTATAGCAACACTGCCTGTAGAGTATGTACTGTTAACCTACATGTACAGTCAGTTATAGCAACACTGCCTGTAGAGTATGTACTGTTAACCTACATGTACAGTCAGTTATAGCAACACTGCCTGTAGAGTATGTACTGTTAACCTACTTTTGCAGTCAGTTATAGCAACACTGCCGGTAATGATGTACTGTTAACCTACCTGTACAGTCACTGCCTATAGAGTATGTACTGTTTACCTACCTGTACAGTCAGTTATAGCAACACTGCCTATAGAGTATGTACTGTTAACCTACCTTTGCAGTCAGTTATAGCATCACTGCCTATATAGTATGTACTAGGGGTGTCACGATATCAGCAACCCATATCGCGATATATTGTGATATTTTATCAAATAATCGCGTATTTATCGCGATATATTGCCTATTCATTTTTCATGCATTGTGATTATATTTTTTTCTATAAGATGACACGGATTACATTATACACATTTTAAGACACTATCTCATTCAACAGTATTTATTAACTTGAAAAACAACAAAACACTGAATAGAATAACAACTTAAATCGACTAGAAAATGTTTCAGAGAACGGTGAATATATAAGCATCGGTTGAAGCGATTGAGTTTTGAGTTGAGTATAAAAAAGCAGATCCCCTGCATATAACCATATATTCATAAATTCTGGTCGGAAAAATTTGGTGAAGTATACGACTGGGTATCTATTTACAGATTCATAAACAATATACAAGACAAAAAGGTAAAACAGTTTAGATTTAAACTACTGAATATAATCTTTCCGTCTAAGATACTGAGATAAAAGTGGAAAATGGTAGCTTCCCCTAACTGCTCTGTTTGTGATGTACCGGAATCATATGAACATGTATTTATCACATGCCCTACTGTAAACGATCCATGGAAGCATCTAATAGAAGCGATGCGACATATCGGAATAAATTCCAACTTACGATTGCTTAGAAATATTGTAATAGGATACAAAATATCGCAACCGGACTATTTTTATATCAATGTCATACTTGCTACTTTTGGTTTTAGTTTATACAAAGCCTATTTCTTGAGTCAGAGTAGAACTGAAACGGTTAATATATACACCTTGTTTAAGTATGAGTTTTACATTCTACACAAATACTTGTCGGACACTAACGCGAAAATTAAATGGATATCATGCTTAAACGATTATTTTTTACAACATTAATTGTGTACATTTTATTATATAGTTTAGTTATGTAGTGAGGTATATTATATAATTATTAATCTGTAATATGCATGTATAATGTGAAGGAAAAAAAATAAACGAAGTCTCTGGCTTCGCCAAAAAAACAAAAAAAACAAAAAACAAATACCGCTCAATATCGGTATTCAATATTAATATCGCGATATTTTATCGCGGATCCTAATATCGCGATATACCGGTATATCGTGACACCCCTAGTATGTACTGTTAACCTACCTTTGCAGTCAGTAATAACATCACTGCCTATAGAGTATGTACTGTTAACCTACTTTTGCAGTCAGTTATAGCAACACTGCCTGTAGAGTCAGTTACAAAATCAAATGGGCATGTATCACACTGCATCATATTCAACTCTCTGTATGTATCCACTGGACATTTAGTGCATTCCACATTTCCAGAAACATACTGGTACCCTGCAGCACACTCTGAAATATATTACATGTTTATCATAATCCATCTTGTATCTTGCACCACACTCTAAAATATACGTCACATGTATCCCACACTGAAACATACCACACATGTATCCCACACTGACACATACCACACATGTATCCCACACTGACACATACCACACATGTATGCCACACTGAAACATACTACACATGTATCCCACACTGACACATACCACACATGTATCCCACACTGACACATACCACACATGTATCCCACACTGAAACATTCCACACTGAAACATACCACACATGTATCCCACACTGACACATACCACACATGTATCCCACACTGAAACATTCCACACTGAAACATACCACACATGTATCCCACACTGAAACATCCCACACATGTATCCCACACTGAAACATCCCACACATGTATCCCACACTGACACATACCACACATGTATGCCACACTGACACATACCACACATGTATCCCACACTGAAACATCCCACACATGTATCCCACACTGACACATACCACACATGTATGCCACACTGACACATACCACACATGTATCCCACACTGAAACATCCCACACATGTATCCCACACTGACACATACCACACATGTATGCCACACTGACACATACCACACATGTATCCCACACTGAAACATCCCACACATGTATCCCACACTGACACATACCACACATGTATGCCACACTGACACATACCACACATGTATCCCACACTGAAACATCCCACACATGTATCCCACACTGACACATACCACACATGTATGCCACACTGACACATACCACACATGTATCCCACACTGAAACATCCCACACATGTATCCCACACTGACACATACCACACATGTATGCCACACTGACACATACCACACATGTATCCCACACTGAAACATCCCACACATGTATCCCACACTGACACATACCACACATGTATGCCACACTGACACATACCACACATGTATCCCACACTGAAACATACCACACATGTATCCCACACTGAAACATCCCACACATGTATCCCACACTGACACATACCACACATGTATCCCACACTGAAACATCCCACACATGTATCCCACACTGAAACATCCCACACATGTATGCCACACTGAAACATCCCACACATGTATCCCACACTGACACATACCACACATGTATCCCACACTGAAACATACCACACATGTATCCCACACTGACACATACCACACATGTATCCCACACTGAAACATACCACACATGTATCCCACACTGACACATGCCACACATGTATCCCACACTGAAACATACCACACATGTATCCCACACTGACACATACCACACATGTATCCCATACTGAAACATTCCACACATGTATCCCACACATGTATGCCACACTGAAACATCCCACACATGTATCCCACACTGAAACATACTACACATGTATCCCACACTGAAACATCCCATACATGTATCCCACACTGAAACATAATACACATGTATCCCACACTGAACCATCCCACACATGTATCCCACACTGAAACATACTACACATGTATCCCACACTGAAACATCCCACACATGTATCCCACACTGAAACATACCACACATGTATCCCACACTGAAACATCCCACACATGTATCCCACACTGAAACATCCCACACATGTATCGCACACTGAAACATACTACACATGTATCCCACACTGAAACATCCCACACATGTATCCCACACTGAAACATACCACACATGTATCCCACACTGACACATACCACACATGTATCCCACACTGAAACATCCCACACATGTATCCCACACTGACACATACCACACATGTATCCCACACTGAAACATCCCACACATGTATGCCACACTGACACATACCACACATGTATCCCACACTGAAACATACCACACATGTATCCCACACGGAAACATCCCACACATGTATCCCACACTGACACATACCACACATGTATCCCACACTGAAACATACCACACATGTATCCCACACTGACACATACCACACATGTATGCCACACTGACACATACCACACATGTATCCCACACTGAAACATTCCACACATGTATCCCACACTGAAACATCCACACATGTATCCCACTGAACTCACACATGTATCCCACACTGAAACATCCACACATGTATCCACACTGAACATACCACACATGTATCCCACACTGAAACATACCACACATGTATCCCACACGACTCCACACATGTATCCACACTGACCCACACATGTATCCCACACTGAAACATACTACACATGTATCCCACACTGAACATCCCACACATGTATCCCACACTGAAACATACTACACATGTATCCCACACTGAAACATCCCACACATGTATCCCACACACATCACACATGTTCCCACACTGAAACATCCCACACATGTATCCCACACTGAAACATCCCACACATGTATCCCACACTGAAACATACCACACATGTATCCCACACTGAAACATACCACACATGTACCCCACACTGAAACATCCCACACTGAAACATACTACACATGTATCCCACACTGAAACATACTACACATGTATCCCACACTGAAACATACAGTGTACAGTCAAACCTGTGTTAATGGTCGGTCACCATTATATAGAGCAGCCAACCTGTATTAAACAGCCAGTTTCCAGATTCAAAATATGCTGTTTTATTATATATTTGCCCGCCACCTGTGCTAAGCAGCCACTTTCTGTGATTCCCTTGGCTGGCAGCTTAAGACAGGGTTGACTGTGTAGAGGAACCATTCTATTTTTTATAAACTGTAGTTGATCATTTTTTACCAGCCGACAAGTCTTTACTTATATAAATATGACGTCGGTCTGTGAGTAGCAGTGAGACGTAGTCTAAGCCACTTAGTTTTGAAATTTAACTTAATATATATACTTAATATTAATTAAAATATGTATTCCCCAATATCCAAGCCTTCATTACGCCCCAGAAAAAACTATTTCTTACCCCTACAATCAGCCTTGCTAGTGGATCCACTAGTTGAGGTATAAAGACCTTTAGCACATGCAATACAGGCGGTCCTCCCTGCAGCATCTTGGTACGTTCCAACTGGACACGCGGTACACTGACTTGTCGAAACATCGTAGAAGTGACCAGTGAGGCAACAGTTATCTGGTGACTCATCAGACTTGTCTGCACAGTGATCGATAAGCCCATCACAACGGTCGGATTCAGATATACATTCTCCATTGTCACAACTCCATTCACCAATAGCACAGATCGGGAAATCACAGTCAGATTCACTGTCAGACCCCTCACCTGGGGTAGTTTTACCACTATCACATAGTTTACATGTGTCTTTATTTTCTTCATTCTGGTATTCTCCCTTCTGACATGGTTCACACTGCTGGGTAGGAATATTCCACTCTGAACCATAGGAACATGGTGACACACATTCAGACTCTAGTGCTGAGCCAGTTTGTAATGTTGTATATCCGTCTGGTTGGCATGGTTTACATTCCAACTGGTTCTTCTCATTTTGGTAGGTTCCAGTTTCGCATGCCACACAAGCCGAAATGGCTAAAGCAGCTTCCCAATGATGACCTTCTTCACACGGAGGTATACAATCACTGCTTGCAACGCTACCTGAACCTGGTGTTGTGTATCCCTCAGGCTGACATGGTTGGCATGTGGCAGTAGTGCCATCCTTGTATGTTCCTTTAACGCAGTCTACACAATCAGCAGCAGACGTACCCCCAGGTGCTAGCTCCATTCCATCTCCACACTTATCTTCACAATCCGACTCTGTGCCAGCAGGATTATCAGTGAGCATGCCTTCTGGACATTTGATACACACCAACTGTTGAGGATCTGGCTGGTATTCGTATGCGCTACATTCCACACAGACTAAACCATCCAAGCGTTCTCCAGGATTACAAGATGGTACACATTCACTCTCGCCTTCCGCACCGACTCCAACAGTGGTCCAGCCATCTTTACAGTTAACACAGGAATCCTGATACCAAAGTATCTGGAAGGTGCCTTTCTCACATGACACGCACTGGCTGGTGGCTTCATCCCACCTCTCACCACTAGAGCAGTCGGCTAAAATGCAGGAAACATTAAATGTTCAGCTTTTAACCAATCAGCAAAACATTTGTACCATATATTGTATGTCAAGATTATAGGCCGTAATATTTTTGTTGGGGTTATCAGGGAGATGCAATTTAACCATTTCCCACATAGCGCCTCTTGATGCCATCGCCACATCCATCGACACCATCGCCACGTTCATTGACACCTTGATAGTGATGGGGTGTCATTTTTAAACTTGCTTGGAATGGTGTAAAAAAAATTGTTATGTATAGTGTCAAGTCTATAGTGTATCATAGTGTATCAAGGTTTTTAGTTTTGTGGTTTTGAACATGCAAACATTTGTCCAGACTCCAAGCGTCTGTGCATACCGTATACCCCCGTTTAAACGCCCCCGGGGTCGATGCAATTTGCGACTAATTATATTCAAAGTATATGTGGGACTCCTTTAAACGCCCCCCTTTCTTCGTACCTCTTGAAACAGTCCCTATTATCTACTAGTATAGCGTATCCATAGCAACGAACCGACACGTGTGTAGTGTGAGTATCTGGAGAGCAGTTTAACCTTGCATCGATTACCATATATGGACATGGGCTGAAGCGGGAAAAAACTTCAAAATCATTCACCGAATGTAATTTCAGCGAAAAATATCATGTGATTGTTCCCTCCCTGCAGCTTTCACACATACGTCATAAAAATGGAATCAACATCACGTGGGCATCGGTCATATTCTGCTGCATTTAAATTAAAAGCTGTCAAAGTGTTTGTATCCAAACTTGCAGAACTTTATGATGAACATTTGTTCTGGGGCCTAGTCGATGTGACACCTAAAGCAAACAGACATGCACCACCGAAAGCGTTATTGATACGCTGGATTAAAGAAGCATGGGACAATATCACACCAGCTATCATTCGCCGTTCTTTCAAACAGTGTGGAATTACATGTCGGTGAGCAGTCTGACCAGGAGGACGATCAAGAAGACTTTGAATGATTCACGGAAAATGAACTAGGTCAGTGAAATGATTGAGGGGGCCACCGACACTCTGGTCCAGGAGGCCAGGGAGGCACCACCGTGGAGTTGTCGGTATCTGACATTGACACAGACCACTGTGTTTCTATCAGTACAGACTATGATAGCAGCAGACACTGAGGGGAGAATTATGTTGTTTTGCTTCAAAATGGAAGGGGGCGTTTATTAGGGAGGGGGCGTTTAAACGGGGGCATACGGTATATACACTAATGATTAGTTCCTGTGATTTTGAGGCACAACAGGATTATAAGACTCTAGGAGGTTTCACTTTTGCTCCCTATGATGTAGCCTGGGAGCCATTTTGCCAGAAGTTAAAAAGTGAAAAATCGACAGACTTGACACCCAGGCTACCTATGATGGTTTGCTACATTAATATAGTACATACTGCTTTTCAGTTTGAGATATTTTAAATGATAACTATATTAATATGTTAGGCAAAACACAGGATGGCAACGAGTCTTTTCATACTGGAGAGTTGCAGGATTGATCTCCACACCACCCTCCACCATCCTCAACATAAAGAAACAAAGATAAGGAGGCTTTGGATAGCTGAACAAGGGGAGTGGTTTGAGGCAGCTAGCACTACAGGTTAATATTTACACGACATTTCTATTTTTTATCAATAAGATACTAAAATACACATTGTTGCATGTCTTGGACTACGTGAGATCGGACAGGTGGGTTTTCTCCGGGTACTCCGCACACACAAATGATCCCATTTACGCTTTCATCCGCGTCAACAAGAGTGATTAATATAAGTTAAAATAAATAAAGTTTAAACTTTTGGGACTACTTTAATTATTGGATAAATTATTTATTTACATTTGAGTAAAGCCAATTTGGGACTGATTGCTAATGTAGACAAATTAACCCTTTGCACACTAGCGGCTGATAAAATCACTTTTACATGGCTCTATGCTGTATGCTATTCAGATAGTGCCGCTAAAAGACATGGCTGAATAGAAAACAACATAGATCCTGATCAGGCGCTGTGCTATACCGTGGCTGATCTGGATCTATATTGTTTGCAAATGTGAATTTATTTACTCAGCAGGCATAGTGTTAAGCACCCTGCTTTTTTTGCGCAAGATCTCATTTTTCTCTCCATAAGCCGGTTTTGTGCAAGACCTCAATTTTCTCTCAATAAACACCTTCTATTTTGGGCAAAAGTTCAATTATCCATAAATAACCTGTAATATGCTGAACTCAAATAAGAACAAAGAATTTAAACTTACGAATACACGCTTTCTTGCTACTTGCTCCAACATGCAAGGTGATGTGGTTAGCTGGACATTCTGTGCACCTTACATCTACATCAGTTTCCTTATAGAAATTCCGAACACATCTTACACAAACAACAACTGGGGTTTGCTGCGTCATTTCTGAACCACTAGGACATAAATCCACACAGAGATCAGATGTGTCAGCTCCCGATGTCTCAGTCGAAGTAAACACATCACAGAGGTCACAGTCAAACTTTCCAGGAAATGACTGATAATATCCGATTTCACATGGTTCGCAGTTCTTGCCAACAATCTTCTCACCAGCTGGACAATCTCCAACACAATCATTAATGCTAGTAGAACCAACATTCAGTGTGGTAAGTCCACTGTTGCATTCAGTACAAGTTGCAGCATCCTGGCCATCCTCTCGGTATGATCCCTGTGGACAAGGAGTACATCTGCCATCCAGCTGATAAGGCAGGATGGAACCTGCCGGACATGGCACATAGCAGTCTGACACAGCAGTACTCCCCTGCAACAGTGTCGTTTTACCCACATCACACGCTTTACAAGTTATCTGGTGGTTTTCATCCTGGTATTCCCCAAATTGACATTTCTGACATTTCCCTAGAGTTTCATCCAAGTAGTATCCTATACCACAGTCAGGTATGCAATCAGTAGATCTTGTGCTGCCCGAAGCTGCTGTAGTATAAAGGCTCGGGCATGGCAGGCAGGTTGTGCTTGCACTAGATTTGTATGTGCCCACAGAACAAGTGACACAGTCACTTACACTTGTCCCTCCAGATGGAAGTTCTTGACCCTCAGGACAAGGGTCTTTGCAGTCTTCTTCTGCTGTTGATTTCACTGACGCTGTTGTTGTTCCGGTCGGGCAAGCTATACATGTGTATTGATTGGGTGAGGACTGGTACATACCAATGTCGCAGTCCCTGCAAGTCTCTACACTTGGATTATTATCAAAGAACTGTCCTGCATCACATACAGGAACGCAATCAGCTTGAGACTCAGAAGCACTTTGGAGTGTGGTAAATTGATCAGGACATTGAAGACATATATCCTCCTTAGCTTTATCCCTATAGTAACCAACTTCACAGTGGACACACCCTCCAACAGGGGTATTTAACATTTGTCCACTATTATCACACAAAACATTACAATCTGTTACTGAATCTTTCCCAAGACCATCTGTAGTTGAACCATCAGGACATGCTATACACTCTGTCTGTTCGGGGTTGGGTTGGTAAGTGCCTAGTTCACAAAGTACACATTCTAGATTATCATTATCCCACTTTTTTCCTTCTGAACAATCATTGCATATCTCATCAGAGCCATCAGCACACTGTATGATGGTGTCACACCGCTGTGTCTCAAATATACATTCACTACCAGTTGCACAAGGCCATTCATTGAATAAACATGTGACACATTCATTCAACTCTACAGCACCTGTACCACTGGTAGTTTGTGTTGGGGGACATTCAACACAGACATGGTCATCAGCTGCCGTCCTGTATGTCCCTTTCTTACATTGAGCACAGTCAGCAAGCAGATCTCTCTCAGTACCATCCCCACATGGTGCAATACACAGACTTCTTACAATAAAATCGCTGTTCGATATGATATGAAAATTGAATGAAAAGAAGAGCAAGTCTTGTTTGGAGACAATGCTGTTGTATGTGGAATCTGTCTTGTCATCAGATACATACACCACAGCTATAACCACCCCTTTCTCCTTCAATGCCACCGCAATAGCATCTGCTTGATTATCATTGTTTATTCTATCTGTGAATATGATGACAATCTTAGTACTATCTGGATCACCATTCAAGAAGCTGAGAAGTAGATTCATGTCATCACTAAATGAATCTGTGCTAGCATCAACCTCCGCATTGAAAGTACTACCTCCATGAATTTGTGTTTCTTGCATCCGATCAAAGAAGATATCCACTTTATCTATGATAGAAACATCATCAAAATGTGTAATGTAGAAAATATCCATTTGTTTGTCACAGCTAAACTGTGTAGGTGTGCACACAGCAGGCAAGACATCATAAGAATAAAATTCATAGAAACTCGTAAATGTCTTCACCGAACTTTCGTCTGTAGCTATTTTCTGTAATTCTTCAATATTAAAGTTACTGCCAACTCCAATACTGACCATATGAATGAATTCTTTCTTTGCTACCTCTGCTTCAGTTTCTACATTACCATCTGACTTTCCATCGGTGACAACAATAATATTCTTATGTACAAAAGGTCGACCTTGCATTTGAAACATTTGAATAGCAGCAGTAATTGCTCCTGCAGTGTCCGTTCCTGGTGCGGTAGCTTGTATAAGTGATCTTGCTGCCTGAACTGCTGTCGTACGGTCTACTGAATCCGCTAAATTAAGGCGAGGACTGATCGTCGGAATGATATCAGCAAATTGAAGAATTCCAATACGAGTGTCACTTTGGCTTACCTTAAATTTTAATATTGAATTTTCAACAAATATCTTGATAAGTGTGAACTCTATAATGCTAAGGCTCATTGAAGCATCAACAAGGAAAATGATATCCATAGGTACTCCACATGCATCAATACACTCATCCTGTGATGTGATACCAACTGAGATTGTAAAGAGGTTGATAGGGCAGTTTAAACATTCCGACTGGGCTGTATCAGGCTGGTATGTATCTTCTGGACATATCTCACATTTCTGATTATCGGAAGTTCTTTTCTGACCAGCATTACAGTTAATCACACACTGATCTGCTGCCGTAGATCCTGCCTGTTCACTGGTAAAACCACTAGGACATGCATCACAGTCATTCTGGAAACTGTCAGCTTGGTATGTACCCTTTTCACAGATAATGCATGTATCAGCATCCGTCTTGAAACCAGGAACACAGTTAGGGATACATTCAGAAGGCAGTGTAGCTCCCGTGTCTGCTGTAGTTTTATCAGCAGCACATGAAGTACATTTATGTGTGTTAATTCTTTCCCTATACTGTCCTATAGGACATTTCTCACATCTGCCTTCCACAGTTCTCTGTTCACCATCACTACATGGTTCTATGCACAGTTTTCTCTCAATAAATCTGTAAGCAGGCAGTTCTTCAAAAGCTTCTACCAGAAACAATAAATGCTGACCAGATACTATGGTAACAAAATTAATGTTCCCCAGATCATTTTTTGCATTTATCACAGATACAATTCCTCCTTCATCCAACAGTTTAGACTGAATATTTGCATTAACGTTGTCATCATCAATGTCTGTTTTTGTGATGAAAATAAACATTTTTGTGTTTTGTGTATTTGCTGACAAATCTTGTGATATTAGAAGCATATTAAGTACTGTCATACTGGTATATTTGTTTACTATCACTGTTGCAGAATAACTACTATCCATGCTTGTTGCAAAGTTTGAAACTCGTGCTTTAAAATCACCATCACTCGCTGAACTTGTTGTATCGTCTTCAAAAATCACAATATCCATTGTTTTTGTACAAGAAAATGAATTTTCACAAAGTGTTTCTGTAAAATCTGTTATTTGAGCCAATTTTATGAAATCATCAACAAACATAACTGAATCCATATCACTAGCAATTTTATAAAGTTCATCAGCGTAAACATTGGAACCTACACCAACACTGTACACACGAATAAATTCATCCTGCGCTTTCTTGGATTCTTCTATTGTCCTGTATGTGTTAGTAGATATACCATCAGTTATCACGACAATTGTGTGCATCACGTTTTGGCGACCCTCGTGAATGAGCATAAACTTTGCTGCATCAATTGCTCCTGCAGTGTTTGTACCAGTATGTAGTTCTCCTTGCCATAGATCCTTCACAGCCGGTATAACTGCTTCCTGGTTGGTAGAACTCTCTAGCGGAAACACTTGTAACAGCAGTATACCCGATGTATATGGAACAAGTCCTACTCTCGTTAAGTCTGATCTTATATCCATCTTGTAAATTGTATTCAGTAGAAACACCTTCATCAGTGTGTACTCATACGATTTGATACTCTCTGATGAATCTATTACAAACACAACATCCATAGGTTGAACACAAGTTCCATAAAGACAGTCAGCGAGTTGCTTAGCTCCTGTTGAGCCCAGTGTTGATTTACCAATAGGACAGTCTGTACACAAGAAAGTCTTGCTCATATCTCGATACTTGTTCTCCAGGCATGCTACACAATTACCATCAGTAGACATTGCCTCACCACTAGGACATGGCTCTGAAAACAGGTGTAATATACAGTATAATATACAGTGCAACCTGCTCTAGCAGTAACCTGTAATAAATGGCCACCTGCTGTTAACAGCCATGCCAGATCTCCCTAATGAAAATTGATATACGTTGCACCTGTGTTAAGCAGCAACCCAGTGTATGCGGCCAGCCACCATCAGTGTCATCCCAAAGTGACATTTCCACATTACACTAGATGGCCATGTGTCAACCAAAACAATTCATGTGAAATGTGTTAAAATTTACCTTTACATTTAGTAAAATTCCACTGTTTTAAAGAAATATGGAAAATCCCTATAATGATAACGATCAATTCGGTCATTTCCGTGGCATCGTTAATGGAGATACGGTAATACGTTTGTGAATTGCTTATATTTCAGTCAAAGAAACATATTAATGATCTGTCGATAATTATCAGTCTATTATTGATCGCGTTTGGCATTGAGAATTGTTTGTAATTATTGTGAATCATAAGATCTGATATCGATTGTTATGTAGGGAAGTTTGTAAATAATGGCTTGCGTAACCAACAGTCCAAACAATGTATAACTGTTGTGTGTTGTGCCTCAATGACTGAATATCTGTTTGAAACAAGCGTAATATATGTTGAAAACAAGATCATTTATTTGAATATAATGTAGAATATTCATTTGAAACTAATACAAATACATATATAGAATCCCAACATTTGTTGTCAATCCGCTGTCCGATTAGCGCACAATTGGCTGCCTGGTTAGTGAATGATTGGCTGTCTGCTGTAGGTTAGTACATGATTGGCTGTCTGGTTGGTATACGATTGGCTGTATGCTGTAGGTTAGTACATGATTGGCTGTCTGGTTGGTATATGATTGGCTGTATGCTGTAGGTTAGTACATGATTGGCTGTCTGGTTGGTATACGATTGGCTGTATGCTGTAGGTTAGTACATGATTGGCTGTCTGGTTGGTATATGATTGGCTGTATGCTGTAGGTTAGTACATGATTGGCTGTCTGGTTGGTATACGATTGGCTGTATGCTGTAGGTTAGTACATGATTGGCTGTCTGGTTGGTATAGATTGGCTGTATGCTGTAGGTTAGTATATGATTGGCTGTATGCTGTAGGTTAGTACATGATTGGCTGTCTGGTTGGTTAGTACATGATTGGCTGTATGCTGTAGGTTAGTACATGATTGGCTGTCTGTGTGGTTGGTATATGATTGGCTGTATGCTGTAGGTTAGTATATGATTGGCTGTCTGCTGTAGGTTAGTACATGATTGGCTGTATGCTGTAGGTTAGTATATGAGTGGCTGTATGCTGTAGGTTAGTATATGATTGGCTGTATGCTGTAGGTTAGTACATGATTGGCTGTATGCTGTAGGTTAGTATACGATTGGCTGTATGCTGTAGGTTAGTACATGATTGGCTGTATGCTGTAGGTTAGTACATGATTGGCTGTCTGCTGTAGTATAGTACATGATTGGCTGTCTGCTGTAGGTTAGTATATGATTGGCTGTATGCTGTAGGTTAATATATGATTGGCTGTCTGCTGTAGGTTAGTACATGATTGGCTGTATGCTGTAGGTTAGTATACAATTGGCTGTCTGCTGTCTGGTTAGTGCACAATTTGCTGTTTTGTTAGTGCATGATTGGAATCTGCTATCTGGTTGGTGCATGATTGGCTGTCTGCTATCTGGTTAGTGCATGAATGGCTGTGTGGCTATCTAGTTAGTGCAGGAATGGCTGTGTGCTAACTGGTAGTGCACGAATGGCTGCCTGCTAACTGTTTAGTGCATGAGTGACTATGTGCTATCTGGTTAATGCTTGCTTGGCTGTCTGCTATCTGGTGTGTGCATGATTGGCTGTGTGCTATCTGGTTAGTGCATGAATGGCTGTCTGCTATCTGGTTAGTGCATAATTGGCTGTCTGCCATCTAGTTAGTGCATGATTGTATGTGTGCTATCTGGTTAGTGCATGAATGGCTGTCTGCTATATGGTTAGTGCATAATTGGCTGTCTGCTATCTGGTTAGTGCATAAATGGCTGTCTGTTATCTGGTTAGTGCATGAATAGCTGTCTGCTATCTAGTTAGTGCATGAATGGCTGTGTGCTATCTGGTTAGTGCATGAATGGCTGTCTGCTATATGGTTAGTGCATAATTGGCTGTCTGCTATCTGGTTAGTGCATAAATGGCTGTCTGTTATCTGGTTAGTGCATGAATAGCTGTCTGCTATCTAGTTAGTGCATGATTATATGTGTGCTATCTGGTTAGTGCATGAATGGCTGTCTGCTATCTGGTTAGTGCATGATTGGCTGTCTGCTATTTCGTTAGTGCATGAATGGATGTGTGCTATCTGGTTAGTGCATGATTGGCTGTCTGCTATCTGGTTAGTGCATGATTGGCTGTCTGCTATTTCGTTAGTGCATGATTGGCTGTCTGCTATCTTGTTAGTGCATGAATGGCTGTCTGCTATCTGGTTAGTGCATGATTGGCTACGTGCTATCTGGTTAGTGCATAAATGGCTGTCTGCTATCTTGTTAGTGCATGAATGGCTGTCTGCTATCTGGTTAGTGCATGATTGGCTGCGTGCTATCTGGTTAGTGCATGATTGGCTGTCTGCTATCTTGTTAGTGCATGAATGGCTGTCTGCTATCTGGTTAGTGCATGATTGGCTGTCTGCTATTTCGTTAGTGCATGATTGGCTGTCTGCTATCTTGTTAGTGCATGAATGGCTGTCTGCTATCTGGTTAGTGCATGATTGGCTACGTGCTATCTGGTTAGTGCATAAATGGCTGTCTGCTATCTTGTTAGTGCATGAATGGCTGTCTGCTATCTGGTTAGTGCATGATTGGCTGCGTGCTATCTGGTTAGTGCATGATTGGCTGTCTGCTATCTTGTTAGTGCATGAATGGCTGTCTGCTATCTGGTTAGTGCATGATTGGCTGTCTGCTATTTCGTTAGTGCATGATTGGCTGTCTGCTATCTTGTTAGTGCATGAATGGCTGTGTGCTATTTGGTTTTGCATGATTGGCTGTGTGCTATCTGGTTAGTGCATGTTTGGCTGTGTGCTATCTGGTTAGTGCATGATTGTCTGTGTGCTGTCTGGTTAGTGCATTAGTAGCTGGTTTAAACAGTTAGTGCATGATTGACTGCCAGCCAAATGTCTGGTTAGGACAATGGTTAGCACACGCACATCTCATAAATGCAATTGGTTTGATTCTCAGTGTGGGGTGTGAGCTGGAACTGTGGTCATCCATCTCAGATAGGTGGGTTTTCTTTGGGTGCTTTGATATACTCCCTCACAAAGGACCACATATATGTTTATATATGTAAAAATGAGGGGATTGGTGCCAGTGCCTTTGACCTCCAGTAGTGGTTCATATGAAAGGTTTGACAGACCCCCAATGAATGGACAAGTTCAACAGAGCTACCAATTCTATGATTGTTGAGCTGAAAACCTATCAACATTGTAAATGTTGTGTATATCCAGAACTGAAGCAACAGCCAATATGTCTGTCTTCAATGGGGAGACATTGTAAATGTTGTGTATATCCAGAACTGAAGCAACAGCCAATATGTCTGTCTTCAATGGGGAGACATTGTAAATGTTGTGTATATCCAGAACTGAAGCAACAGCCAATATGTCTGTCTTCAATGGGGAGACATTGTAAATGTTGTGTATATCCAGAACTGAAGCAACAGCCAATATGTCTGTCTTCAATGGGGAGACATTGTAAATGTTGTGTATATCCAGAACTGAAGCAACAGCCAATATGTCTGTCTTCAATGGGGAGACATTGTAAATGTTGTGTATATCCAGAACTGAAGCAACAGCCAATATGTCTGTCTTCAATGGGGAGATATTGTAAATGTTGTGTATATCCAGAACTGAAGCAAGAAACAATGTCTGTCTTCAATGGGGAGATATTGTAAATGTTGTGTATATCCAGAACTGAAGCAAGAAACAATGTCTGTCTTCAATGGGGAGACATTGTAAATGTTGTGTATAACCAGAACTGAAACAACAGCCAATATGTCTGTCTTCAATGGGGAGATATTGTAAATGTTGTGTATATCCAGAACTGAAGCAACAGCCAATGTCTGTCTTCAATGGGGAGATATTGTAAATGTTGTGTATATCCAGAACTGAAGCAAGAAACAATGTCTGTCTTCAATGGGGAGACATTGTAAATGTTGTGTATATCCAGAACTGAAGCAAGAAACAATGTCTGTCTTCAATGGGGAGATATTGTAAATGTTGTGTATAACCAGAACTGAAACAACAGCCAATATGTCTGTCTTCAATGGGGAGATATTGTAAATGTTGTGTATAACCAGAACTGAAGCAAGAAACAATATGTCTGTCTTCAATGGGGAGACATTGTAAATGTTGTGTATAACCAGAACTGAAACAACAGCCAATATGTTTGTCTTCAATGGGGAGATATTGTAAATGTTGTGTATAACCAGAACTGAAGCAACAGCCAATATGTCTGTCTTCAATGTGAATAGTGAAAGAGCATAGATACAGTCATGACATAGATTCAAACAAAGCATCTATTTACAAATAGTCAAACCTGTGTTAGTGGTCACCTCCGCAGTCAGTTTCTAGATTCCCAATATGATGTTTTTATTATACATTTGACCTCCTATGAAGCAGCCACCTGTGTTAAGCAGCCACTTCCTGTGATTCCATTGGCTGGCTGCTTAAGACAGGTTTGACTGTATACAATATATGTACACATTGTATTTCAATGAGGAGACCCCAAAATTACACAGTCTTTGTGTAACTACCCCAACTTATCTGAGAATACTAACAATTACAGTCTTTGTGTAACTACCCCAACTTATCTGAGAATACTAACAATTACAGTCTTTGTGTAACTACCCCAACTTATCTGAGAATACTAACAATTAAATATTGTGAAGTCCATAGTATAACGATTATTTCTAAAATATCCAAATACTCATATCCTTGGTTACGTCTTTTAAATGTGTGCGGATATTTGGTAAGTGACAGGCAAGTATCGCAAAGACTGAACATACATGTATATGGTGCAGTAGTTCATCACACAACATGTATCAAAATAAATAGAAAAATAGTTGAAATTCTGTCACCAACTGAATAAAGCAATTGGTATATACAAATATATAGAGCCTACTACTGTCCTGCAAAGATAAAGAAAATCACGGGGAAAATATTAGACAAGTGATAATTTAGGTGGGTCATTTATGCCTACGATATACATGGATATCGGTCCTTACAATTGAGCTATATAAACTTACCTATCCAGGTAAATAATGTGGTGAAATGCATATGTTTACAAATATCAAATTATCTGTGGAATGATAATTTGATATTTGTAAACGTATGCATTCGACCACATTATTTACTTGGACAGGTACTATACCCCAACGATAACGTAATTCCCGCGAAAAAGATAGCACAGGCTAATATTATTATAACGGGTAAAAAGAAGTTTATTATCATTTATGTATGCATTACCTTGGCACACAGGATTATTTATTACACCCTACGTATTGATGTGGCTTATTCGAAACCTATTTATAGTAATCAGGGTTCATTCTAGGTCAGAATTTTTGGGAGAAGTGAGAAAGCACGTGATCGCTTCCTTAAATGGTGTTCTTTAATATACTTCTGCAAAATAGGGTTAAAATGCACAGTACAACCATTAAATACAACATTTGAATAGAAGGAGTGCTTTATAATGGGCCAGTGTATCTTACTAGACAAAATTTTGTTTGAAAATCGTAAGGGAGAAGTGGGGCCCCCTGAGGGCGAAGTCAGGGTCCCTAGGGCGACAATTTCGCCCACATCGCCCTCTAGAATGATCCCTGGTAATGCTTGTAAATAACACGTTATCGTTGGGCCATAGTATGTTTATATACACTGCCTATTATTAGAGTCAGATGAGGTAGGGTCAGAGTAATGGTTTATAGCTATTGTTTGAATTATCAGCACATGTGCTTACCTGTACACAAACTCTTTTTGAGAACAAGGTTATAAGGAAGATTATTAAACTTGTCGGTGGTGTAACTGAGTTTATCGTTGGATACAATGTCCTTGATACTGTTAGCCGGATCAGCTGCATCAACCACAGCAACCAGAACACCATTGTCTTTGGCTTCACTTGCTGCTACCTTCACGTTATCTGATGGACAAACATTCAATTTTATATCACAAATTTGAGCAAGCGTAAATAGGGGTCTTATAGATGATGGTAATTGCAAGCTATTAATGCCAGGGACATTGTGGTTTCTGAGAAGATGAGTTATCCTATGTAAACAAAGAAAATTATGTGACCACTACAGGTGGGTCAAATATGACAGGTGGGTCAAATATGGCAGGTGGGTCAAATATGACAGGTGGGTCAAATATGACCCCAGGATAATAATGTGTTCATTGAGTAAACTCCACTTAGTTTGCATTCTATGAAAACATAATTATCACATGTTAGTGTCAAAAGTAAAAGTGTTTGTTTATTATAGTGTCATCCCAATTGAAAGGGCCAGCCATTACTGACTTATGAGACAACCTTTTTTATGAACATCAGTCCTTCCCGAATCCTATGCTTGTAGGCCATGCGCCAGGCTGACAGGCAATCGGTAATCACTATTTAACTAGCTGGCGACTCACCAACAGGAAATATCAAAACGATACCCCTGACATGATTTGAACCTTTGACCTCCTCCCGCTTCGTAGGCGAATGCCTTAACCACTAGGCCACGGAGACGGTGTTTAGAAAGTTGGGCTCAGCATGCATAGTAACAATTTGCTCAATTTAGCATGCATTTATTATCAGGTCAAAATGTTGTGTCTCAAATTTTCTACAAAATCAAAGAGAGGGTAGTTGTTTTAACTGTTTTGTTTACATTTTATGACATAAATCACGCAAGTTATATTACGCCAATGCGTTTTCTGGTATCACATGATCAGCGCATGACGTACGGATGATTTCCAACATGGAAGCTGATACTGCAAACTTGTGGATTCGAGAAGTAACATAGACACAATGACATGTAATAGAGACATACTTTTTGGAGTATATTATGCATTGGTGTCCAATGTTACATCCCCTAATTAATATGATTATTGCTTATTTTTAAAAATCAATTTATATATATATACTTTATTTATTTTACAACAATTGCGAAGCAAGTTTTAACAACTTATATTAATCACTCTCGTTGGCTCGGATGAAAGCGTATATGTGGTCATTCATGTGGTAGGAAACCGGAGTACCCGGAGAAAACCCACCTGTCCGATCTGGAGACCATCGTACCATCTCACATACTTACATGTCCGAGGATCGAACCCGGGTCGCATTGGTGAGAAGTGAGCGCGCTAATCGGACAGCCTATACAAAAATCGATTTTGAAAATGGCGGAGATAACATGTTAAGAATATTGCTGCATTAAGATGATGTAATAAATGGTGTCACTACATGTATTTCTGTATGTCATTAAGAACTGCGTTTATGACTACTTTTGTGTCCAATTACATCCCAAATAATATTCATTAATGCAGGGGCGTACCCAGGGGGGGGGGGCCGAAGGGGGCCTTGGCCCCCCCCAAAACCAAACTTGCACCGGTAAAGATTGAACTTCAACAACCTTGGACTAAATTTATCATAAAAAGTTTTGAATAATGCTATATATGTCCCATTGTAATAACCTGTTGAAGTTTTCTCATCCTTAGAGGTGTAACAATCATGCTAAACCCTATTGTAAATGACTCTTTGAAAATGTGTCACCTGGCCAAGCTGTTGCAGACTATATCCTTCATCTCCTCCAGAAGTTCAAGCTAGATACTACACTGCTGCGTGGTCAAGGGTATGATGGAGCTGGGAATATGGCGGGGAAGACCAGGGGAGCTGCAGCCATCATCACAGCACAGTATCCACTCACACTTTATATGCACTGTGCTTTGCATCAACTGAACCTAGCAGTTATGAAGTCAGCTGAGGTGACTAGTGTTAGGAACATGATGGGGATCAGCAAGAAGCTGCATGACTTCTTCCATGCCCATCCCAAACATCAGCAGCAGCTGGAGAGTGCAATAGAAGAAAGCCAACATGACCAGAGTTTGTTGCTTCTTTGGTGATTACCCAGAATATCCTCAGCTACACTACAAGTATTACCCGCAGTCTGCAAGCAGAGTCCAGAGATATCATGGAGGCAGTTGATGATATAAACATTTTGAGAGATGGCTTGCAGAGTGTAAGGGACAATGTTGATGATCACCACAGAGACTGGTTAGTGATGTGGAGAAGATGTGCAGAGAGGTTGGAACAGTGCCAGGGGATGCAGCAAGCAGCGCAACCGTGCTAACACTCCAGCCCAAACAGCAAGTGAATACTACAAGCGCATCCTCACCATTCCCCTGCTTGACCATATTCTCAGTCAGCTCAACTCCAGGTTTGCCACCCATCAAGTCCAGGCTATCCAGGGACTGTGTCTTGTGCCAGCTGCTCTTGTCTCCCTCGCTCCAGGTGAAGCCCAAGAGAAGCTGACATCACTGATCAACTTGTACAAGGATGATCTACCATCACCAGGCAGTGTGAAGAGTGAAGTACACTGCTGGCGAGTCAAGTGGAAGGCTGAACTGGATGTTGCTGGGCCTGACAACCTCCCCAAGACGCCCTCTGCAGCCCTTGCATATGCCAGCAAACACCTATTCCCAAATGTGAGAACACTGATCACTATTCTCTGCACCCTGCCTGTGACCACCTGCTCATCAGAACGATCAAACAGCAAGCTCAAGTTGGTGAAGAACTGCCTGAGGTCAACCATGGAAAATGACAGACTCACTGGGTTAATGCTGATGTCTGTGCACAGAGACATTGAGGTTGACCCAGAGAAGGTCATCTCTGAGTTTGCTAGGAGACACCCCAGGAAACTAGAGCTGAAGAACATCCTGACTGAGTGCTAAGAGACTAAATACAACCTTGTGGACCTGTGTGAATTTTATGCAAAGTTGTGCTAAACCGGAATAGTGTCTAGAGTCTCTATACTAGATATAATATTATAGTGCAAGACAGACTTGATATCTCTTGTGATAGTTAACTTAAGTAAAATTAAGAGTATTTTATGTGTAATAGATTTTAAACAAAAATTACAAAACATGTATATCAAAATAAAGTCTAACTAGTCATTTCTAGTAATGTGTACACCCACGCTGTTTTAGCTCGGCCAGCCAATCTCGGCACCCCCCTCAGAAAATCCTGGGTACGCCCCTGTAATGCTAGTTAATCTTTTTGATAATAATGAAAAACTGAATTAGCAAGACTATGCATGCAATGGATTCAATCAATTGAAATATCAATATTGTTTACAGGATAACTGGAACAAACATGGATATTGATATATAAAATGTGTTTACCGGTATGTCTCTGTTTCATCCCCATAACCAGTTGGAATTAAAACATCTGTAACTATTTTTGGGTTTTACATTTTAAACCCCCCCCCCTATCAGGCACTGTAGTTAATATTCCAAAGAATATGAAAACATACTAAGAAAGTCTTAAATTTAGCCTTTAAATTATGGACACGAAGACTTTAGGGGACGCAACAAAATTTCATTGACAGTGAATTCTGGATCATATATAGCAAAAAATGTCCCACCCACTCGCAACCATGTGTTGGCTGTCCGATTAGTGCAGTGGTTAACATGCTCGCTTCTCACCAATACAACCCAGGTTCATTCCTCGGACCGGGAAGTATGTGAGATGGTACGGTGGTCGCTAGATCGGACAGGTGGGTTTTCTCCGGGTATTCCAGTTTCCTCCCACAGGAATGACAACATTTACGCTTTCATCTGCACCAACAAGAGTGATTAATATTTATAAGTTGTTAGAACTTGTTTCGCAATCGTTGTAAAATAAATAAACTTTAAACCATGTGTTTAGACAAATCAAATCAACTTAAGCCAATTTTACAGAATATCATCTAATAATACTCCACACACACAAATAAAATCATCACATTCATGGCAGTTATTACCAGGGATAAGAATAATAACAGGAAATATTTTTTGGGGACAATGCAAGCACAGCAAGCCACTAAACTGCAACTGGGGGTTGGGGGGTGCTGTAAGCCACTAAACTGCAGCTGGGGGTTGGGGGGTGCTGTAAGCCACTAAACTGCAGCTGGGGGTTGGGGGGGTGCTGTAAGCCACTAAACTGCAGCTGGGGGTTGGGGGTGTCGCTGTAAGTCACTAAACTGCAGCTGTAAGCCGCTCCCCCCGGAATTTGTTTTATAATTTTGTGCAATAATAGTCATCTGGGAGAATCTGAGTGTATATGATTGGACCTACAATTAGACAAATTGCAAGATAAAATTTCCTCAACCAGTATTCCAATATAAATATTTTCATAAATTATGAACAATCTTTTGAAATTTACAAATTTATTAAGAACATTTCTGCATGTATGCATCATATAAAAATGAAAATAACTCCATATGCATATTATGCTTTATATTAGGTATAGAATCACTGTATTAGACGAAAAAACGAGAGCAGGGATATCAATGCAATCACCGAAAAAAGATGTATTTGAAATATTGATTTTTGACAAAGCACAAAAAGAATCATGTAATTATAATATTGATGAATCCGATAAGTAAATTATATTATATTAACTATTTCTATGCTTATAAGAGCCAGTGTTCAGGATTTAAAAAAGTGGGGACATATGTCCCCTTCATGATAAAAATGTGGGGACATTATCAAATATTTGAGGACATACATTTTGATTACAAGCTAGTAGGTTGCCTTAACCCATTCAACCCCAAGTAACTGACATGGATTGGTGCATGCTATTTTTAGACCAATAAATTAATAAGAAAATTACCTTTGGACCAGTTCATTTATCAAAATGGGTAATTTTATCTAAAAATAGTAATAATTATTACTGGCAAAAAAGTGCAGATCCTGATGAGACGGCTCGTTACGAGCCGGCTCATCTGGATCTACACTTTTCATAAGCCTATTTAGAGGCCTGTGGGGTTGGGGTTGGCAAACAATTACAGCACATTCTTTGGCATTCAAAACTTTACTCACAGACCGTTCTAGGTCACATTTCAATGATTCTGCCTGCACTGAAGCCTTATGATCATTAGAATCGGCTGCATGCCTTGTCAATGTTGTTGTTCGGAAATTGGTGTCTTGTCTGTGAAAATGTTACGCTCATTATGTTTAATGCACAATTTACTGTTTAATGTCATACATTTATGCTGGGAGTCATATTCTAGCCACGAGAAATCGGTCAACCAAGTTGATTTAAATTTTCTCTCCACTTCGGTTAGTTTCATTTTCGTTACGCTTGGCTAGGAGGTGGGTGAGGAATGGTCATGGGGCTGTGACGTTTCGGCCGTTTTATTTTCAACAGTAACGGATGGACCAGGAGGGGGATCTCTGTATGGATTGTCGATACATCAAACTCGGAGGGAACTCCACTCTTTGCAACAATTGGTGCGACAAAATTTAACATTGTCCGCGGTTTCTTCTTGGGTACGCATTCGTCAGTTTGTTCAGACATTTTGGACTCTTCAAAAAAAGATCAACTTTATATTATTGGCTAATCCAATCTCCAAATACAAACGAACCAATGGAATTCCACTGGAAATACGAATCAGCCAAAATACGGACTGTGAACGCTGCGAAATCGAAGAATAATAAAATAACCTATACCCCCCCCCCCTGGAATTTTAAGCCGGATTTAAACAAATTCAGAAAAAAACCCTGAAAACTCTCATCCCTGAATTACGTAGAAGATTTTTGAACTCATTTGACCTAGTTTTAAGACATAGTGGCCTAATTTGTGCAGTCTACAGGGAGAGTTGCATAGTACAGTGTGAAATACTAACCTACGACAGTTGCGAGATCTTTGTCTGTGATTACAATGATAACCCTTGTGACTCCAGTGTCTGTCCTAAGTGTATCAATGTGTTTTTGCACACCTTCATTTATCGCTAGGGCCAAATTGTCCACATCATCAACAAACACATTCTCTATCTTTGAATTTGAGAAACTTTCCTTCAAGTCCTCAATGAAGATTTCTGCTCGTGTTATTGTATCAAAGTCCTCCACATTCCATAATGCTATAATGTCCATTTCATAGAGACAAATGAAATCATCAGAGCATGAAAGATCCAGTAACTCTGCTGTTGTAAGTTCATCAAAAGTGTTGACTATCTTCACCGAGGATGGGTCGGTTGCCATGTCATACAGCTCTTTGCCATACACATTCTGCCCAAAACCAATAGCAACTATGTGAATTCCTTTATTTTTAGCATTTTGTGCTTGCAGTATTGTGTCTGTGGGATCATCAGATATTCCATCTGTCATGACAATACCAACATATGGTATGTCTGGCCTGCCTTGATCTGCGAACATGCCTACCATTGCTGCTAGAGCATCTGCTGTATTTGTACCTCCATTACTATTCCAACTCTGAGGTTGAACACCAAGAGTCTCCAATGTTGATTGATCAATGCACTGCTCCAGTGTAAACATTTTATTTGTATCGACACTGCTAGAAAAAGCAATAATACTTATGCGGATTTTGTCTTGACCAATATCTAGCATCTGCGCAAACTGACTTATAAAGATTCGCATTTTGAGGAATGTTAGCTGTGTTACACTCAACGAAGCATCAATGACAAACACCATGTCCATATAACTCTTGCACTTTCCTATAAGATCTGATGTGGAATCTTCTGTAGCAGGCGGAACATAGTTTCTGGCAGCATCACAGATCTGTTCATGTAAAGTTGACTGAGACAGACTTGAGTAGGATTGGAATGTGTGTATGGAATCAGCATTGTAAGCCAAAGCCTGTATCTCTGCTGGAATCACATTGCTACCTAAAGCAATAACCTCAGCATGTATCCCCTTTAGTTTTAGTCTGGAACTAGATCTCATTGTCTGAAAAGTATTCACAGATTTCCCATATGTGGCAACTACAATAATATATGGGTACGCATCTTGATTACGGCCTTCGGCTTCAAAAATCTCTATAACCTTCTCAAGGGTAGCTGCAATATTTGTTTCTGGTTCATTATCTTGTATGGCTCTAATTCTGGTCTTCACTACTACATCATCGATAGAAGCTGACAAGAGTGTATAGTCAGCATCTGTTATATATTCCCCTATCTCAGCAACTGCGATCCTGGTCTCAGTATCACCTAAGCCTACAAAAAACCTGGAAATAAATAAATACAATACCTTATAAACTTACTAACTTTGCCAGCACTATAAATAGCATATTACAATACTTCTAAAATTTTCACAGACGGATCTGTGGTCCAGTGGTAACACGCTGGACTGGTAATAAAATTAACAGTCTTTCAGATGGGATGTTAAACCGAAGTCTCATGTTCGTGCTTTACACCGTGCACGTAAAAGAACCAGAGGAGACTCTGGAATGGAACTCTCTCTGTATCTTTCAAAAATCTAAAATGACTAATCTCTTCAGGAGGCGTCGCTCATATGGGCAACCGGTAACGACGATAAATAATCGTAACACACACACACACCACACCACACCACACCACACCACACCACACCACACCACACCACACACACAATCTAAATAATTGGTAAATGACAGATAGTTTTAGAAGCCCTGATTATCATACTTGCGAATCTTTCCTTGAAGGGGACATCTTTAGCAAAATATCACAATATATACAGACTTTGTTTGGTATACAATGTATACCTACATAAAGCAGAAGCATTTTATTCTAATTTCATGATTTTTGGTTTACAGTCAAACCTGTGTTGGTGGTCACCTCTATTAAGCAGCCAACCTGCATTAAGCAGCCAATTTCCAGATTCCCAATATGTTGTTTTGTTATACACTTGACCTCTATTAAGCCGACACCTGTGCTAAGCAGCCACTTTTTGTGATTCCCTTGGCTGGATGATTAAGGCAGGTGTTACTGTACATCCATTGGCACGGAAATGATTGTGAACGAAAAATGCCTCCGATTATATATGATTGGGAACAAATTGTTAGATTTATCTTCTTTGATTTCACTAATGTTGGGATTTCGAGGCACAGAACCTTTTGATTCTGTCAACATGTTTATAACGTGAAATGTAATGGTAGAATGAGTTTGAGTAGCATCGCGTAAGTGTTTCTTATGAATGATTTACCCAGAAAATTTAATAATTATTCAAGTTATTATACGCTGTCTGGAATCAAATCATCCATTTGTCTGTTATAATCAATGTACAGAGTTTGTTCTGATACTTGGTCAATTTACTGTAAGGAAGATGAATAATGTGCTTATTCTGTGGATGCATTGTCATTGGTCAACATAAGCATTATATAATACAAGAATTACTCACTTATCCACCAATAAGCATTATATAATACAAGAATTACTCACTTATCCACCAATAAGCATTATATAATACAAGAATTACTCACTTATCCACCAATAAGCATTATATAATACAAGAATTACTCACTTATCCACCAATAAGCATTATATAATGCAGGAATTACTCACTTATCCACCAATAAGCATTATATAATACAAGAATTACTCACTTATCCACCAATAAGCATTATATAATACAAGAATTACTCACTTATCCACCAATAAGCATTATATAATACAAGAATTACTCACTTATCCACCAATAAGCATTATATAATACAAGAATTACTCACTTATCCACCAATAAGCATTATATAATACAAGAATTACTCACTTATCCACCAATAAGCATTATATAATACAAGAATTACTCACTTATCCACCAATAAGCATTATATAATACAAGAATTACTCACTTATCCACCAATAAGCATTATATAATACAGGAATTACTCACTTATCCACCAATAAGCATTATATAATACAAGAATTACTCACTTATCCACCAATAAGCATTATATAATACAGGAATTACTCACTTATCCACCAATAAGCATTATATAATACAAGAATTACTCACTTATCCACCAATAAGCATTATATAATACAAGAATTACTCACTTATCCACCAATAAGCATTATATAATACAAGAATTACTCACTTATCCACCAATAAACATTATATAATACAAGAATTACTCACTTATCCACCAATAAGCATTATATAATACAAGAATTACTCACTTATCCACCAATAAGCATTATATAATACAAGAATTACTCACTTATCCACCAATAAGCATTATATAATACAAGAATTACTCACTTATCCACCAATAAGCATTATATAATACAAGAATTACTCACTTATCCACCAATAAGCATTATATAATACAAGAATTACTCACTTATCCACCAATAAGCATTATATAATACAAGAATTACTCACTTATCCACCAATAAACATTATATAATGCAGGAATTACTCACTTATCCACCAATAAGCATTATATAATACAAGAATTACTCACTTATCCACCAATAAGCATTATATAATACAAGAATTACTCACTTATCCACCAATAAGCATTATATAATACAAGAATTACTCACTTATCCACCAATAAGCATTATATAATACAAGAATTACTCACTTATCCACCAATAAGCATTATATAATACAAGAATTACTCACTTATCCACCAATAAGCATTATATAATACAAGAATTACTCACTTATCCACCAATAAGCATTATATAATACAAGAATTACTCACTTATCCACCAATAAGCATTATATAATACAAGAATTACTCACTTATCCACCAATAAGCATTATATAATACAAGAATTACTCACTTATCCACCAATAAGCATTATATAATACAAGAATTACTCACTTATCCACCAATAAACATTATATAATACTAGAATTACTCACTTATCCACCAATAAGCATTATATAATGCAGGAATTACTCACTTATCCACCAATAAGCATTATATAATACAAGAATTACTCACTTATCCACCAATAAACATTATATAATACAAGAATTACTCACTTATCCACCAATAAACATTATATAATACAAGAATTACTCACTTATCCACCAATAAGCATTATATAATGCAGGAATTACTCACTTATCCACCAATAAGCATTATATAATGCAGGAATTACTCACTTATCCACCAATAAGCATTATATAATACAAGAATTACTCACTTATCCACCAATAAGCATTATATAATACAAGAATTACTCACTTATCCACCAATAAGCATTATATAATACAAGAATTACTCACTTATCCACCAATAAGCATTATATAATACAAGAATTACTCACTTATCCACCAATAAGCATTATATAATACAAGAATTACTCACTTATCCACCAATAAGCATTATATAATACAAGAATTACTCACTTATCCACCAATAAGCATTATATAATACTAGAATTACTCACTTATCCACCAATAAGCATTATATAATACAAGAATTACTCACTTATCCACCAATAAGCATTATATAATACAAGAATTACTCACTTATCCACCAATAAGCATTATATAATACAAGAATTACTCACTTATCCACCAATAAACATTATATAATACAAGAATTACTCACTTATCCACCAATAAGCATTATATAATACAAGAATTACTCACTTATCCACCAATAAGCATTATATAATACAGGAATTACTCACTTATCCACCAATAAGCATTATATAATACAAGAATTACTCACTTATCCACCAATAAGCATTATATAATACAAGAATTACTCACTTATCCACCAATAAGCATTATATAATACAAGAATTACTCACTTATCCACCAATAAGCATTATATAATACTAGAATTACTCACTTATCCACCAATAAGCATTATATAATACTAGAATTACTCACTTATCCACCAATAAGCATTATATAATACAAGAATTACTCACTTATCCACCAATAAACATTATATAATACAAGAATTACTCACTTATCCACCAATAAGCATTATATAATACAAGAATTACTCGCTTATCCACCAATAAACATTATATA
>CM026390.1:36570872-36608810 GCA_014843695.1 Archivesica marissinica | reverse complement strand
GTGCTAGGGCGATTCAGTGTTACATACGTGCTAGGGCGATTCAGTGTTACATACGTGCTAGGGCGATTCAGTGTTACATACGTGCTAGGGCGATTCAGTGTTACATACGTGCTAGGGCGATTCAGTGTTAAATACGTGCTAGGGCGATTCAGTGTTAAATACGTGCTAGGGCGATTCAGTGTTAAATACGTGCTATGGCGATTCAGTGTTACATACGTGCTAGGGCGATTCAGTGATACATACGTGATAGGGCGATTCAGTGTTACATACGTGATAGGGCGATTCAGTGTTAAATACGTGCTAGGGCGATTCAGTGCTAAATACGTGCTATGGCGATTCAGTGTTAAATACGTGCTATGGCGATTCAGTGTTACATACGTGCTAGGGCGATTCAGTGTTAAATACGTGCTAGGGCGATTCAGTGTTACATACGTGCTAGGGCGATTCAGTGTTACATACGTGCTAGGGCGATTCAGTGTTACATACGTGCTAGGTGATTCAGTGACATACGTGCTACATTCAGTGTTACATACGTGCTAGGGCGATTCAGTGTTACATACGTGCTAGGGCGATTCAGTGTTACATACGTGCTAGGGCGATTCAGTGTTACATACGTGCTAGGGCGATTCAGTGTTAAATACGTGCTAGGGCGATTCAGTGTTACATACGTGCTAGGGCGATTCAGTGTTACATACGTGCTAGGGCGATTCAGTGTTACATACGTGCTAGGGCGATTCAGTGTTACATACGTGCTAGGGCGATTCAGTGTTACATACGTGCTAGGGCGATTCAGTGTTAAATACGTGCTAGGGCGATTCAACCCGATATTGTTCAGCACAAACAAGTATACAAAATTGTCTTAACAACATAACTACGAAAAGTGTGGACGAGGCAACGGACAAATGTGAACGTCTTTACAAGGTACCAACCTGCATTTTGCAATGCCGCAAATAATCCACACTACTCTTGAAATACCTTTCCTGAATTTAGTTAAATATCTATAATTACTTTCAAATTCTTACTTAATAAAAATAAAAAATAATGTCAATTTAAATTTATAATAAATCTAATTTGGAAAGTCGCAATATCAGGGTTTGGCCGTCTCTGTCGCAATGTCATATCGAAATAAGATATGCAACATTGATGGTAAAATAGTTGAGGTATTGCCTCTAGGAATTAAATATTGAGCTGTTGTATATGTGTTTTATGTTGATGTTTAATTTATAGTTACTTCCGGCGGGAAGGACAATGACTCGTTACACACACGTATTCAGTGCATCTACTACGTGTTATTATAATTTATTGCTTTATATGGTCAATCACTTAATTTAGCAATGACAGTAGCTGGTATCAACAATTTAGTGTAGTAGTTCGTGTGGAGCTACCTTTGTATAATGGTTTCTGTGGCTTACGAGTGTTCACAACCCGCCAGCACATCGTTGGTGCTTAACGAGTCATTATGCCATGTACAACCTTCATTACGCTCTGTACTAACGATATTATGTTCTGTACAACCTTCATTATGCTCTGTACTAACGTCATTATGTTCTGTACAACCTTCATTATGCTCTGTACTAACGTCATTATGTTCTGTACAACCTTCATTATGCTCTGTACTAACGTCATTATGTTCTGTACAACCTTCATTATGTTCTGTACTAACGTCATTATGTTCTGTACAACCTTCATTATGTTCTGTACTAACGTCATTATGTTCTGTACAACCTTCATTATGCTCTGTACTAACGTCATTATGTTCTGTACAACCTTCATTATGCTCTGTACTAACGTCATTATGTTCTGTACAACCTTCATTATGTTCTGTACTAACGTCCATTATGTTCTGTACAACCTTCATTATGTGCTGTACTTACGTCCATTATGTTCTGTACAACCTTCATTACGCTCTGTACTTACGTCCATTATGTTCTGTACAACCTTCATTATGCTCTGTACTAACGTCATTATGTTCTGTACAACCTTCATTATGTTCTGTACAACCTTCATTATGTTCTGTACTAACGTCATTATGTTCTGTACTAACGTCCATTATGTTCTGTACAACCTTCATTATGTTCTGTACTAACGTCCATTATGTTCTGTACAACCTTCATTATGTTCTGTACTAACGTCATTATGTTCTGTACAACCTTCATTATGTTCAGTACAACCTTCATTATGTTCTGTACTAACGGCCATTATGTTCTGTACAACCTTCATTATGTTCTGTACTAACGTCATTATGTTCAGTACAACCTTCATTATGTTCTGTACTTACGTCCATTATGTTCAGTACAACCTTCATTATGCTCAGTACTAACGTCCATTATGTTCTGTACAACCTTCATTATGTTCTGTACTAACGTCATTATGTTCAGTACAACCTTCATTATGTTCTGTACAACCTTCATTATGTTCTGTACTAACGTCCATTATGTTCTGTACAACCTTCATTATGTTCTGTACTAACGTCATTATCTTCTGTACAACCTTCATTATGTTCAGTACAACCTTCATTATGTTCTGTACTAACGGCCATTATGTTCTGTACAACCTTCATTATGTTCTGTACTAACGTCATTATGTTCAGTACAACCTTCATTATGTTCTGTACTTACGTCCATTATGTTCTGTACAACCTTCATTATGTTCTGTACAACCTTCATTATGTTCTGTATTAACGTCATTATGTTCTGTACTTACGTCCATTATATTCTGTACTAACGTCATTATGTTCTGTACAACCTTCATTATATTCTGTACTAACGTCCATTATGTTCAGTACAGCCTTCATTAAGCTCTTTACTAACGTCTTTATGTCCCGTACAATCTTCATTATGTTCTGTATTAACGTCCATTATATTCTGTACTAACGTCATTATGTTCTGTACAACCTTCATTATATTCTGTACTAACGTCCATTATGTTCAGTACAGCCTTCATTAAGCTCTTTACTAACGTCTTTATGTCCCGTACAATCTTCATTATGTTCTGTATTAACGTCCATTATATTCTGTACTAACGTCATTATGTTCTGTACAACCTTCATTATATTCTGTACTAACGTCCATTATGTTCAGTACAGCCTTCATTAAGCTCTTTACTAACGTCTTTATGTCCCGTACAATCTTCATTATGTTCTGTATTAACGTCCATTATATTCTGTACTAACGTCATTATGTTCTGTACAACCTTCATTATATTCTGTACTAACGTCCATTATGTTCAGTACAGCCTTCATTAAGCTCTTTACTAACGTCCATTATATTCAGTACTAACGTTATTATATCCAGTACAACCGTCATTATGTTCTGTATTAACGTCCATTATATTCAGTACTAACGTTATTTAATCCAGTACAACCTTCATTATGTTCTGTACTAACGTTATTATGTTCTGTATTAACTTCCATTATGTTCTGTACAACCTTCATTACGCTCTGTACAAACGTCTTTATGTCCTATTCAACCTTCATTATGTTCTGTATTAACGTCCATTATATTCTGTACTAACGTTATTTAATCCAGTACAACCTTCATTATGTTCTGTACTAACGTCATTATGTTCTGTATTAACTTCCATTATGTTCTGTACAACCTTCATTACGCTCTGTACAAACGTCTTTATGTCCTATTCAACCTTCATTATGTTCTGTATTAACGTCCATTATATTCTGTACTAACGTTATTTAATCCAGTACAACCTTCATTATGTTCTGTACTAACGTCATTATGTTCTGTATTAACTTCCATTATGTTCTGTACAACCTTCATTACGCTCTGTACAAACGTCTGTATGTCCTATTCAACCTTCATTATGTTCTGTATTAACGTCCATTATATTCTGTACTAACGTTATTTAATCCAGTACAACCTTCATTATGTTCTGTACTAACGTCATTATGTTCTGTATTAACTTCCATTATGTTCTGTACAACCTTCATTACGCTCTGTACAAACGTCTTTATGTCCTATTCAACCTTCATTATGTTCTGTATTAACGTCCATTATATTCTGTACTAACGTTATTTAATCCAGTACAACCTTCATTATGTTCTGTACTAACGTCATTATGTTCTGTATTTACTTCCATTATGTTCTGTACAACCTTCATTACGCTCTGTACAAACGTCTTTGTGTCCTATTCAACCTTCATTATGTTCTGTATTAACGTCCATTATATTCTGTACTAACATTATTTAATCCAGTACAACCTTCATTATGTTCTGTATTAACGTCCATTATATTCTGTACTAACATTATTTAATCCAGTACAACCTTCATTATGTTCTGTACTAACGTCATTATGTTCTGTATTAACTTCCATTATGTTCTGTACAACCTTCATTACGCTCTGTACAAACGTCTTTATGTCCTATTCAACCTTCATTATGTTCTGTATTAACGTCCATTATATTCCGTACTAACGTCTTTATGTCATGTACAACCTTCATTATGTTCTGTACTAACTTCAGTATTAAGTCATGTACAGCTTTCATTATGTTCTGTATTAACGTCCATTATATTCTGTACTAACGTTATTATATCCAGTACAACCGTCATTATGTTCTGTACTAACGCTATTATGTTCAGTACAACCTTCATTATGTTCTGTACTAACGCTATTATGTTCAGTACAACCTTCATTATGTTCTGTATTAACGTCCATTATGTTCAGTACAACCTTCATTATGTTCTGTATTAACGTCATTATGTTCAGTACAACCTTCATTATGTTCTGTATTAACGTCCATTATGTTCAGTACAACCTTCATTATGTTCTGTATTAACGTCCATTATGTTCAGTACAACCTTCATTATGTTCTGTATTAACGTCCATTATGTTCAGTACAACCTTCATTATGTTCTGTATTAACGTACATTATGTTCAGTACAACCTTCATTATGTTCTGTATTAACGTCCATTATGTTCAGTACCACCTTCATTATGTTCTGTATTAACGTCATTATGTTCAGTACAACCTTCATTATGTTCTGTATTAACGTCCATTATGTTCAGTACCACCTACATTATGTTCTGTATTAACGTCATTATGTTCAGTACAACCTTCATTATGTTCTGTATTAACGTCATTATGTTCAGTACAACCTTCATTATGTTCTGTACTAACGCCATTATGTTCAGTATAACCTTCATTATGCTCTGTACTAACGTCATTATGTTCTGTACAACCTTCATTATGCTCTGTACTAACGTCATTATGTTCTGTACAACCTTCATTATGTTCTGTACTAACGTCATTATGTTCTGTACAACTTTCATTATGTTCTGTACTAACGTCATTATGTTCTGTACAACCTTCATTATGCTCTGTACTAACGTCATTATGTTCTGTACAACCTTCATTATGCTCTGTACTAACGTCATTATGTTCTGTACAACCTTCATTATGTTCTGTACTAACGTCCATTATGTTCTGTACAACCTTCATTATGTGCTGTACTTACGTCCATTATGTTCTGTACAACCTTCATTACGCTCTGTACTTACGTCCATTATGTTCTGTACAACCTTCATTATGCTCTGTACTAACGTCATTATGTTCTGTACAACCTTCATTATGTTCTGTACAACCTTCATTATGTTCTGTACTAACGTCATTATGTTCTGTACTAACGTCCATTATGTTCTGTACAACCTTCATTATGTTCTGTACTAACGTCCATTATGTTCTGTACAACCTTCATTATGTTCTGTACTAACGTCATTATGTTCTGTACAACCTTCATTATGTTCAGTACAACCTTCATTATGTTCTGTACTAACGGCCATTATGTTCTGTACAACCTTCATTATGTTCTGTACTAACGTCATTATGTTCTGTATTAACTTCCATTATGTTCTGTACAACCTTCATTACGCTCTGTACAAACGTCTTTATGTCCTATTCAACCTTCATTATGTTCTGTATTAACGTCCATTATATTCTGTACTAACGTTATTTAATCCAGTACAACCTTCATTAGGTTCTGTACTAACGTCATTATGTTCTGTATTAACTTCCATTATGTTCTGTACAACCTTCATTACGCTCTGTACAAACGTCTTTATGTCCTATTCAACCTTCATTATGTTCTGTATTAACGTCCATTATATTCTGTACTAACGTTATTTAATCCAGTACAACCTTCATTATGTTCTGTACTAACGTCATTATGTTCTGTATTTACTTCCATTATGTTCTGTACAACCTTCATTACGCTCTGTACAAACGTCTTTGTGTCCTATTCAACCTTCATTATGTTCTGTATTAACGTCCATTATATTCTGTACTAACATTATTTAATCCAGTACAACCTTCATTATGTTCTGTATTAACGTCCATTATATTCTGTACTAACATTATTTAATCCAGTACAACCTTCATTATGTTCTGTACTAACGTCATTATGTTCTGTATTAACTTCCATTATGTTCTGTACAACCTTCATTACGCTCTGTACAAACGTCTTTATGTCCTATTCAACCTTCATTATGTTCTGTATTAACGTCCATTATATTCCGTACTAACGTCTTTATGTCATGTACAACCTTCATTATGTTCTGTACTAACTTCAGTATTAAGTCATGTACAGCTTTCATTATGTTCTGTATTAACGTCCATTATATTCTGTACTAACGTTATGATATCCAGTACAACCGTCATTATGTTCTGTACTAACGCTATTATGTTCAGTACAACCTTCATTATGTTCTGTACTAACGCTATTATGTTCAGTACAACCTTCATTATGTTCTGTATTAACGTCCATTATGTTCAGTACAACCTTCATTATGTTCTGTATTAACGTCATTATGTTCAGTACAACCTTCATTATGTTCTGTATTAACGTCCATTATGTTCAGTACAACCTTCATTATGTTCTGTATTAACGTCCATTATGTTCAGTACAACCTTCATTATGTTCTGTATTAACGTCCATTATGTTCAGTACAACCTTCATTATGTTCTGTATTAACGTACATTATGTTCAGTACAACCTTCATTATGTTCTGTATTAACGTCCATTATGTTCAGTACCACCTTCATTATGTTCTGTATTAACGTCATTATGTTCAGTACAACCTTCATTATGTTCTGTATTAACGTCCATTATGTTCAGTACCACCTACATTATGTTCTGTATTAACGTCATTATGTTCAGTACAACCTTCATTATGTTCTGTATTAACGTCATTATGTTCAGTACAACCTTCATTATGTTCTGTACTAACGCCATTATGTTCAGTATAACCTTCATTATGCTCTGTACTAACGTCATTATGTTCTGTACAACCTTCATTATGCTCTGTACTAACGTCATTATGTTCTGTACAACCTTCATTATGTTCTGTACTAACGTCATTATGTTCTGTACAACTTTCATTATGTTCTGTACTAACGTCATTATGTTCTGTACAACCTTCATTATGCTCTGTACTAACGTCATTATGTTCTGTACAACCTTCATTATGTTCTGTACTAACGTCCATTATGTTCTGTACAACCTTCATTATGTGCTGTACTTACGTCCATTATGTTCTGTACAACCTTCATTATGCTCTGTACTAACGTCATTATGTTCTGTACAACCTTCATTATGTTCTGTACAACCTTCATTATGTTCTGTACTAACGTCATTATGTTCTGTACTAACGTCCATTATGTTCTGTACAACCTTCATTATGTTCTGTACTAACGTCCATTATGTTCTGTACAACCTTCATTATGTTCTGTACTAACGTCATTATGTTCTGTACAACCTTCATTATGTTCAGTACAACCTTCATTATGTTCTGTACTAACGGCCATTATGTTCTGTACAACCTTCATTATGTTCTGTACTAACGTCATTATGTTCAGTACAACCTTCATTATGTTCTGTACTTACGTCCATTATGTTCAGTACAACCTTCATTATGTTCTGTACTAACGTCCATTATGTTCTGTACAACCTTCATTATGTTCTGTACTAACGTCATTATGTTCAGTACAACCTTCATTATGTTCTGTACAACCTTCATTATGTTCTGTACTAACGTCCATTATGTTCTGTACAACCTTCATTATGTTCTGTACTAACGTCATTATGTTCTGTACAACCTTCATTATGTTCAGTACAACCTTCATTATGTTCTGTACTAACGGCCAGTATGTTCTGTACAACCTTCATTATGTTCTGTACTAACGTCATTATGTTCAGTACAACCTTCATTATGTTCTGTACTTACGTCCATTATGTTCTGTACAACCTTCATTATGTTCTGTACAACCTTCATTATGTTCTGTATTAACGTCATTATGTTCTGTACTTACGTCCATTATATTCTGTACTAACGTCATTATGTTCTGTACAACCTTCATTATATTCTGTACTAACGTCCATTATGTTCAGTACAGCCTTCATTAAGCTCTTTACTAACGTCTTTATGTCCCGTACAATCTTCATTATGTTCTGTATTAACGTCCATTATATTCTGTACTAACGTTATTATATCCAGTACAGCCTTCATTATGTTCTGTACTAACGTAATTATTATGTCCTGTACAACCGTCATTATGTTCTGTACAATCGTCATTATGTTCTGTATTAACGTCCATTATGTTCAGTACTAACGTTATTATATCTAGTACAACCTTCATTATGTTCTGTACAACCGTCATTATGTTCTGTATTAACGTCATTTATGTTCAGTACTAACGTTATTATATCCAGTACAACCGTCATTATGTTCTGTATTAACGTCCATTATATTCTGTACTAACGTTATTTAATCCAGTACAACCTTCATTATGTTCTGTACAACCGTCATTATGTTCTGTATTAACGTCATTTATGTTCAGTACTAACGTTATTATATCTAGTACAACCGTCATTATGTTCTGTATTAACGTCCATTATGTTCAGTACTAACGTTATTATATCTAGTACAACCTTCATTATGTTCTGTACAACCGTCATTATGTTCTGTATTAACGTCATTTATGTTCAGTACTAACGTTATTATATCCAGTACAACCGTCATTATGTTCTGTATTAACGTCCATTATATTCTGTACTAACGTTATTTAATCCAGTACAACCTTCATTATGTTCTGTACAACCGTCATTATGTTCTGTATTAACGTCATTTATGTTCAGTACTAACGTTATTATATCTAGTACAACCGTCATTATGTTCTGTATTAACGTCCATTATGTTCAGTACTAACGTTATTATATCTAGTACAACCTTCATTATGTTCTGTACAACCGTCATTATGTTCTGTATTAACGTCATTTATGTTCAGTACTAACGTTATTACGCTCTGTACAAACGTCTTTATGTCCTATTCAACCTTCATTATGTTCTGTATTAACGTCCATTATATTCCGTACTAACGTCTTTATGTCATGTACAACCTTCATTATGTTCTGTACTAACTTCAGTATTAAGTCATGTACAGCTTTCATTATGTTCTGTATTAACGTCCATTATATTCTGTACTAACGTTATTATATCCAGTACAACCGTCATTATGTTCTGTACTAACGCTATTATGTTCAGTACAACCTTCATTATGTTCTGTACTAACGCTATTATGTTCAGTACAACCTTCATTATGTTCTGTATTAACGTCATTATGTTCAGTACAACCTTCATTATGTTCTGTATTAACGTCATTATGTTCAGTACAACCTTCATTATGTTCTGTATTAACGTCATTATGTTCAGTACAACCTTCATTATGTTCTGTATTAACGTCATTATGTTCAGTACAACCTTCATTATGTTCTGTATTAACGTCATTATGTTCAGTACAACCTTCATTATGTTCTGTATTAACGTCATTATGTTCAGTACAACCTTCATTATGTTCTGTATTAACGTCATTATGTTCAGTACAACCTTCATTATGTTCTGTATTAACGTCATTATGTTCAGTACAACCTTCATTATGTTCTGTATTAACGTCATTATGTTCAGTACAACCTTCATTATGTTCTGTATTAACGCCATTATGTTCAGTACAACCTTCATTATGTTCTGTATTAACGTCATTATGTTCAGTACAACCTTCATTATGTTATGGAATACAAGTACACATGTATTGTGTAATGGAATACAAGTACATATGTATTGTGTAATGGAATACAAGTACATATGTATTGTGTAATGGAATACAAGTACATATACATGTATTGTGTAATGGAATACAAGTACATATGTATTGTGTAATGGAATACAAGTACATATACATGTATTGTGTAATGGAATACAAGTACATATACATGTATTGTGTAATGGAATACAAGTACATATGTATTGTGTAATGGAATACACGTACATATGTATTGTGTAATGGAATACAAGTACATATACATGTATTGTGTAATGGAATACAAGTACATATGTATTGTGTAATGAAATACAAGTACATATGTATTGTGTAATGTAATACAAGTACACATGTATTGTGTAATGGAATACAAGTACATATGTATTGTGTAATGGAATACAAGTACATATACATGTATTGTGTAATGGAATACAAGTACATATGTATTGTGTAATGGAATACAAGTACATATATATGTATTGTGTAATGGAATACAAGTACATATATATGTATTGTGTAATGGAATACAAGTACATATACATGTATTGTGTAATGGAATACAAGTACATATACATGTATTGTGTAATGGAATACACGTACATATGTATTGTGTAATGGAATACAAGTACATATGTATTGTGTAATGGAATACACGTACATATGTATTGTGTAATGGAATACAAGTACATATACATGTATTGTATAATGGAATACAAGTACATATGTATTGTGTAATGGAATACAAGTACATATGTATTGTGTAATGGAATACAAGTACATATGTATTGTGTAATGGAATACAAGTACATATGTATTGTGTAATGGAATACAAGTACATATGTATTGTGTAATGGAATACACGTACATATGTATTGTGTAATGGAATACACGTACATATGTATTGTGTAATGGAATACAAGTACACATGTATTGTGTAATGGAATACAAGTACATATGTATTGTGTAATGGAATACACGTACATATGTAGTGTGTAATGGAATACACGTACATATGTAGTGTGTAATGGAATACACGTACATATGTATTGTTTAATGGGCACACCTATGATATACTGTTTAGATAACCAGCCCGTTCGTGTTACAGATTTAGAATTGACTGTATAGCTATATTATGGTTGGGCGCATTGTGAAAATAAGGGTCAGATACGTGGTTGCTTGGTTACAACTGATCATTGTACCACAGGAACTTGAAATGTTATCCATAAGCCACCAAAGGTCTCATACCTCTATCCTCGGACACACCCCTCTATTAAAGAAAAGATAGAGGGGGGGTGTCCTAGGATAGAGGTACGAGACCTTTGGTGGCTTATGGATAGAATTTCAAGTTCCTGTGATTGTACATTGTTGATATATTCTGGATAGATATAGTATATGTATATCGTTGTGTAATACAATTATATATTATAATATATAACACTACGAAGTACTAACTGTTTATTGGGACACCACGAATTGCGATATCACGGACCCCCATGTCACAGTGTGACACGATATAGTGTATACCGAACATAATGAAGCATGTATAGAACATAATATATAAAAGATAATGACGTTTGTACCGAATATAATGCCATTTGTACAAAACAATTTAAAAGTAATTGTACACAACATGGCAGTTATGGCGTTTCATGCACAGGGATTCGGCACGTTTGGGGGTACTAGTATATATACTTAAATATATATACTAGTACCCCCAAACGTGCCGAATCCCTGTGGTTTCATGCATACATATATCCTCTCTTGTTTATGCAGTTGTAGGTTTCTTTATCATCGTGTGTGTGTTAGGGGTTCTGCTGTAGGCTTGCTGCTGGGGTCCTATTACATAGAGGGTCTACTGTAGGTTTGCTGTGGGTCCTATTACATAGAGGTTCTACTGTAGGCTTGCTGTGGGTCCTATTACATAGAGGGTCTACTGTAGGCTTGCTGTGGGTCCTATTACATAGAGGGTCTACTGTAGGCTTGCTGTGGGTCCTATTACATAGAGGGTCTACTGTATGTTTGCTGTGGGTCCTATTACATAGAGGTTCTACTGTAGGCTTGCTGTGGGTCCTATTACATAGATGGTCTACTGTAGGCTTGCTGTGGGTCCTATTACATAGAGGGTCTACTGTAGGCTTGCTGTGGGTCCTATTACATAGATGGTCTACTGTAGGCTTGCTGTGGGTCCTATTACACAGAGGGTCTACTGTAGGCTTGCTGTGGGTCCTATTACATAGAGGATCTACTGCAGGCTTGCTGTGGGTCCTATTGCCTAGAGGGTCTACTGTAGGTTTGCTGTGGGTCCTATTACATATAGGGTCTACTGTGGGCTTGCTGTGGGTCCTATTACATAGAGGGTTTACTGTATGCATGTTGAAGTACACGTGTTGCATCGATAATTAGTAGTATCTTACCGTCATGATTTGTGATTTTATTACCACCGAAATCGTGACTTTCTAAATGAACAGTATTCTCAAAATGTGCTAGATGATTAAGCATGTTTTTTTTATATTTACTAAATATAAGAAAGCGGACCGAAAACATATTGCTAGGGGGACATAACTGTGTAAAGTGTAAAATCACTTCCGCCTGATTTAATATAATTATTTTGCGTGGGACTATTGCGACTTTTGACGAATACATGATAAATATTTGTTTAATTACTAGCTATATGTGGTTATAATAATAATAATAATAATAATAATAATAATGACTTTATTTACGAGAGAATTCCGTTAACAAAAGTTAATCTACCACGAGGCCCTCAAATCCAAAGATAAGACTATATTAAGAATAACAGTTATATTTGGGTAATACAATTACGAAATAAAATTAAAAAATGAACTTCATAACATTTTGCTGCTTATTTGCTTTTTTCCTTCAAATTTATTAAAGCGACATTACATCGCAAAAAGCACGCTCCTGAATTGACGTTTGTTTGTCATCGGAGTCGATACTAAACGCGAGATAATGTCGTTTAAAGATAATTTAACTAAGACTAGTCTACAAATAAATATACATAGGTACACATGTGAGATATAACGCTAAATATGTAGCATAAATCATGTTATTCCGGATACACGCGTTGTATTACGCATGAATGTTGACCTTATTTACATTATTTTGTTATGTCAGCAAACCGCGTATACGACGTTTGTTTATTAGTTGAAATACTCAGTATTTGAGGAAAATATTTGGAAAAATAGTATACCATATAAATTACATTCTGTAGAAATTTGCGTTTTCACTGTCGCTTTAAAGAAAAACGTACATTAATATGTATGGTAAATAAATCGGATATCTGTATGTCAATGGTTGTCTATTTGATCACACTTATACAGCCTCGAAGCAAATCCATGTACATATTCAAACATGCAGTGAATTGAAGTTATTTATCAGGTGCGTCGGAAGGTAATTGTCATTGGGGCCGCGAGCGCGAAGCGCCAGCCGCATGGTATGGCGGGGGATTTGGGGGTCCTCCCCCAAGACAATTTGGAAAACCAGAACGCCTCAGACGCGATTTCCCGGTACACAGGTAGCTATTTCGCATGCCGCAAGTTGCACAAGTAACCGGTTCAAATGATGTTTTGCAGTAACATTTCATGATTTGGAGAACATTTATATTTGAAGGCTAATTAGATCTACTGTTGAAAAAACAAAACTAGGCTTTGGGTGGGTTGCTTCCATAGTCCCATGCTTAGTGTGTGTATGCGCGTATAGGGCGGGTGTCGGACGGCGAAATACATTTGTGTGGCACAACTCAAGTGTAAGGATTAATCTCCGCACAACCTCGAGCCATCTTGTCAAAATATTGGGACCGCCTCGGCAAAATAATGGGGCCATGTCGCCCAAATATTGGGGCCGCGTCGCCCAAATATTGGGGCCCCGACCGCGGCCCCTGCGCCCCCACTTGCGACGCCTCTGTTTATTATCAACTATATAACTACTGGTGAACAGTTCAGCTAGGAGTAGATACATGAACACCGTTACGGGGAGAAAAGTGATGCTTAATAATATATTTCTTATTTCACAAACTTTCGATTTAGCTTAGTTTGTGATTAATCAGTTCATGTAATACAAACATGTTATCAATTGTTCCCACTGAGTCCGTTATCCCGTACACGTATACCTGGCAATATCCCGTCCATTGTGTGAGCCGTGTATTTAACAGTTTTGAAAATAATTTAACTAATGTACTAAGTAATGTTATTCCCCTATAATTGTCAGGTAAATCTGGCATAATTATAATACAGTCAAACTTGTATTAAGCGACCACCAAAGGGAAGGGCAAAACGCGGCTTCTAAGCAGGACTGCTCTCTTAATTCAGGCTAGTTTGTTCACTAACAACACAAACGGGAACTGAAAGAGAGGTCTCATAATCCAAGTTGTCTCTTAATAGACATCTCAATCCATTAATTGTATTTGCATTCGTTGATTACGATGATGAACCTAAAATGTGACAGCGATACAAACGTTTCATTTCATAATGCTACATTACATATAGGACGTCATGTTAATCGAATCCATTTGTTAATTGAATCCATTTGTTAATTGAATTTTCATACATACTGAGGCTAAGCGAAAACACATCATCGGTTAATGCAAGTTACTGGTATACTAAAACCGGCGGTGACAGATCAAAGCCTGCCATACCCCTATGCCCCTGTAATGAAGCATTCTGTCCCTATGAGGAAATGTCCTGCCCCCATACTATGCCCCTGTAATGAAGCATTCTGTCCCTATGAGGAAATGTCCTGCCCCCATACTATGCCCCTGTAATGAAGCAATCTGTCCCTATGAGGAAATGTCCTGCCCCCATACTATGTCCCTGTAATGAAGCATTCTGTCCCTATGAGGAAATGTCCTGCCCCCATACTATGTCCCTGTAATGAAGCATTCTGTCCCTATGAGGAAATGTCCTGCCCCCATGCTATGCACCTGTAATGCAGCATTCTGTCCCTACGAGGAAATGTCCTGCCCCAAGCATTATGTCCCTACGAGGAAATGTCCTGCCCCATACTATGCCCCTGTAATGAAGCATTCTGTCCCTATGAGGAAATGTCCTGCCCCAATACTATGTCCCTGTAATGAAGCATTCTGTCCCTATGATGAAATGTCCTGCCCCCATACTGTGCCCCTGTAATGAAGCATTCTGTACATATGAGGAAATGTCCTCCCCCATACTATGCCCCTGTAATGAAGCATTCTGTCCCTACGAGGAAATGTCCTGCCCCATACTATGTCCCTGTAATGAAGCATTCTGTCCCTACGAGGAAATGTCCTCCCCCATACTATGCCCCTGTAATGAAGCATTCTGTCCCTATGAGGAAATGTCCTGCCCCATACTATGCCCCTGTAGTGAAGCATTCTGTCCCTATGAGGAAATGTCCTGCCCCATACTATGTCCCTGTAATGAAGCATTCTGTCCCTATGAGGAAATGTCCTGCCCCCATACTATGTCCCTGTAATGAAGCATTCTGTCCCTATGAGGAAATGTCCTGCCCCCATACTATGTCCCTGTAATGAAGCATTCTGTCCCTATGAGGAAATGTCCTGCCCCCATAAGTGTGTCCCTGTAATGAAGCATTCTGTCCCTATGAGGAAATGTCCTGCCCCATACTATGCCCCTGTAATGAAGCATTCTGTCCCTATGAGGAAATGTCCTGCCCCATACTATGCCCCTGTAATGAAGCATTCTGTCCCTATGAGGAAATGTCCTGCCCCATACTATGTCCATGTAATGAAGCATTCTGTCCCTATGAGGAAATGTCCTGCCCCCATACTGTGCCCCTGTAATGAAGCATTCTGTCCCTATGAGGAAATGTCCTGCCCCATACTATGTCCCTGTAATGAAGCATTCTGTCCCTATGAGGAAATGTCCTGCCCCCATACTATGTCCATGTAATGAAGCATTCTGTCCCTATGAGGAAATGTCCTGCCCCATACTGTGCCCCTGTAATGAAGCATTCTGTCCCTATGAGGAAATGTCCTGCCCCCATACTATGTCCCTGTAATGAAGCATTCTGTCCCTATGAGGAAATGTCCCGCCCCCATACTGTGCCCCTGTAATGAAGCATTCTGTACCTATGAGGGAGGAAATGTCCTCCCCCATACTATGCCCCTGTAATGAAGCATTCTGTCCCTATGAGGAAATGTCCTCCCCATACTATGCCCCTGTAGTGAAGCATTCTGTCCCTATGAGGAAATGTAATGCCCCCATACTATGCCCCTGTAATGAAGCATTCTGTCCCTATGAGGAAATGTCCTGCCCCCATACTATGTCCCTGTAATGAAGCATTCTGTCCCTATGAGGAAATGTCCTGCCCCATACTATGCCCCTGTAATGAAGCATTCTGTCCCTATGAGGAAATGTCCTGCCCCTATTCGCCTGTCTAATCATAGTACCGCCACTGTTCTTACCTTAAAGTTTATTTATGTTACAACGATTGCGAAACAAGCTTTACACTGTCAATGCTTTTGCCTGGATGATCATTCTGACGTGTGCCGTTATTGAATGCTTGATATGGCAGTCTACTGCTGAACTATGCTCGTGCAACGATGCACGTTTGTGCCATGTACACAGCTTATCATATTAATACATGATGTTATAAATACAGATTGTCAATATAACTTTATTACCGGATTTGGAACATGGCTCCAGTCAAATTTAAAGTATCTTATTTGGAACATGTATCCAGTCAAATGTTAAGTAGGTTATTTGGAACATGTCTCCAGTCAAACGTTAAGTAGGTTATTTGGAACATGTCTCCAGTCAAATGTTAAGTAGGTTATTTGGAACATGTCTCCAGTCAAATGTTAAGTATCTTGTGAATCTCCTTATCAACCGTGGATGCCCATCCGAGCAGTATTTCAGACACGGGTACACCAGGGTAGAACCACGGACTTTCCGCAAGCCAACTGGATAGCCTCTTAAAATGAACATAATTCGAGTCTAATGCTGTGAGGAACCTTAACCACTCGGCAACGGAGGAAGCCCCAGGTTCACATAATAGATTGAAATTGCTTAGCATATATCTTGAGTATGTTTTACGTATGTTTCCATGTTATATACAATTTGGCTATTATCCTGTCCATGTTTCTAACACCCAATTGAGGTAGGAGGAAGACTTGTATACATTCTAATTTCCTTCTAATCCAGTCCAGTCTATTCAAATTGTATACATTCTAATTTCCTTCTAATCCATTCCAGTCTATTCAAATTAGGATCAGATCTAAATACTTGATCGGTGTATCCGAACAAACATGCAACAGATGCAACATGTATGTTTCGTTTTGCCTTACCGTGTGTATCCGAACAAACATGAACAGATGCCACATGTATGTTTCGTCTTGCCTTACCGTGTGTATCCGAACAAATATGAACAGATACAACATGTATGTTTCGTCTTGCCTTACCGTGTGTATCCGAACAAACATGCAACCGATGCAACATGTATGTTTCGTCTTGCCTTACCGTGTGTATCTACAACACAGAACCACATGTATGTTTCGTCTTGCCTTACCGTGTGTATCTACAACACAGAACCACATGTATGTTTCGTTTTGCCTTACTGTGTGTATCCGAACAAACATGCAACAGATGCAACATGTATGTTTCGTCTTGCTTTACCGTGTGTATCCGAACAAACATGCAACAGATGCCACATGTATGTTTCGTCTTGCCTTACCGTGTGTATCCGAACAAACATGCAACAGATGCAACATGTATGTTTCGTCTTGCCTTACCGTGTGTATCTACAACACAGAACCACGTGTATGTTTCGTTTTGCCTTACCGTGTGTATCTACAACACAGAACCACATGTATGTTTCGTCTTGCATTACCGTGTGTATCCGAACAAACATGCAACAGATGCAACATGTATGTTTCGTCTTGCCTTACCGTGTGTATCTACAACACAGAACCACATGTATGTTTCGTCTTGCCTTACCGTGGGTATCCGAACAAACATGCAACAGATGCAACATGTATGTTTCGTCTTGCCTTACCGTGTGTATCTACAACACAGAACCACGTGTATGTTTCGTCTTGCCTTACCGTGTGTATCTACAACACAGAACCACATGTATGTTTCGTCTTGCCTTACCGTGTGTATCTACAACACAGAACCACGTGTATGTTTTGTCTTGCCTTACCGTGTGTACCTACAACACAGAACCACATGTATGTTTCGTCTTGCCTTACCGTGTGTATCTACAACACAGAACCACATGTATGTTTCGTCTTGCCTTACCGTGTGTATCTATAACACAGAACCACATGTATGATTCGTCTTGCCTTACCGTGTGTATCTACAACACAGAACCACGTGTATGTTTTGTATTGCCTTACCGTGTGTACCTACAACACAGTACCAAGTGTATGTTTCGTCTTGCCTTACCGTGTGTATCTACAACACAGAACCAAGTGTATGTTTCGTCTTGCCTTACCGTGTGTATCTACAACACAGAACCACATGTATGTTTTGTCTTGCCTTACTGTGTGTATCTACAATCACATGTTGTACTTGGATCAGTCACTGAAAGCTCTCGGACAATTGAGCACATGTTTGCGACTGTGTATAATATCTTTTCTATAGAGATTGTGTCATAATTTATAAAACATGGTAACTTATTTTTTTAAATTAATAACGGTTGTTGTCATTTACAAAGGATTTACTCTCGGTGAACAGCTCAATAAGAGACGGAACAACGGAGAGTTGATGGAGATCCTATTCGATGGTTACAGTAGAAGCATGTTACCTGTAGCGGACGTTAGACAACCCGTTCTCCTGAGACTGGGGATGAATCTTGTATCTATCGACAACGTGGACATGAAGCATAAGACGGTCACTGCGCGATTGATTATTCCATTAGCGTGGTCGGATGAATATTTAACCTGGAACACATCTCACTTTAATCATGTGTCGCGGATCTCAATGGAATCCAAGTCAATCTGGCTGCCTGATTTGATCGTGGGTAATAACGAAGAAATGTTTACGTTTATTGGGCAAGATGACATCAGGAATGCAGTGATCTATAGTGATGGTACGGTAAATGCATGGCCGTACCTCACCATTGAAATTGGAATACATATTGATCTTTATAAATATCCATTTGATAAACAGGTGGTTGTGTTTGAATTCAGTTCTTGGACACATAGCGACCACGAAATGGATATTGTTCATCTTCATAATGATATAGAAGATTATAATTCTTTGCAATTCTACAAGAAGAGCGGTGAGTGGGATCTAATTGGCTGTACCAGAAGCAGGTTGTCGTCCTCGTACGATAATTTGAACAACGTAACAATCATACAGTACAACATTACTATTCAACGCAAGTGGCTATACACAATTGTGAACTTTATGATACCTGTCATGCTCACGTCATTTCTTAACACGCTGTCATTCATGCTTCCGGTTGACAGCGGAGAGAGGATATCGCTAAGCAACACGGTATTCCTGACAATGGCTGTGTTTTTCTCCATTGTGAATGACTCGCTACCAAAGACCTCTGATGGTATGTCTATTATAGTGGTCTATATTGGTCTCCAGATGTTCGGCAGTGCTTTCACTATTATGGCTACCATTTGCAGCTTATCACTGTACCACCGCCAAAAAGATATAAAGACATCATGCCTGGCTAATGTTGTTTTAAATATTGGGAAGCGAAATATGGACACTGTTGTTGCAGAGTATGCGGATAAGGCACACGACACTGACGTAGACATAAGTGGAGCAGTTCGCAGATCAGCAGAAGAAACTAAGAACAAAGTGACTTGGACGTCGTTGTCCAATTATTTGGACTATGTATGTTTCTGTTTGTCTTTTGTATGGAATCTTGTTCTGCTTTTAATGGTTATAATAGAGGCAAATACGGCATAGTTTGACTTTCCATTGCATGCCAGGCTTCCAAAATAGCTAGCGGATATCAATCTCACACAGTTAGAAAGCATTATTATATAAGAATAAACAGTGCATTGTTTATAGACAGAAACTATATTTTTAACAATGGGTATACACCCACGAATGTTTGCGGACTGTCGGTTGCTCTACTCGGGTGCTCGTTCCTGGCTGACATACTGCTAGATGGGCACCCGGAGTCTTCCTCCACCAGTGGCAGCTGGGAAGTCACCATATGACATGAGCTGTTGATGCGACGACTTTAACCCTTTCAACCCCACAGGCCTCTAAATAGGCTTATGAAAAGTGTAGATCCAGATGAGCCGGCTCGTAACGAGCCGTCTCATCAGGATCTGCACATTTTTGCCAGTAATAATTATTACTATTTTGAGATAAAATTACCCATTTTGATAAATGAACTGGTCCAAATGTAAGTTTCTTATTAATTTATTGGTCTAAAAATAGCATGCACCAGTCCATGTCAGTTACTTGGGGTTGAAAGGGTTAAATCACACATATTCACTCAGCTTTAAGTGTTCGGATACTGTATAATCTCGAATACAAGAACGGAACACAGATTCTGATGCCTCGGATTAACTGTTATTTGTCGGAGAATAAAACACTGTTTGCATGGGGATCTGATGCCTCGGGATTAACCACCTGTTATTTGTCGGAGAATAAAACACTGCTTGCTTGGAGATCTGATGTCTAGGGATTAACCACACTGTTATTTGTCGGAGAATAAAACACTGCTTGCTTGGAGATCTGGTGCCTTGGGATTAACCACACTGTTATTTGTCGGAGAATAAAACACTGCTTGCTTGGAGATCTGGTACCTAGGGATTAACTAACCACACTGTTATTTGTCGGAGAATAAAACACTGCTTGCTTGGAGATCTGGTACCTAGCGATTAACTAACCACACTGTTATTTGTCGGAGAATAAAACACTGCTTGCTTGGAGATCTGGTGCCTAGGGATTAACCACACTGTTATTTGTCGGAGAATAACACACTGCTTGCTTGGAGATCTGATGTCTAGGGATTAACCGATTGAGCCTACTACGTATCAGAACGACTCACTTATGCATGCATATCAGTGGTATATCTGTATATTTTAGGGGGGAAGCAATTCGAATTCGATCATCAGTCATAAAATAGACAGGGTCTAGCGGTGTTATTTTACCCAATAATACCCAAATCATATTAGAATACACCTTTAAACTGCTACGTGTATATGGAAACAAATTAACGACGAAATACAGCATAGCATGGTTATAAAGTATATCAACATATGCAGTGTTGAATTATCCTGTTTTCGTAAGTTATGGATGTTATGTAATTTTGAAAACCATTTCGTTTATATTAATGATTGTAGTGTATGGTTAGTGTAGCACAAATCACTATCATATCATATACACGGTAACATATCACATACACGGTAACATATCATATACACGGTAACATATCACATACATGGTAACATATCATATACACGGTAACATATCACATACACGGTAACATATCACATACATATCACATACACGGTAACATATCACATACACGGTAACATATCATATACATATCACATACACGGTAACATATCACATACACGGTAACATATCACATACATATCACATACACGGTAACATATCACATACATATCACATACACGGTAACATATCATATACATGGTAACATATCATATACACAGTAACATATCACATACACGGTAACATATCACATACATATCACATACACGGTAGCATATCACATACACGGTAACATATCATATACACGGTAACATATCATATACACGGTAACATATCACATACACGGTAACATATCATATACACGGTAACATATCACATACACGGTAACATATCATATACACGGTAACATATCATATACATATCGCATACACGGTAACATATTACATACATATCACATACACGGTAACATCACATACACGGTAACATATCACATACACGGTAACATATTATATACATATCACATACACGGTAACATATCACATACATATCACATACACGGTAACATATGACATACACGGTAACATATCACATACATATCACATACACGGTAAAATATCATATACACGGTAACATATCACATACACGGTAACATATCACATACACGGTAACATATCACATACATATCACATACACGGTAACATATCACATACACGGTAACATATCACATACACGGTAACATATCACATACACGGTAACATATCATATACATATCACATACACGGTAACATATCACATACACGGTAACATATCACATACACGGTAACATATCACATACACGGTAACATATCACATACATATCACATACACGGTAACATATCACATACACGGTAACATATCACATACACGGTAACATATCATATACATATCACATACACGGTAACATATCACATACACGGTAACATATCATATACATATCACATACACGGTAACATATCACATACACGCTAACATATCACATACATATCACATACACGGTAACATATCACATACACGGTAACATATCATATACATATCACATACACGGTAACATATCACATACACGCTAACATATCACATACATATCACATACATGGTAACATATCACATACACGGTAACATATCATATACACGGTAACATATCACATACACGGTAACATATCATATACACGCTAACATATCACATACACGGTAACATATCACATACATATCACATACACGGTAACATATCACATACACGCTAACATATCACATACACGGTAACATATCATATACACGGTAACATATCATATACACGGTAACATATCATATACACGGTAACATATCATATACACGGTAACATATCACATACACGGTAACATATCATATACACGGTAACATATCATATACATATCGCATACACGGTAACATATTACATACATATCACATACACGGTAACATCACATACACGGTAACATATCACATACACAGTAACATATTATATACATATCACATACACGGTAACATATCACATACATATCACATACACGGTAACATATGACATACACGGTAACATATCACATACATATCACATACACGGTAAAATATCATATACACGGTAACATATCACATACACGGTAACATATCACATACACGGTAACATATCACATACATATCACATACACGGTAACATATCACATACACGGTAACATATCACATACACGGTAACATATCATATACATATCACATACACGGTAACATATCACATACACGGTAACATATCATATACATATCACATACACGGTAACATATCACATACACGCTAACATATCACATACATATCACATACACGGTAACATATCATATACACAGTAACATATCACATACACGGTAACATATCATATACACGCTAACATATCACATACACGGTAACATATCACATACATATCACATACACGGTAACATATCACATACACGCTAACACATCACATACACGGTAACATATCATATACACGGTAACATAGCACAAACACGGTAACATAGCACATACATGGTAACATATCACATACATGGTAACATAGCACATACACGGTAACATAGCACATACACGGTAACATATCACATACACGGTAGCATATCATATACACGGTAACATAGCACATACATGGTAGTATATCATATACACGATAGCATATCACATACACGGTAGCATATCATATACACGGTAGCATATCATATACACGGTAACATATCACATACACGGTAGCATATCATATACACGGTAACATAGCACATACACGGTAGCATATCATATACATGGTAACATATCACATACACGGTAGCATATCACATACACGGTAACATATCACATACATGGTAGCATATCATATACACGATAGCATATCACATACACGGTAACATATCACATACACGGTAACATATCACATACACGGTAACATATCACATACACGGTAACATCACATACACGGTAACATATCACATACACGGTAACATATCACATACACGGTAGCATATCACATACACGGCAACATATCATATACACGGTAACATATCACATACACGGTAACATATCACATACACGGTAACATGTCACATACACAGTAACATATCACATACACAGTAGCATATCACATACACGGTAACATATCACATACACGGTAACATATCACATACACAGTAGCATATCACATACACGGTAACATATCACATACACGCTAACATATCACATACACGCTAACATATCACATACACGCTAACATATACGGTAACATATCACATACACGGTAACATATCACTACACGGTAACATATCACATACATATCACATACACGGTAACATATCACATACACGGTAACACATCACATACACGGTAACATATCATATACACGGTAACATATCACATACACGGTAACATATCATATACACGGTAACATATCACATACATATCACATACACAGTTACATATCACATACACGGTAACATATCACATACACAGTAACACATCACATACACGGTAACATATCACATACACAGTAGCATATCACATACACGGTAACATATCACATACACAGTAGCATATCACATACAAGGTAACATATCATATACACTGTAACATATCATATACACGGTAGCATATCACATACATATCACATACACGGTAACATATCACATTCACGGTAACATATCACATACACACTAACATATCACATACACGGTAACATATCACATACATATCACATACACGGTAACATATCACATACATATCACATACACGGTAACATATCACATACGTTCAGTATAGGAGATTGTTACAATAGACCAACTGATCGTTGTATTCGTTAATTCACAAATTCACGATTTCAACAATAGAAATGATGAAATAGCGAAAATAACCACCGGTCGTTCGTAGATTCTATGTAAAAGCGTTGCTAACAATTATTAAAGCTACATTTCTTCGCGAACAGCCAAAACAAATACACAGTTTACGTATAAATAACACTAATATTATATATTCTTTAGAAATAATTCGAACACTAAAGTTTCAATCGATAAACAGGGTTTTTGTACAAACAACAATTTCATATAACGGTCAGCCACGCTCCTGAATTGACGTTTGTGTATTATTGGAACCTATGTTAAGCATATGCTGCTATCGTTTAGAGATAATTAAATCTGATTAGTCTTAAAAAAATATGCTGATGCACAAATGCGATATAGTGGTAAATCCGTACTATAAATAATCACTATTTACATTATTTTACTATGTCAATAAACGTCGTATACGATGCTTGTGTATTAGCTTAAATGTTCATATCATGTTACAAATATTGGTGAAAAATTATACCATATAATCGGAAATTACGCTATGTAGAAATGTGTGTGTGTCACAGATGTAGTGTGATACTGTGTATACTTGTAAAGTCACGTGCTTGTTTGTAAACATCATTGTAAACACCATAGTGTGCATTGCTGTTGCAGAAGAGGCATTCTGTACGATGTACCTGCTGACATTATCTAAAAATAGATTACAACTTAGAGATGTCGGACATTGTCGATAGCAACCGTAACAATGTAATCATAAAAAACAATGGCGTTACAAAACAACGGCCATGGTATAATTACATATATATTCTTTATTTGCTGCAGTATGATGATGCATAAAATATATAATGTATACAGACACACGACATAATATACAAGCATAGTATATACAAGAATAAACAGCAAGACAATATATATACATTACAATCACGTATCACTACTGTATGTATATATGTACATATGCACAATACCGTTACTATGCTCGTCACGTATAACTACTGTATGTATATATGTACATATGCACAACACCGTTACTATGGTCGTCACGTATCACTACTGTATGTATATATGTACATATGCACAATACCGTTACTATGCTCGTCACGTATCACTACTGTATGTATATATGTACATATGCACAATACCGTTACTATGGTCGTCACGTATCACTACTGTATGTATATATGTACATATGCACAATACCGTTACTATGCTCGTCACGTATCACTACTGTATGTATATATGTACATATGCACAATACCGTTACTATGCTCGTCACGTATCACTACTGTATGTATATATGTACATATGCACAATACCGTTACTATTGTCGTCACGTATCACTACTGTATGTATATATGTACATATGCACAATACCGTTACTATGGTCGTCACGTATAACTACTGTATGTATATATGTACATATGCACAATACCGTTACTATTGTCGTCACGTATCACTACTGTATGTATATATGTACATATGCACAATACCGTTACTATTGTCGTCACGTATCACTACTGTATGTATATATGTACATATGCACAATACCGTTACTATGCTCGTCACGTATCACTACTGTATGTATATATGTACATATGCACAATACCGTTACTATGCTCGTCACGTATCACTACTGTATGTATATATGCACACTACCGTTACTATGCTCGTCACGTATCACTACTGTATGTATATATGTACATATGCACAATACCGTTACTATGCTCGTCACGTATCACTACTGTATGTATATATGTACATATGCACAATACCGTTACTATGGTCGTCACGTATCACTACTGTATGTATATATGTACATATGCACACTACCGTTACTATGCTCGTCACGTATCACTACTGTATGTATATATGTACATATGCACAATACCGTTACTATGCTCGTCACGTATCACTACTGTATGTATATATGTACATATGCACAACACCGTTACTATGCTCGTGTACACTACAGTGTGCATATTAGTGGAGCATAAAACACGACAAATGTCTGCAGATATATTTCGTCTTATAGTTTTATATTATGTTCTGATTATTTGATTTAATAGCGCAGTGGTTAGAGCCCTCGCTTCTCACCAAGGCAACCCGGGTTCGATCCTCGGACCGGGACATATGATGGTACGGTGGTCGCCAGATCAGACAGGTGGGTTTTCTCCGGGTACTCCGGTTTCCTCCCACACGAATGACCACATTTACGCTTTCATCCGCGCCAACGAGAGTGATTAATATAAGCTGTTAAAACTTGCTTCGCAATCGTTGTAAAATAAATAAAAATGCAGTGAAAATGTTAATGCGGTTACAGTTAATGCGGTTACTGTTAATGCGGTTAATGAACGTGATCATATATGGTTTTAATTCAATATAATATTATATAATTTTATTTTCAAAATTCAGCAGGTCAATATGACCTATATAGTTCAACAATTTACACACAGAGACATAGCATATAGTGGTAATACATTTGGGGGAGGCAACTTATGCCGCGAATGTAATGTGATTATAATACATACAAGCTCACCAACATTATTCTGAACTATATCCAATATACATGTATATACATTACATTGCTATCAAACTGTTTAGCATATATACACCGAGTCTGTATTACCTCATAGAGTGTAGAATACCCTGGTGCACGTGTAACACTATCCTCACAGTAAACAAAGGTTGGAATAATAATACACAGACACTCGGGTGAATGGTCCATTAGCATATAAATTTACCATTTAGAATTTGGGAATGCTTAAATGTTGGGGGTAAATTGCATCTCCAGTCAAGTTATAATTACACCACAACACTTTATTTGCAAACATTATTATTATAATTAAATTGATTAACTCCCTTGCTACCCAGGCCATACTAAGTTTAATAATATTTTATTGCAAATCAATAGTATAGTATAACACAGGCTGTACTGTATTTTGATTTAACTTGATGTTTGTCGCACCTGTTACATAATTTAAGCATTCCAAAAAGGTTAATGGCAAATATGCTAATGAACCATTCAACAAGTGTCTGTGTAATAATGCACATATCAATGTATGCAAAATGTGAATAAAGAATGCGATAATGTAATAAACTCCTATATACTCACACGAAAAAGAAAGTGTGCACTTGGTTAGAGGGAACATTTTATACTTATCTATAGAAGCAATAAATAGGCAAATTTGGTATCAAAATATGCAAGCATGTATTGGCTACACGATATTTTACTGTTTTACGTGTAAATATAAGTGCACACTTTGTTTTTCGTGTGAGTATATATATGACACTATAATTATTATAAGAATAATTCTTTATTATACACATATTGTATAATTCTATTCAATACATAGCAACGCTACAGGTTAATCAATGTCAGCATTTCGTATTAATTGTTTATAATAAATACACCCAAGTTATCTAACTGTTCATTTCTATATGTTAATATAAATAATCTGTAACGTTTAGGTGAGATAAACCCATCTGTCTCAACGGGGATAATGTATTGACGGGGATAACGTTACGGGGGTAATGTATTGACGGGGGATAATGTTACGGGGGTAATGTATTGACGGGATAATGTTACGGGGATAATGTATTAAAGGGGATAATGTATTGACGGGGGATAATGTTACGGTGATAATGTATTGACGGAGTATAATGTTACGGGGATAATGTATTGACGGGGGATAATGTTACAGGGGTGATGTATTGACGGGTATAATGTTACGGGGATAATGTATTGACGGGTATAATGTTACGGGGATAATGTATTGACGGGGGATAATGTTACAGGGGTGATGTATTGACGGGTATAATGTTACGGGGATAATGTATTGACGGGTATAATGTTACGGGGATAATGTATTGACGGGGGATAATGTTACGGGGATAATGTATTGACGGGGGATAATGTTACGGGGATAATGTATTGACGGGTATAATGTTACGGGGATAGTGTATTGACGGGTATAATGTTACGGGGGTAATGTGTTGACGGGGGATAATGTTACAGGGGTGATGTATTGACGGGGGATAATGTTACGGGGATAATGTATTGACGGGGATAATGTTACGGGGATAATGTATTGACGGGATAATGTTACGGGGATAATGTATTGACGGGATAATGTTATGGGGATAATGTATTGACGGGATAATGTTACGGGGATAATGTATTGACGGGATAATGTTACGGGGTAATGTATTGACGGGGGATAATGTTACGGGGATAATGTATTGACGGGTATAATGTTACGGGGATAATGTATTGACGGGTATAATGTTACGGGGATAATGTATTGACGGGGGATAATGTTACGGGGGTGATGTATTGACGGGTATAATGTTACGGGGATAATGTATTGACGGGTATAATGTTACGGGGATAATGTATTGACGGGGGATAATGTTATGGGGGTGATGTATTGACGGGGTATAATGTTACGGGGATAATGTATTGACGGGGGATAATGTTATGGGGATAAAGTATTGACGGGATAATGTTACTGGGATAATGTATTGACGGGATAATGTTACGGGGATAATGTATTGACGGGATATGTAACAGGGATAAAGTATTGACGGAATAATGTTACGGGGATAATGTATTGACGGGGGATAATGTTATGGGGATAAAGTATTGACGGGATAATGTTACGGGGATAATGTATTGACGGGGGATAATGTTATGGGGATACTATATTGACGGGAATAATTATGTTAACGGGGATAATGTAACGGGGATAATGTAACAGAGATAATGGAATGGGGATAATGTAACGGGGATAATGGAATGGGGATAATGTATTAACGGGCATACTATTAACATGGAAGCGGTTCTAATGTACCTGGCTTTGCTTAAACCTACCCAGCATTCCAAGACATTACATGAACTTACTGACCTATGCGGACAACATGATGAGGTATTTACGTTAGGCAAATACAAATATACAGTGAAAGAAAAAGAAAGTATACACTGTATATAAAAGTTGATAGGTCAAAGTACAATGAATGTATTGCATAGAACATGTGTACATGTATATTTCATCATATTGTTGAATCACAAAACAGAAATTTAAATCATTTCATTGCAAGACAAACTGAAAACTTCACATCATTGCCCATCACATGTGTAAACAGAATTACAGAAATGTCAATACTTGGTGTGGCCCCCTTGAGCTGCAATACACGTTAAACATCTTTTTCTCATCGACTGTATTACTGACAGTAATTTCGCTTGTGGCATAGCATTCCAGGCATGAAGCAATGCTGCTCTCAATTCTACAACGTTTAACGGGACAGGGTTTCTTTCATGTACAGACCGTCCCAACTCACTCCAAATGTTCTCGATAGGGTTCAGGTCTGGTGAGTTAGCAGGCCGTCCATCACATTAATGTTCTGCTGTTGAAAATACTGCATATTAAGTCTGGCAGTGCCTGCATTATCCTGTTGCATTATACCACGTGGTCTATCTTCCACCGTGCCTGTTGCATTGTAGCGTTAGACCAGCTTCCGTACAGTGACACGAGTGCAGTTAAAGTGGCGTGCAACCGCTAACCGTGAAGAGCCAGGACGCAACATCCCAACGGCTTCACAGCGTTGATTTTCGGTGAGTCTCCCCATGAATCAGTGTTGTTTTGTAATCCGTTTAAAGTTTACTTCTTTTTGCTAGGCTAAACTCAGTCTGTACAGCAACAGTTCGATTGAATTGAACGTGTCAATTGCTGTCCGTGAGCTAAACGCATATTTCATAAAACACGTGCTGTACGTTCCTGCACGGACTTGAGTAGTCGTTCACGAGGGGGAATCAATACTTGATGGACTGACTAATGTATTTTTCAAAACATTCAATCCGTTTCCTAGCCAATTATGAAATAATTTTTAAAATATAAATGTATACTTTCTTTTTCCTTTTGACTGTATATATGACATGACGACGTGACGATGTTTGTCCTCGCGGCACAATATGTAAATAAAATGTACATATACAAGTCATATATATATTTCTGAACAATATTGAAACCACATATACATTTCGCACATAATTATATATATACATTTACAAGCTGCATATGGACTGTACTATTATGTTATACTATGCACTGTATTACAGTGATATACATAATTATACCGCTAGTAACAGGGATTGTCAATCACATTTGTCATTGAAAATCTAAGATAGTCTATACAGTAAAACGACTTAAAATGACAAGACTGATGAGGCAATTTTAATATTATTTGGTAAAGCATTCCAGATAGTGTTGCCAGTGTATAGCCTGGGAACAGGCGTCGATATATTTTGCCTGATCAGTCAAATAACTATATTTTAAATTCGAGACTATTAATTAGACCGTATTGAGTTTCTGATCATATCAACATTTCCCCAGAAGTTAAAAAGTGAACAATCGACAGACTGGCACCCAGGCTAGCCAGAGTAGAAGATTGACTTGAATAATTCACTTCTAGGTGTCAAACCTGTGTTGGTGGTCACCTCCATTAAGCAGACAGCCTGTATTAAGCAGCCGGATTCCAGATTACGAATATGTTGTTTTGTTATACATTTGCTCTCTATTAAGCAGACACCTGTGCTAAGCAGCCACTTTCTGTTGTTCCCTTGTCTGACTGCCTAAGACAGGTGTGACTGTAGATGATCTCAAAGGTCGAGTTTGGATAATCTGAACAGAAAGTGAATGTGTTTCTGAGGTAACAAAGGGTTTGTTCATTTATACTTTTATACATCAAGACAGCTTTTTGGAAAATAATATCCTTTCTGGAAATGTCACGCGATATAGTTCAAGGGGAAATTCAGCTGAAGGCCAGACACCGCTATTGAAATTTCCATAGGCCACCATTATAACACATTAGATTTCCCCCAAAACTAGTTTGGCACAAAATACCGTAGCTTTCAACAGACTGGCCTTTGAGCCAGAGGAAAATGTCAAATTTCAATGGGGTTGATCAATTGCGTTTTTGTTGATTTCCCACTAAAGGCACCCACTCCCTACTCTGAAGGTAATTTGGTGGTGAATGTTGCACTGACACCTGCATTTTTAATATGGTGTTTCTTTGTCACCAAATATTCTGCAAATATTCTAAAATATTCCAAAATGCAGCTCATATATTGTATTTTAATATTTAGAAGTCATTTTCACTATTGCTGACAATACCTACTCAGCCAATCAGTTCACGTATCAATAACTCTTAAGGAGTTCCCTACACCTTTTCAACCAATCCCAGACCACTATCTCAATAACGCCGTTTCACCTGAAGAATTAACCTAGCAGTCCTCCTTTGAAATGTAATAACTCTTATCTTCTAAAGAACTAGAACAGTTACCCAATACAGTACAACAATAATAATCTAAAGGAGGTAAAATACAAGAATTATAGAATAATGTTCTCATTGGTAAGGAAAGAAATACTTTGATACGATTACACTTTTTCAATACATTATCAATATGTGTTTTCCAAGACAACGTATTGTCTATAGAACACACTAAATCAACATTATTAATGACTTGCGACAAGGATTCAGCTACATTTCCAAGAAACATGTTGGATGAAGAAAGGGTGTGTCATCTGCTAATATATCTGTCGCTGCATATTTCACAGTCACGGGTAGGTCATTGATGTAGATTAAAAATAACTGGGGACCTAACATAGACCCTTGTGGGACACTTGAAGTTACAGGATTGAGTTCTGAATATATACCAGACATGTGGGTTTGCTGGGTTCTGTCCTGGAGATAGATTGTAAACAAAGCAACAATGCCTCATCTAATCTGTATGGCTCTAATTCACGTACAAGGCTAGAATGGTTAACCAAGTCAAAGGCTTTGGATAAATCAAGGAATATTGTACCAACGCTTTCATTAATGTCAATAGCTGTACTCCAGTTATCTGATATTTTGGTTAGGGTAGTTTGACAAGAGTGGTTGACTCGGAATCCAGATTGGCGGTCGTATAATAAGTGATTTGTTTCAATACAGGGTAATATGGCGTACTAGTATCAATACTATGGTTGGGAGTAGGGTAATATGGCGTACTAGTATCAATGCTATGGTTGGGAGTAGGGTAATATGGCGTACTAGTATCAATGCTATGGTTGGGAGTAGGGTAATATGGCGTACTAGTATCAATGCTATGGTTGGGAGTAGGTTAATATGGCGTACTAGTATCAATGCTATGGTTGGGAGTAGGGTAATATGGCGTACTAGTATCAATGCTATGGTTGGGAGTAGGTTAATATGGCGTACTAGTATCAATGCTATGGTTGGGAGTAGGTTAATATGGCGTACTAGTATCAATACTATGGTTGGGAGTAGGTTAATATGGCGTACTAGTATCAATACTATGGTTGGGAGTAGGTTAATATGGCGTACTAGTATCAATGCTATGGTTGGGAGTAGGGTAATATGGCGTACTAGTATCAATGCTATGGTTGGGAGTAGGGTAATATGGCGTACTAGTATCAATACTATGGCTGGGAGTAGGGTAATATGGCGTACTAGTATCAATACTATGGTTGGGAGTAGGGTAATATGGCGTATTAGTATCAATACTATGGTTGGGAGTAGGTTAATATGGCGTACTAGTATCAATGCTATGGTTGGGAGTAGGTTAATATGGCGTACTAGTATCAATGCTATGGTTGGGAGTAGGGTAATATGGCGTACTAGTATCAATACTATGGTTGGGAGTAGGGTAATTTGCCTGTGATTAGTCTTGTCATTTGTTCGGGCCTTTTTGTGAATATAAATAATCTTGACCTTCTTGACTGACTGTGTGGCGTCCGTGGTCCAATGGTAGAGCGTCGGATTTGGAATCGAACGGTCCCGGGTTCGATACTCGGTCAGGCCATGTATGTAGTGTCATTGAGCAAGGCACCTCACACACATTGCTTAGTACTGGTTAACCACTTAGGTCGGCTAAGCCTGCCCAGGAAAACATGTCTAGGTCCCCTGTGGCAATGTGGTGGTGGTCATACTAGTATTGTATAATTTTGATAAGACTGGAGCAATAACAGAAGCGGGTAACCGACGGAATCTGTCACTAAAGCCTTCATCACCTGTGGATTTCTGAATGTCAAGAGACTGTATAATGAAAGCATATTAAAATGTTGACAATTTATTTGCACTCAATGGACAATGCTGCCGGAAGAAATATCTGTACCACTGGAAGACACTAGTATTCTTGTAAACTATGGCTACCTTACAACACGAACGATGAATAGAACATACGGCCACATTATTAAATTACTATTAACAATGCACGTGAAACATGTTACTGAGCTAGTATTCATTTTATTTGGCGGGTTTATGGACGATTGACGTTGTGTGCTAAATGAATTTAACTGTTATTATTATTACTATTAATAATAATAATATAATAGTATTCATTCATATTATTCACATGCTACATTAGTGGTATAGAGGAGAATGTTACTTTTCTCCACCATTTTTTGTTATGCCCTTTCAAATTATGTTTACCAAGTTTGTATCCAGGAAATAGTGTGTTTGGTGAATCTGTTTTTCTCATGCCTTGTGAATGGAATGCGTCATAATCGTGGCTGTAATAATCGTTAACGTCCTCACCTACGGACGACTGTCTCATGCGCGAGTCGTGCTTGTGCGCTTGGTCATGGCTGTGCCCTTGGATCTCGTTGAGAGAGATTAGCTGCTGTGAAGTGTCTTGGTTTTCGTTGGCACTACTTGCCATGTGCGAACGGTCTCCTTTCGCCCGGAATGTGACAGTTAGTTCAACAATGCCGCATAATACTGAGCACACAGCACCAGTTGTCGATATGAATAGTGCATACGGAAAAGGGGGTCTTGGTTGGCCTTGTGCGTAATACCTCTTTGCGAAGTCAAAAATAACTAATCCTAGCAAAATACCTGAAATGTACAAATAATATGTTATATTTCGGGTTTTACACCTGCATCAGCACCATTTCGGGCTATTTCGCCGGCGGGCAGTTTACCTAATAACACCTTTCCTGGGAAGGCTCCAGCGGTTAACCAGTACTTGGGTGCACCAACCTCCGTAAGAAACTGCCAACTTTTTCATATAAATGAGACACGGCCTGAGCGGGGCTCGAACCCGTGACCATCAGTGATGATAGGTTACAGTGGTATACACATTAGCGGAATATAGATAGAAGTCAGCGACCTTAACCACTCGACCACGAGGGGGACCCTAAATGTACAAATAAACACACGTAACATGTTAAATGAGCGTTATACGTAAGCTACTGACACGTAGGTGGTTCTCCAGTTGTCAGATAGATACACTTTCGTAATATAGTGTGATATGTTGCTAGACATCATGGTTTATTTATATTTGAGTGGCCCGCAGAACAACTAACATCGACAGGAAACACATACCGTGTGAACCGATTGAATATATTACTTTCGATACCAAACTCAAATACTAGACTACCAACACATTTCAATTGACACATTCGTACAAACTTTGTTAATTAGCATACATTACACGTGCAAATACTCCACTATGACGAATTTCAGTTCACGACATAAATGGACATTGTCTGGTCATACCGAAATTGTCAAAATTGAATAAATCTGCCTGGGTTCACGCCTGAAATACTGCTCGGAGGTGTGCTCGGGGACTTCATCTGCCAATAACTGGAGAATAGTAACATGACCTAAGCTGTTGGTACGACTTTAGCACCCCACCCACCCTCCCAAAGCATAGACATTTTGGAAAAAGCTCTGACACAATACTGGTTCATGTAGAATGATGTTACCATGCTGCAAAACAAATTTGAATATTTGCACTTTGTGTAAATTGATTTGTACAGGGCCCACTATTGAGCATTGTCGTACAAAGACAGTCGAGGTGGAGAAGACAACACACATTTCCTGGGTAGAATCCAGTACTCAATTCTCCAACCTCCGCAAGCGACTGGCAACTTTTTCACATGTCACCATGTTATCTCTTGTCCATGACAGGGTACGTGCGAATTCACTACAGTGATGATAGCGATGAAAGACGAGTTCTAAAGACGGCGTGCTAGACCACTCTACCACCTGGTACCACCTGGTATCGGTACGGTAATGTATTAACATTATATCATAACTGGTTCATCCGCTATGTTTCTTCTTGTCCACTATGCCGGTTTCCTGCAGCGCGAATAATTTATTTTGTTTTAAAGAGATGCAATTTTTATACACATTTATTTTAGCTCGATTGCGAAACAATTTATATTAATCAATCTCGAGACCGCATTCCTGGTGGAATCCATCGCCACGAGGGGAAAGAGAAGAGGCAGTGTGGAATTTAAATGACATGCAAATCGGCTCCAGCGGGGCTCGCACTCCAGGGCACATGAAGCGAACACGCTACCACTACGCTATCACGACCCCCACACAGATGTATGCATGTTGTTATATGATCGCAATAATAATAATTACGTAATGTTATATATTACCAAAATCGTATGTGTGCGTAGTTTGTAATGCAACCTTTCAAACACACGACTACCATCACATCGTATTACGTGCATTTATAATGTATGCGCATTAAAAGAACCTTTACATTTTGGGAGTATTACTGTAACACATATAGGCCGACATGCCACGATGTAATTACCTAGGCCGACATGCCACGATGTAATTACCTAGGCCGACATGCCACGATGTAATTACCTAGGCCGACATGCCACGATGTAATTACCTAGGCCGACATGCCACGATGTAATTACCTAGGCCGACATGCCACGATGTAATTACCTAGGCCGACATGCCACAATTACCTAGGCCGACATGCCACGATGTAATTACCTAGGCCGACATGCCACGATGTAATTACCTAGGCCGACATGCCACGATGTAATTACCTAGGCCGACATGCCACGATGTAATTACCTAGGCCGACATGCCACGATGTAATTACCTAGGCCGACATGCCACGATGTAATTACCTAGGCCGACATGCCACGATGTAATTACCTAGGCCGACATGCCACGATGTAATTACCTAGGCCGACATGCCACGATGTAATTACCTAGGCCGACATGCCACGATAGAATTACCTAGTACATACTAGCCTCCCATATGTCTGTAACTAACCAACATAATAATCGACTGCTGATCGCTCAATGTAAAGTTAGAGGGAGCTGACCAGGTTCGCACAGTGAATGAGGTCACGAACTCCATGGATTGCACAAGGAATGAGGTCACGAACTCCATGTATTGCACAAGGAATGAGGTCACGAACTCCATGGATTGCACAAGGAATGAGGTCACGAACTCCATGTATTGCACAAGGAATGAGGTCACGAAAGCGATGGATTGCACAAGGAATGAGATCACGAACTCCATGGATTGCACAATGAATGAGATCAAGAAAGCGATGGATTGCACAATGAATGAGGTCAAGAAAGCGATGGATTGTACAATGAATGAGATCACGAACTCCATGGATTGCACAATGAATGAGATCAAGAAAACGATGGATTGCACAATGAATGAGGTCACGAACTCCATGTATTGCACAAGGAATGAGGTCACGAAAGCGATGGATTGCACAAGGAATGAGGTCAAGAAAGCGATGGATTGCACAAGGAATGAGATCACGAACCTCATGGATTGCACAATGAATGAGGTCAAGAAAGCGATGTATTGCACAAGGAATGAGGTCAAGAAAGCGATGGATTGCACAAGGAATGAGGTCAAGAAAGCGATGGATTGCACAAGGAATGAGATCACGAACCTCATGGATTGCACAATGAATGAGGTCAAGAAAGCGATGTATTGCACAAGGAATGAGGTCAAGAAAGCGATGGATTGCACAAGGAATGAGGTCAAGAAAGCGATGGATTGCACAAGGAATGAGATCACGAACCTCATGGATTGCACAATGAATGAGGTCAAGAAAGCGATGTATTGCACAAGGAATGAGGTCAAGAAAGCGATGGATTGCACAAGGAATGAGGTCAAGAAAGCGATGGATTGCACAAGGAATGAGATCACGAACCTCATGGATTGCACAATGAATGAGGTCAAGAAAGCGATGTATTGCACAAGGAATGAGGTCAAGAAAGCGATGGATTGCACAA
>CM026390.1:36503270-36569872 GCA_014843695.1 Archivesica marissinica | reverse complement strand
CACAATACTGGTTCATGTAGAATGATGTTACCATGCTGCAAAACAAATTTGAATATTTGCACTTTGTGTAAATTGATTTGTACAGGGCCCACTATTGAGCATTGTCGTACAAAGACAGTCGAGGTGGAGAAGACAACACACATTTCCTGGGTAGAATCCAGTACTCAATTCTCCAACCTCCGCAAGCGACTGGCAACTTTTTCACATGTCACCATGTTATCTCTTGTCCATGACAGGGTACGTGCGAATTCACTACAGTGATGATAGCGATGAAAGACGAGTTCTAAAGACGGCGTGCTAGACCACTCTACCACCTGGTACCACCTGGTATCGGTACGGTAATGTATTAACATTATATCATAACTGGTTCATCCGCTATGTTTCTTCTTGTCCACTATGCCGGTTTCCTGCAGCGCGAATAATTTATTTTGTTTTAAAGAGATGCAATTTTTATACACATTTATTTTAGCTCGATTGCGAAACAATTTATATTAATCAATCTCGAGACCGCATTCCTGGTGGAATCCATCGCCACGAGGGGAAAGAGAAGAGGCAGTGTGGAATTTAAATGACATGCAAATCGGCTCCAGCGGGGCTCGCACTCCAGGGCACATGAAGCGAACACGCTACCACTACGCTATCACGACCCCCACACAGATGTATGCATGTTGTTATATGATCGCAATAATAATAATTACGTAATGTTATATATTACCAAAATCGTATGTGTGCGTAGTTTGTAATGCAACCTTTCAAACACACGACTACCATCACATCGTATTACGTGCATTTATAATGTATGCGCATTAAAAGAACCTTTACATTTTGGGAGTATTACTGTAACACATATAGGCCGACATGCCACGATGTAATTACCTAGGCCGACATGCCACGATGTAATTACCTAGGCCGACATGCCACGATGTAATTACCTAGGCCGACATGCCACGATGTAATTACCTAGGCCGACATGCCACGATGTAATTACCTAGGCCGACATGCCACGATGTAATTACCTAGGCCGACATGCCACAATTACCTAGGCCGACATGCCACGATGTAATTACCTAGGCCGACATGCCACGATGTAATTACCTAGGCCGACATGCCACGATGTAATTACCTAGGCCGACATGCCACGATGTAATTACCTAGGCCGACATGCCACGATGTAATTACATGCCACGATGTAATTACCTAGGCCGACATGCCACGATGTAATTACCTAGGCCGACATGCCACGATGTAATTACCTAGGCCGACATGCCACGATAGAATTACCTAGTACATACTAGCCTCCCATATGTCTGTAACTAACCAACATAATAATCGACTGCTGATCGCTCAATGTAAAGTTAGAGGGAGCTGACCAGGTTCGCACAGTGAATGAGGTCACGAACTCCATGGATTGCACAAGGAATGAGGTCACGAACTCCATGTATTGCACAAGGAATGAGGTCACGAACTCCATGGATTGCACAAGGAATGAGGTCACGAACTCCATGTATTGCACAAGGAATGAGGTCAAGAAAGCGATGGATTGCACAAGGAATGAGATCACGAACCTCATGGATTGCACAATGAATGAGGTCAAGAAAGCGATGTATTGCACAAGGAATGAGGTCAAGAAAGCGATGGATTGCACAAGGAATGAGGTCAAGAAAGCGATGGATTGCACAAGGAATGAGATCACGAACCTCATGGATTGCACAATGAATGAGGTCAAGAAAGCGATGTATTGCACAAGGAATGAGGTCAAGAAAGCGATGGATTGCACAAGGAATGAGGTCAAGAAAGCGATGGATTGCACAAGGAATGAGATCACGAACCTCATGGATTGCACAATGAATGAGGTCAAGAAAGCGATGTATTGCACAAGGAATGAGGTCAAGAAAGCGATGGATTGCACAAGGAATGAGGTCAAGAAAGCGATGGATTGCACAAGGAATGAGATCACGAACCTCATGGATTGCACAATGAATGAGGTCAAGAAAGCGATGTATTGCACAAGGAATGAGGTCAAGAAAGCGATGGATTGCACAATGAATGAGGTCAAGAAAGCGATGGATTGCACAAGGAATGAGATCACGAACTCCATGGATTGCACAATGAATGAGGTCAAGAAAGCGATGGATTGCACAATGAATGAGGTCAAGAAAGCGATGGATTGCACAAGGAATGAGGTCAAGAAAGCGATGGATTGCACAAGGAATGAGGTCAAGAAAGCGATGGATTGCACAAGGAATGAGATCAAGAAAACGATGGATTGCACAATGAATGAGGTCACGAACTCCATGTATTGCACAAGGAATGAGGTCACGAAAGCGATGGATTGCACAAGGAATGAGATCACGAACTCCATGGATTGCACAATGAATGAGATCAAGAAAGCGATGGATTGCACAATGAATGAGGTCAAGAAAGCGATGGATTGCACAAGGAATGAGGACAAGAAAGCGATGGATTGCACAGGAATGAGGCCAAGAAAGCGATGGATTGCACAAGGAATGAGATCAAGAAAACGATGGATTGCACAATGAATGAGGTCACGAACTCCATGTATTGCACAAGGAATGAGGTCACGAAAGCGATGGATTGCACAAGGAATGAGATCACGAACTCCATGGATTGCACAATGAATGAGATCAAGAAAGCGATGGATTGCACCAGGAATGAGATTGCATAAGATAATAATATATTATATATCAGTTTTAGTTGTTCATAAATAGAAAGACATATCGGCTTTATATTTTCTAACATTGATTAAAAATATGTTACAATTTAATTTACTTTAGCTTTGTTCACAAGTGGCTATTTCTATCTGAAACTGAAATGGCGCCAACAAACCTCATTTATATATTGTATACGTTTAATCTGGCATCTAGGGAGTCTACATGTGCTCGTAGTAATCCCATTTAAATAAGAAATATAACGCACTCCAATATCTCAATTTATATTCATCATACAATAAACCATGTTGGACAAATTGGAATGTAGGCTCCATTAGAAAGCTCATTTTAAGCCTCCTTGAATAATTCAAAGGTAATTTGTATGCTGAGGTCATTGTGTTCTCTTTACTTAAAGTGTATGCTTTGTGGTGGTGGTGGCTGTGGTGGGTGGCTGTGGTGGTGGCTGTGATGACTGTTGTGGTGGTGGTGGTGGTGGTGGTGGTGGTGGTGGTGGTGGTGGTGGTGGTGTGGTGGCTGTGGTGGTGGTGGCTGTGGTGGCTGTTTGTGGTGGTGGTGGCTGTGGTGGTGGTGGTGGCTGTGGTGGTGGTGGCTGTGGTGGTGGTGGTGGTGGTGGTGGTGGGCTGTGGTGGTGGTGGCTGTGGTGGTGTGGCTGTGGTGGTGGTGGCTGTGATGACTGTTGTGGTGGTGGTGGCTGTGGTGGTGGTTGTGGTGGTGGTGGCTGTGGTGGTGGTGGTGGTTGTGGTGGCTGTGGTGGTGGATGTGGTGGTGGTGGCTGTGGTGGTGGTGGCTGTGGTGGTGGTGGCTGTGGTGGTGGTGGTGGCTGTGATGACTGTTGTGGTGGTGGTGGATGTGGTGGTGGCTGTGGTGGTGGTGGTTGTGGTGGGTGGTGGTGGTGGTTTGTGATGACTGTTGTGGTGGTGGTGGCTGTGGTGGTGGCTGTGGTGGTGGTGGCTGTGGTGGTTGTGGTGGTGGTGGCTGTGATGACTGTTGTGGTGGTGGTGTTGGTTGTGGTGGTGGTGGCGGTGGCTGTGATGACTGTTGTGGTGGTGGTGGTGGTGGCTGTGGTGGTGGTTGTGGTGGTGGTGGCTGTGATGACTGTTGTGGTGGTGGCTCTGGTGGTGGTGGCTGTGGTGGTGGCTGTGGTGGTGGTGGCTGTGGTGGTGGTACCACGGCTGTGGTGATGATGGTGGTGATGGTGGTGGTGGTTGTGGTGGCTGTGGTGGTGGATGTTGTGGTGGTGTTGGTTGTGGTGGTGGTGGCTGTGGTGGTGGTGGCTGGTATGACTGTTGTGGTGGTGGTGGTGGTGGCTGTGGTGGTGGTGGCTGTGGTGGTGGCTGTAGTGGTGGTGGTTGCTGTGGTGGTGGTGGCTGTGGTTGTGGTGGCTGTAGTGGTGGTGGTGGCTGTGGTGGTTGTGGTGGTGGTGGTGGCTGTGGAGGTGGTGGCTGTGATGGTGGTGGCTGTGGTGGTCGTGGCTGTGGTGGTGGTTGTGGTGGTGGTGGCTGTGGTGATGATGATGGTGGTGGTGGTGGTGGTGGTTGTGGTGGCTGTGGTGGTGGCTGTGGTGGTGGATGTTGTGGTGGCTGTAGTGGTGGTGTGGCTGTGGTGATGGCTGTGGTGGTGGCTGTAGTGGTGGTGGTTGTGATGGTGGTGGCTGTGGTGCTGGCTATTGTGCTGGCTGTTGTGGATGTGGTGGTTGTGGCTCTGGTGGTGGTGCTGGTGGTGGTTGTGGTGGTGGTGGCTGTAGTTGTGGCTTTGGTGGTGGTGGCTGTGTGGGTGGCTGTGGTGATTGTGGATGTGGTGGCTGTGGGGTGGCTGTGGTGAATGTGATGGCTGTGGTGGTGGTGGCTGTGGTAGTGGTGGTTGTGGTGGTTGCTGTGGTGGTGGCTCTGGTGGTGGCTGTGGTGGTGGTTGTGGTGGTGAATGTGGTGGTTGTTGTGGTGGTGGCTGTGGTGGTGGTTGTGGTGGTGGTTGTGGTGGTGGCTGTGGTGGTTGTGGTGGTGGTTGTGTTGGTGGTGGTTGTGGTGATGGTGGTTGTGGTGGTGGTTGTGGTGGTGGCTGTGGTGGTTGTGGTGGAGGTTGTGTTGTTGGTGGTTGTGGTGATGGTGGTTGTGGTGGTGGCTGTGGTGGTGGCAGTGGTGGGGGTTGTGTTGGTGGTTGTGTTGGTGGTGGTTGTGGTGATGGTGGCTGTGGTTGTGGCTGTGGTGGGGGTTGTGTTGGTGGTTGTGTTGGTGGTGGTTGTGGTGATGGTAGCTGTGGTGGTGGCTGTGGTGGTGGTTGTAGTGGTGGATGTAGTGGTGGTTGTGGTGGTGGTTGTGGTGGTGGTTGTGGTGGTGGTTGTGGTGATGGTTGTGGTGGTGGTTGTGGTGGTTGTGGTGGTGGTGGTTGTTGTGATGGTGGCTGTGGTGGTGATTGTGGTGGTGGTTGTGGTGGTGGTGGTGGCTGTGGTGGTAGTAGTAGTGGTGGTGGTAGTAGTGGTGGTAGTAGTGGTGGTGATTGTGGTGGCCGTAGTGGTGGTGGCTGTGGTGGTAGTAGTAGTGGTGGTGGTTGTGGTGGCCGTAGTGGTGGTGGGTGTGGTGGTAGTGGTTGTGGTGGTAGTAGTAGTGGTGGTGGTGGCCGTAGTGGTGGTGGTTGTGGTGGCCGTAGTGGTGGTGGTTGTGGTTGCCGTAGTAGTGGTGGTAGTGGTGGTAGTGGTGGTGGTTGTGGTGGTAGTAGTAGTGGTTGTGGTGGCTGTAGTAGTGGTGGTTGTGGTTGCCGTAGTGGTGGTTGCAGTAGTAGTGGTGGTTGTGGTTGCCGTAGTAGTGGTGGTTGTGGTGGCCGTAGTGGTGGTTGCAGTAGTAGTGGTGGTTGTGGTTGCCGTAGTAGTAGTGGTGGTGGTGGTTGCAGTAGTGGTGGTTGAAGTAGTAGTGGTGGTTGTGGTTGCCGTAGTAGTGGTGGTTGTGGTGGCTGTAGTAGTGGTGGTTGCAGTAGTGGTGGTTGCAGTAGTGGTGGTTGCAGTAGTGGTGGTTGCAGTAGTGGTGGTTGCAGTAGTGGTGGTTGTGGTAGTGGTGGCTGCAGTAGTGGTGGTTGTGGTGGCTGTAGTAGTGGTGGTTGTGGTTGCCGTAGTAGTGGCGGTTGTGGTGGCTGTAGTAGTGGTGGTTGCAGTAGTGGTGGTTGCAGTAGTGGTAGTTGCAGTAGTGGTGGTTGCAGTAGTGGTGGTTGCAGTAGTGGTGGTTGTGGTGGCTGTAGTAGTGGTGGTTGTGGTTGCCGTAGTAGTGGTGGTTGTGGTTGCCGTAGTAGTGGTGGCTGTGGTGGCTGTAGTAGTGGTGGTTGCAGTAGTGGTGGTTGCAGTAGTGGTGGTTGCAGTAGTGGTGGTTGCAGTAGTGGTGGTTGCAGTAGTTGTGGTTGCAGTAGTGGTGGTTGTGGTAGTGGTGGCTGCAGTAGTGGTGGTTGTGGTGGCTGTAGTAGTGGTGGTTGTGGTTGCCGTAGTAGTGGTGGTTGTGGTGGCTGTGGTAGTGGTGGTTGTGGTTGCCGTAGTAGTGGTGGTTGTGGTTGCCGTAGTAGTGGTGGTTGTGGTGGCTGTAGTAGTGGTGGTTGCAGTAGTGGTGGTTGCAGTAGTGGTGGTTGCAGTAGTGGTGGTTGCAGTAGTGGTGGTTGCAGTAGTGGTGGTTGCAGTAGTGGTGGTTGTGGTAGTGGTGGCTGCAGTAGTGGTGGTTGTGGTGGCTGTAGTAGTGGTGGTTGTGGTTGCCGTAGTAGTGGTGGTTGTGGTGGCTGTGGTAGTGGTGGTTGTGGTTGCCGTAGTAGTGGTGGTTGTGGTGGCTGTAGTAGTGGTGGTTGCAGTAGTGGTGGTTGCAGTAGTGGTAGTTGCAGTAGTGGTGGTTGCAGTAGTGGTGGTTGCAGTAGTGGTGGTTGTGGTGGCTGTAGTAGTGGTGGTTGTGGTTGCCGTAGTAGTGGTGGTTGTGGTTGCCGTAGTAGTGGTGGTTGTGGTGGCTGTAGTAATGGTGGTTGCAGTAGTGGTGGTTGCAGTAGTGGTGGTTGCAGTAGTGGTGGTTGCAGTAGTGGTGGTTGCAGTAGTGGTGGTTGCAGTAGTGGTGGTTGCAGTAGTGGTGGTTGTGGTAGTGGTGGCTGTGGTTGCCGTAGTAGTGGTGGTTGTGGTGGCTGTAGTAGTGGTGGTTGCAGTAGTGGTGGTTGCAGTAGTGGTGGTTGCAGTAGTGGTGGTTGTGGTAGTGGTGGCTGTGGTTGCCGTAGTAGTGGTGGTTGCGGTGGCTGTTGTAGTGGTGGTTGCAGTAGTGGTGGTTGTGGTGGCTGTAGTAGTGGTGGTTGCAGTAGTGGTGGTTGCAGTAGTGGTGGTTGCAGTAGTGGTGGTTGTGGTAGTGGTGACTGCAGTAGTGGTGGTTGTGGTGGCTGTAGTAGTGGTGGCTGTAGTAGTGGTGGCTGCAGTAGTGGTGGTTGTGGTGGCTGTAGTAGTGGTGGTTGCAGTAGTGGTGGTTGCAGTAGTGGTAGTTGCAGTAGTGGTGGTTGTGGTAGTGGTGGCTGCAGTAGTGGTGGTTGTGGTGGCTGTAGTAGTGGTGGTTGCAGTAGTGGTGGTTGCAGTAGTGGTGGTTGCAGTAGTGGTGGTTGCAGTAGTGGTGGTTGCAGTAGTGGTGGTTGTGGTAGTGGTGGCTGCAGTAGTGGTGGTTGTGGTAGTGGTGGTTGCAGTAGTGATGGTTGCAGTAGTGGTGGTTGCAGTAGTGCTGGTTGCAGTAGTGGTGGTTGCAGTAGTGGTGGTTGCAGTAGTGGTGGTTGCAGTAGTGGTGGTTGTGGTGGCTGTAGTAGTGGTGGTTGCATTAGTGGTGGTTGCAGTAGTGGTGGCTGCAGTAGTGGTGGTTGTGGTGGCTGTAGTAGTGGTGGCTGCAGTAGTGGTGGTTGTGGTGGCTGTAGTAGTGGTGGTTGCAATAGTGGTGGTTGCAGTAGTGGTGATTGCAGTAGTGGTGGTTGTGGTAGTGGTGACTGCAGTAGTGGTGGTTGCAGTGGTGGTGGTTGTGGTGGCTGTAGTAGTGGTGGTTGCAGTAGTGGTGGTTGCAGTAGTGGTGGTTGCAGTAGTGGTGGTTGTGGTGGCTGTAGTAGTGGTGGTTGCAGTAGTGGTGGTTGCAGTAGTGGTGGTTGTGGTAGTGGTGGCTGCAGTAGTGGTGGTTGTGGTAGTGGTGGTTGCAGTAGTGGTGGTTGCAGTAGTGGTGGTTGCAGTAGTGCTGGTTGCAGTAGTGGTGGTTGCAGTAGTGGTGGCTGCAGTAGTGGTGGTTGTGGTGGCTGTAGTAGTGGTGGTTGTGGTGGCTGTAGTAGTGGTGGTTGCATTAGTGGTGGTTGCATTAGTGGTGGTTGCAGTAGTGGTGGCTGCAGTAGTGGTGGTTGTGGTGGCTGTAGTAGTGGTGGCTGCAGTAGTGGTGGTTGTGGTGGCTGTAGTAGTGGTGGTTGCAATAGTGGTGGTTGCAGTAGTGGTGATTGCAGTAGTGGTGGTTGTGGTAGTGGTGACTGCAGTAGTGGTGGTTGCAGTGGTGGTGGTTGTGGTGGCTGTAGTAGTGGTGGTTGCAGTAGTGGTGGTTGCAGTAGTGGTGGTTGCAGTAGTGGTGGTTGTGGTGGCTGTAGTAGTGGTGGTTGCAGTAGTGGTGGTTGCAGTAGTGGTGGTTGTGGTGTTTGCAGTAGTGGTGGTTGTGGTGGCTGTAGTAGTGGTGGTTGCAGTAGTGGTGGTTGCAGTAGTGGTGGTTGTGGTGGCCGTACTAGTGGTTGTGGTGGTTGCAGTAGTGGTGGTTGCAGTAGTTGTGGTGGTGGAGAGACTGGAAACATTGAAGGAGTAGATACAGCTGCTGCTCCGTGTGGATTCAATGATCTGCGTTTGCTCTTGTGTTGTTGCATTTTACAAATAGCTGAAAAATGCATGTCTGGCAACATTGCATATACATAGAATGGTGGAACCTATGCTCGGCTTATTCCTATGCTCGGTGTATTTTCCATTTTCATCCGTATTTAAAATATTTATATAATTCTAGGCTAATTTCGCTGACAGAGCTGAAGCATGGTTCAATAGCATTCCGTTACGTGTATCGGTAGCCTGATGCACCGGTCACGTGACTGGTCAAGCAGACGATTATAAACAAGCAAATCATTGGGAGAATATTGCCACCGAAACTAGTACGGTAGATGACCTATTCAGGTAGCTATCCGAATTTAAAAAATGTACACATAACCCGAAAAATAGTTTCTATACCATTTCTCATTAAGACCAATAAGTGTTTTTATTCAATGCTGTACTATTAAAATAAGATATTCAACAAGTTATGGTGGATAAATAATTATGTTATAGTTCGGGTTTTACGCCTGCATCAGCACCATTTTGGGCTATATCGCCGGCGGGAAGTTTACTTAACATCACCTTTCCTGGGCAGGCTCCAGCGGTTAACCAGTACTTGGGTGCACCAACCTCCGTAAGAAACTGCCAACTGTTTCATATAAATGAGACACGGCTTGAGCGGGGCTCGAACTCGTGATGGTGGATAAATAAGTAATAATAATATAATAATAAGTACGCCGTGCATAGGTGCCCTGAAGTATTCCGTTCCCCATATAAACGGGTGACAACCGACACCGTTGCTCTAGCTGTATTGATCAGCAAGGTCACGTTATGAAACTAAAACTGTCACCAAGGGTGTTTTGAAAATTGTTTTCACGACTTAAGAAAATAATGATATACGGCAAGTGCATTTTATACTGGTCATTATATGTGGGATTTATGCCGAGCATAGGTTCCACCACTCTATTGTTTAGCGGTACATTTACCTGAAAACATTTGAAAAATTGCCGAAAACCCTCCACTGTACAAGAACTTAGCTCTCAAATTGCAAGTGCCCCTGGTCTCATTATCGTATATGGTGGGTAGCTGTGTCGTCTGCTTGTTGAATGTTCTACGTTGAAATAGAACGAGTTCTACCGCGCATACCGCAAGAGCAAAACACACTGACAACTGAACTTGTGTACCAATCACTGAACTGTAACTTGTATCTGTAACACATAAACACATAACGTTGTAACACATAAACACATAACGTTGTAACACATAAACACATAACGTTAACACATAAACACATAACGTTGTAACACATAAACACATAACGTTGTAACACATAAACACATACCGTTGTAACACATAAACACATAACGTTGTAACAAATAAACACATACCGTTGTAACACATAAACACATACCGTTGTAACACATAACGTTGTAACACATTAACACATAACGTTGTAACACATAACGTTGTAACACATAAACATATAACGTTGTAACAGATAAACACATAACGTTGTAACACATAAACACATAACGTTGTAACAAATAAACACATAACGTTGTAACACATAACGTTGTAACACATAACGTTGTAACACATAACGTTGTAACACATAAACACATAACGTTGTAACACATACAATAAAACATGAACTATATATAAACACAATAACACAGACATTTAGTATTGTTTTTACTCAGTCAACTGTTTATTTTTCCACTATATATCTATGAGAAATACAATGTATGGCGTTGTACAGGGGACGAGGTGTGCCATTCAGTGACACGACATGAAAAACGAACACTGCTTACCAAAGCAATTTCATTAAAGTAGCATGTAAGTGTACACGTTTTGGAAGGAAAGTTTCTCTAGACAAAGTGAATCGTTTAATATGCTCTATAAATAAAATAGTCCAGATATTGACATAGCATTGCTCTATATATGATCTAGCTGCTTGGTCGGACTGTTGAATCTTCACAATAATATATTGCTTTTGAAAAAGTCGCAGCACGAAAGGCAGGGATTTTTGTATTGTGTAACAAATTTCACTAAAACTGTGTGCGATATCAAGGTATATCGTTATTTTTGTATTGTCTAACAAATTTCACTAAAACTAAAACTGTGTGTGATACCAAGCAATATCGTTATTTTTGTATTTATCAGTTCAAGAACATATCAAACTAAGGCACATGTATAAACAGTTAAAATGTCAACAAAGCAACATATTTATGAATCTGTATTGAACACAATTGCTCTCACCATGTATACTTACCGTGCAGTGCAACAACTATATAGTGAGCAAACTCCACCATGTCTACATACCGTACCGCGCAACTATATAGTGAGCAAACTCCACCATGTCTACATACCGTACAACGCAACTATATAGTGAGCAAACTCCAACATGTCTACTTACCGTACAGCGCAACTATATAGTGAAAACTCCACCATGTCTACATACCGTACAGCGCAACTATATAGTTAGCAAACTCCACCATGTCTACTCACCGTACAGCGCAACTTTATAGTGAGCAAACTCCACCATGTCTACTTACCGTTCAGCGTAACTATATAGTGAGCAAACTCCACCATGTCTACATAACGTACAGCGTAACTATATAGTGAGCAAACTCCACCATGTCTACATACCGTACAGCACAACTATATAGTGGGCAAACTCCACCATGTCTACATACCGTACAGCGCAACTATATAGTGAGCAAACTCCACCATGTCTACATACCGTACAGCGCAACTATATAGTGAGGAAACTCCACCATGTCTACATACCGTACAGCGCAACTATATAGTGAGCAAACTCCACCATGTATACATACCGTACAGCACAACTACATAGTGAGCAAACTCCACCATGTCTACTTACCGTACAGTGCAACTATATAGTGAGCAAACTCCACCAGTCTACTTACCGTACAGCGCAGCTATATGGTGAGCAAACTCCACGATATCTTCTTACCGTACAGCGCAACTATATAGTGAACAAACTCCACCATGTCTACCTACCGTACAGCACAACTATATAGTGAGCAAACTCCACCATGTCTACATACCGTACAGCGCCACTATATAGTGAGCAAACTCCACCATGTCTACATACCGTACAGCGCAACTACATAGTGAGCAAACTCCACCATGTCTACATACCGTACAGCGCAACTACATAGTGAGCAAACTCCACCATGTCTACATACCGTACAGCGCAACTATATAGTGAGCAAACTCCACCATGTCTACATACTGAACAGCGCAACTATATAGTGAGCAAACTCCACCAAGTCTACATACCGTACAGTGCAACTATATAGTGTGCAAACTCCACCATGTCTAATTACCGTACAGTACAACTATATAGTGGGCAACTCCACCATGTCTACATACCGTACAGCGCAACTATATAGTGAGCAAACTCCACCATGTCTACATACCGTACAGCGCAACTATATAGTGAGCAACTCCACCATGTCTACTTACCGTACAGCGCGACTATATAGTGAGCAAACTCCACCATGTCTACTTACCGTACAGCGCAACTATATAGTGAGCAAACTCCACCATGTCTACTTACCGTACAGCACACTATATGTGAGCAAACTCCACCATGTCTACATACCGTACAGCGCACCTATATAGTGAGCAAACTCCACCATGTCTACTTACCGTACAGCACAACTATATAGTGAGCAAACTCCACCATGTCTACTTACCGTACAACGCAACTATATAGTGAGCAAACTCCACCATGTCTACTTACCGTACAGCACAACTATATAGTGAGCAAACTCCACCATGTCTACAATACCGTACAGCACAACTATATAGTGAGCAAACTCCAACATGTCTACTTACCGTACAGCGCAACTATATAGTGAGCAAACGCCACCATGTCTACTTACCGTACAGTGCAACTATATAGTGAGCAAACTCCACCATGTCTACTTACCGTACAGCGCAACTATATAGTGAGCAAACTCCACCATGTCTACTTACCGTACAGCGCAACTATATAGGGAGCAAACTCCACCATGTCTACATACCGTACAGTGCAACTACATAGTGAGCAAACTCCACCATGTCTACTTACCGTACAGCGCAACTATATAGTGAGCAAACTCCACCATGTCTACTTACCGTACAGCGCAACTATATAGTGAGCAAACTCCACAATGTCTACATACCGTACAGTGCAACTATATAGTGAGCAAACTCCAACATGTCTACATACCGTACAGCACAACTATATAGTGAGCAAACTCCACACTGTCTACATACCGTACAGCGCAACTATATAGTGAGCAAACTCCACCATGTCTACATACCGTACAGCACAACAATATAGTGAGCAAACTCCACAATGTCTACATACCGTACAGCGCAACTATATAGTGAGCAAACTCCACCATGTCTACTTACCGTACAGCGCAACTATATAGTGAGCATACTCCACCATGTCTACAATACCGTACAGCACAACTATATAGTGAGCAACTCCATCATGTCTACTTACCGTACAGCACAACTATATAGTGAGCAAACTCCACCATGTCTACTTACCGTACAACGCAACTATGTAGTGAGCAAACTCCACCATGTCTACTTACCGTACAGCACAACTATATAGTGAGCAAACTCCACCATGTCTACTTACCGTACAGCACAACTATATAGTGAGCAAACTCCACCATGTCTACATACCGTACAGCGCAACTATATAGTGAACAAACTCCACCATGTCTACGTACCGTACAGCACAACTATATAGTGAACAAACTCCACCATGTCTACGTACCGTACAGCACAACTATATAGTGAGCAAACTCCACCATGTCTACATACCGTACAGCACAACTATATAGTGAGCAAACTCCACCATGTCTACATACCGTACAGCACAACTATATAGTGAGCAAACTCCACCATGTCTACATACCGTACAGCGCAACTATATAGTGAGCAAACTCCACCATGTTTACATACCGTACAGCCATCATGTCTACATACCGTACAGCACAACTATATAGTGAGCAAACTCCACCATGTCTACATACCGTACAACGCAACTATATAGTGAGCAAACTCCACAATGTCTACATACCGTACAGCACAACTATATAGTGAGCAAACTCCACCATGTCTACATACCGTACAGCGCAACTATATAGTGAGCAAACTCCACCATGTCTACATACCGTACAGCACAACTATATAGTGAGCAAACTCCACCATGTCTACTTACCGTACAGCGCATCTATATAGTGAGCAAACTCCACCATGTCTACTTACCGTACAGCACAACTATATAGTGAGCAAACTCCACCATGTCTACTTACCGTACAGCGCAACTATATAGTGAGCAAACTCCACCATGTCTACATACCGTACAGCGCGACTATATAGTGAACAAACTCCACCATGTCTACATACCGTACAGCGCAACTATATAGTGAACAAACTCCACCATGTCTACATACCGTACAGCGCAACTATATAGTGAACAAACTCCACCATGTATACTTACCGTACAGCACAACTATATAGTGAGCAAACTCCACCATGTCTACATACCGTACAGCGCAACTATATAGTGAGCAAACTCCACCATGTCTACTTACCGTACAGCGCAACTATATAGTGAGCAAACTCCACAATGTCTACTTACCGTACAGCGCAACTATATAGTGAGCAAACTCCACCATGTCTACTTACCGTACAGCACAACTATATAGTGAGCAAACTCCACCATGTCTACTTACCGTACAGCGCAACTATATAGTGAGCAAACTCCACCATGTCTACATACCGTACAGCGCAACTATATAGTGAGCAAACTCCACCATGTCTACATACCGTACAGCGCAACTATATAGTGAGCAAACTCCACCATGTCTACATACCGTACAGCGCAACTATATAGTGAGCAAACTCCACCATGTCTACATACCGTACAGCGCAACTATATAGTGAGCAAACTCCACCATGTCTACATACCGTACAGCGCAACTATATAGTGAGCAAACTCCACCATGTCTACATACCGTACAGCGCAACTATATAGTGAGCAAACTCCACCATGTCTACATACCGTACAGCGCAACTATATAGTGAACAAACTCCACCATGTCTACAATACCGTACAGCGCAACTATATAGTGAACAAACTCCACCATGTCTACATACCGTACAGCGCAACTATATAGTGAACAAACTCCACCATGTATACTTACCGTACAGCACAACTATATAGTGAGCAAACTCCACCATGTCTACATACCGTACAGCGCAACTATATAGTGAGCAAACTCCACCATGTCTACTTACCGTACAACGCAACTATATAGTGAGCAAACTCCACAATGTCTACTTACCGTACAGCGCAACTATATAGTGAGCAAACTCCACCATGTCTACTTACCGTACAGCACAACTATATAGTGAGCAAACTCCACCATGTCTACTTACCGTACAACGCAACTATATAGTGAGCAAACTCCACCATGTCTACATACCGTACAGCGCAACTATATAGTAAGCAAACTCCACCATGTCTACATACCGTACAGCGCAACTATATAATGAGCAAACTCCACCATGTCTACATACCGTACAGCGCAACTATATAGTGAGCAAACTCCACCATGTATACATACCGTACAGCGCAACTATATAGTGAGCAAACTCCACCATGTCTACATACCGTACAGCGCAACTATATAGTGAGCAAACTCCACCATGTGTACATACCGTACAGCGCAACTATATAGTGAACAAACTCCACCATGTCTACTTACCGTACAGCACAACTATATAGTGAGCAAACTCCACAATGGAAAGGAATTTATGTGATCATTCTCTTTGCTTGTTTTCCGATCCAAATTCATTAGTTTGATGTATATGTATTCCAACGTTTATTATCATCTGAACTGATTAAAATATGTTTAAACTAAAGGCAAGAACAGTATTAATATTAAAAAAGTGGCAACAGAATTGTTCACCTGTACTAAACAAAAACATGTAAAACTGCTGGAACGAACAGTAACAACATTCCAGAGAAATAAGCTTTCAGCTTTCATGTCAATTCACTTGTATTTATTGTTTACATAATTATTTGTTGTAAATTACATTATATAATGTGGAATAAATGTGTTTAATCCAACACCACTGTGATTTTGGCGTACATGTTTTTGTACCATACAACGCACACAATGTGGAGATGGTTAAAGTTTGTTATCCCGAACGAGCAAACTAACATATTAGTAGCTTGGTCGCTGCAGTTTGCAAAATGTGTCTGCTTTCCAAACTAGTTTGAGAGTTTTTTGTTTGGATACATTTACTCATAATCACCCCTTGTTAATCGTGGCTACACCCATGGAAGTTATGCCAATTGTCGTGTTGTTAATCGCGGCGACACCCATGGAAGTATGCCAGTTATCTTGTTGTTAATCGCGGCGACACCCATGGAAGTATGCCAGTTGTCTTGTTGTTAATCGTGGCTACACCCATGGAAGTATGTCAGTTGTCTTGTTGTTAATCGTGGCTACACCCATGGAAGTATGCCAGTTGTCTTGTTGTTAATCGTGGCTACACCCATGGAAGTATGCCAGTTGTCTTGTTGTTAATCGTGGCTACACCCATGGAAGTATGCCAGTTGTCTTGTTGTTAATCGTGGCTACACCCATGGAAGTATGCCAGTTGTCTTGTTGTTAATCGTGGCTACACCCATGGAAGTATGTCAGTTGTCTTGTTGTTAATCGTGGCTACACCCATGGAAGTATGTCAGTTGTCTTGTTGTTAATCGTGGCTACACCCATGGAAGTATGTCAGTTGTCTTGTTGTTAATCGCGGCGACACCCATGGAAGTATGTCAGTTATCTTGTTGTTAATCGTGGCTACACCCATGGATGTATGTCAGTTGTCTTGTTGTTAATCGTGGCTACACCCATGGAAGTATGTCAGTTGTCTTGTTGTTAATCGTGGCTACACCCATGGAAGTATGTCAGTTGTCTTGTTGTTAATCGCGGCGACACCCATGGAAGTATGTCAGTTGTCTTGTTGTTAATCGTGGCTACACCCATGGAAGTATGTCAGTTATCTTGTTGTTAATCGCGACGACACCCATGGAAGTATGTCAGTTATCTTGTTGTTAATCGCGGCGACACCCATGGAAGTTATGCCAGTTGTCGTGTTGTTAATCGCGACGACACCCATGGAAGTATAACAATTGTATCACTGATCCGTCACGGAATGAGTTTACATTTGGTATAGCAATTGTATCTTACCTATACCAAAATGACTGGAGAGGAAATCGTGGCATAACTTCACGACGCGTATAAAGTAACGTATGTTTTGCTCAAACTCACGACTGGAAGAATTTACTCTCTCTGTATGCCTATACCAAAATGACTGGAGAGGAAATCGTGGCATAACTTCACGATGCGTATAAAGTAACGTATGTTTTGCTCAAACTCACGACTGGAAGAATTTACTCTCTCTGTATGCCTATACCAACATGACTGGAGAGGAAATCGTGGCATAACTTCACGACGCGTAGAGGTGATAGACATAATCAATAGCCATCACATCTCGCTTCATTCTCTGGGGAGTCAGTATAAGACGAGTTATTTGTTGTGATATAGATCACTAACAAAACGAATATCTTGCAAATTCCTTAATACGTCTCCATTAAAGCAATTGACATTGTCGTTTACATTACGTGTTATTCTAAACACAGTAGCAGCAAGGCATTTCCACATACCGAAATATTATTTGTGGGTAAAATCAGCTTATAACAACATCACAACTAATGGAACGGTAAATGTTATTATGTAAAGATCAAGGTCATTTCAAGGTCAACATTCCAAAGTTAGCCTAAAACACCCAACCAATGACAATAGTATGAGTTTCTACTTCTAATTATTGATTGCGTAGAAATTAAGAATAGATATCAAAATAATCATAGCTAAATATTTAATTCAATGTAATTTGCATGTTTATAGTACAAGTTTGGTGAACATCGAAGATGGCGTTCATTATTGGCAGCCATAATAAACGAAACTGGAAATGTCTGGAAACGGCCAACATCAATATATAAATAGCACATCAAATGCGACAAATGAATTTAGGAATGTACCAACACTCATACTTTAAAAAAATGACATCACAAACATTTCGAACCTTTCCCCCAAAAGTCAAGGTCACTTCAATGTCAACATTCTAAAATTAGCATAAAATCACCCCAATGTCAAAGTATGAATTAATACTTTCTAAGTAAGGTCTACTTTTAAATAGAACTATATACCAAATGACCATACATGAATCTCAAATACCGTGGTACGCACGTTTAATATGCATGTATTTATTCTCACTTTACTGACATTCCAAGATGGCGTCCAAGATGGCAGCCAATATAAAGGAAACTAGACATTTCTTGAATCGGCTTATACAAACACCACCAGTTGAGTGTTACCTCCCCTGTCAATAGATATGTTTGTTCGTCTCTCTCTCTCTCTCTCTCTCTCTCTCTCTCTCTCTCTCTCTCTCTCTCCACAGCGTGTGAGTTAAGTGTTACCTCCCCTATCCATATGTCTATCTGTTCATCTCTCTATCCACAGAGGGTGATTAAAGTGTTACCTCTCCTGTCAATCGGTCTGTTTGTTCATATCTCTATCCATAGAGGGCAATCTAAGTGTAACCCCTGTTCATCTGTATGTTTGTTCATCACTCTATCCATAGAGAGTAATCTAAGTGCAACCCCTGTTCATCTGTATGTTTGTTCATCACTCTATCCATAGAGAGTAATCTAAGTGTAACCCCTGTTCATCTGTATGTTTGTTCATCACTCTATCAATAGAGGGTAATCTAAGTGTAACCCCTGTTCATCTGTATGTTTGTTCATCTCTCTACCCATAAATTGTTAATTTAGTTATACTCCCCCCTGTTCATCTGTATGTTTGTTCATCACTCTATCCATAGAGAGTAATCTAAGTGCAACCCCTGTTCATCTGTATGTTTGTTCATCTCTCTACCCATAAATGGTGATTTTAGTTATACTCCCCCCTGTTCATCTGTATGTTTGTTCATCACTCTATCCATAGATGGTAATCTAAGTGTAACCCCTGTCCATCTGTATGTTTGTTCATCTCTCTACCCATAAATGGTGATTTTAGTTATACTCCCCCCTGTTCATCTGTATGTTTGTTCATCACTCTATCCATAGATGGTAATCTAAGTGTAACCCCTGTCCATCTGTATGTTTGTTCATCTCTCTACCCATAAATGGTGATTTTAGTTATACTCCCCCCTGTTCATCTGTATGTTTGTTCATCACTCTATCCATAAATGGTGATTTTAGTTATACTCCCCCCTGTTCATCTGTATGTTTGTTCATCACTCTATCCATAGATGGTAATCTAAGTGTAACCCCTGTCCATCTGTATGTTTGTTCATCTCTCTACCCATAAATGGTGATTTTAGTTATACTCCCCCCTGTTCATCTGAACGGGTCTCTGTCTGTATCATTGCACTATCCTCCAAACATCTAAAATGACTAATCTCTTCAGGAGGCGTCGCGCATATGGTCAACCGGTAGCGACGATAAATAAACGTATAACACACAAAATACTTAGAAATATACTTAATTTCATATATGTCAGATTTGTTAGCATCTTGGACGTCATATTCAATTCTGAACAAAGTAAAAATAAACATATTAGTTACTTTCCATTTACGAGTGTGCCCTTAGGCAAGGCATTTAAATTCCACGTTGCCTCCTCTCTCTCCCTCGTGGCGATGGATTGAGGTCTCGAGAGTGATTGGTATAAGTTGTAAGAACTTGTTTCGCAATCGAGCTAAAATCCGTCCGTCCGTCCGTCCGTCCGTCTGTCTGTCTGTCTGTCTGTCTGTCTGTCTGTCTGTCTGTCTGTCTGTCTGTCTGTCTGTCTGTCTGTCTGTCTGTCTGTCTGTCTGTCTGTCTGTCTTTATTCCACGTTTGATATGTATCTACACGTTCACGCAATATACATTATATTCTAATTAGACGTGTGTTCCACATTCATGCAACATTTCGTATCTATCTACACGTGAGTTGCACACTTAGTTAACATTATGCATATTATATCTTACACGTGAGTTGCACACTTAGTTAACATTATGCATATTATATCTTACACGTGAGTTGCACACTTAGTTAACATTATGCATAGTATATCTTACACGTGAGTTGCACACTTAGTTAACATTATGCATAGTATATCTTACACGTGAGTTGCACACTTAGTTAACATTATGCATATTATATCTTACACACGAGTTGCACGTGTATTGATATTTTGTATATCGTGTGATGTGTGTTTGATTGTTATCCACATGTGTGTACGTTGTGCAATGCCAAGCTTACCTATGGCTCATTAATATATCGTCAAGGAAACATAAAACGCATTAATCATCATTTGCTATATCAGTTAGAGTTGTGTGTACATAGATATATTTCTAAAACATGTGAAATTCAGAATAGTATCGGAATTTGGAACACCTCCCAGAGAAAATTTACATTTTAGGGTAAAAATATACAAGTAGAATTAATCTTCTTGGTTTATTACATTAATAAGTATGTACGCTAAACAAAAAAGAGAAACTTCCGATGTGTACATGTAGTATGTATTGTGTTAAAGCGACATTACATCACAAATAGCCAAAAAATGCATTTGTTAAGTAAACGTATACATGCATAATGCTACTACAAATTCTTCTGAATACATTCAAATACTAACATTGAATCAATAAACAGTGATTTTGTGGTCAACAAACTTTCAAAAGTGAAAGTAGGATTTCATATAGCTGCCATCCATGCTCCTGAATTGACGTTTGTTTGTTATTGGAGTGAATACTTAACGGGTGATACTGTCGTCTAGAGATAATTTAACTAAGATTACTCTACAAATAAATAAGCATAGGCACAAATGTGAGATATAACGGTAAATCTGTTCCATAAATCATGTTATTCATGATACACGAGTTGTATTACGCATGGATGTCGACACTATTTACATTATTTTGTTATGTCAACAAACCGCGTATACGACGTTTGTTTATTAGTTGAAATACTCAGTTTTTGAGGCAAATATTTGGGAAAATATATATACATGTACCATACATGTATAATAGGTAATTACATTCTGTAGAAATTTGAGTTTTCACTGATGTAGTGTCGCTTTAAAGAATTCAGTGTGTAATGAAATTAGATCGGTAGCATTAGCATGCAGATAGTTATCAGGATTTGTGAGTTTTAGAGATTAGTTTGGCACTGTTAGACGTCGACAAAGTGAATCTAGAGTTGCACGTGCATTAATGGTTCGACACACCCCGTGCTGTATTCGGTCAATTTGTCTGGCTGAAAATTGTGTCAAATAAACGAAAACGCTTCAAGATTAGCAACATGTTGTAACGTGTTTTTTATTTACATTGTAGCGATTTTAGTATGCCAAGAATACTCAATAATTTACACGAACGAGCGATTTGCATGCTTGATGCTGACATGTCAAAGGCGTGCACGGCATGTTGGGAGTTCTAGTCGAGCATTACGAACGACAGTCCGCACCAAGGCATTGTTACGTCGTGGACCACGTGTTACAGCGCCTGGTCACGACCGCTATCTATATACGCAATCGATTCCTGCTGCTATTACGCACCTGGACTTCATAATCAGGAATGGAATGGAGAACAATATTCAACAGACAGAAACCTTAGCCATACATGTTAATACATGTAAGTGGTATTTATGTTTTAACCCCTACTAGAATTGGTCAAAATCTGTCCCAGCTTCTATTAAACATATATAACAATTACCCCCCAGCCAGTTTTCATCGAGTTCTGTTCAAGCTATGTTTCTTATACTGTTCAGTATGCATACATATTTCTGATGAATCCCAAGATACCAGCTAATAATACAACTATAAAACTGACATATCAATTAAGTGTATTTAGAACGCCTAGTTTCATTATATTCATAATATTGTTCTACACAAGTTAACATTACTGATATTACGGCGTATTAAGACGTGTGCGTGATGGTGCTTCTGTGTGCGAGTGTATATGGTGGGTGCAGAGGGTTATATCATATACCATATACATTTACACCTCCCTCAACCTCTAGCCGCTCCGTCATTTACACCTCCAGCAACCTCTAGCCGCTCCGTCATTTACACCCCCAGCAACCTCTAGCCGCTCCGTCATTTACACCTCCCTCAACCTCTAGCCGCTCCGTCATTTACACCTCCCTCAACCTCTAGCCGCTCCGTCATTTACACCTCCCTCAACCTCTAGCCGCTCCGTCATTTACACCTCCCTCAACCTCTAGCCGCTCCGTCATTTACACCTCCAGCAACCTCTAGCCGCTCCGTCATTTACACCTCCCACAACCTCTAGCCGCTCCGTTATTTACGCCTCCCTCAACCTCTAGCCGCTCTGTCATTTACACCTCCCTCAACCTCTAGCCGCTCCGTCATTTACACCTCCCTCAACCTCTAGCCGCTCTGTCATTTACACCGCCCTCACCTCTAGCCGCTCTGTCATTTACACCTCCCTCAACCTCTAGCCGCTCCGTCATTTACACTTCCCTCAACCTCTAGCCGCTCCGTCATTTACACCTCCAGCAACCTCTAGCCGCTCCGTCATTTACACCTCCCCCAACCTCTAGCCGCTCCGTCATTTACGCCTCCCTCAACCTCTAGCCGCTCTGTCATTTACACCTCCCTCAACCTCTAGCCGCTCTGTCATTTACACTTCACTCACCTCTAGCCGCTCTGTCATTTACACCTCCCTCAACCTCTAGCCGCTCTGTCATTTACACCTCCCTCAACCTCTAGCCGCTCTGTCATTTACACCTTCCTCAACCTCTAGCCGCTCTGTCATTTACACCTCCCCAAACCTCTAGCCGCTCCATCATTTACACCTCCATCAACCTCTAGTCGCTCCGTCATTTACATCTCCCTCAACCTCTAGCCGCTCCGTCATTTACACTTCCCTCAACCTCTAGCCGCTCCGTCATTTACACCTCCCTCAACCTCTAGCCGCTCCGTCATTTACACCTCCAGCAACCTCTAGCCGCTCCGTCATTTACACCTCCCACAACCTCTAGCCGCTCCGTTATTACGCCTCCCTCAACCTCTAGCCGCTCTGTCATTTACACCTCCCTCAACCTCTAGCCGCTCCGTCATTTACACCTCCCTCAACCTCTAGCCGCTCTGTCATTTACACCGCCCTCAACCTCTAGCCGCTCTGTCATTTACACCTCCCTCAACTTCTAGCCGCTCCGTCATTTACACTTCCCTCAACCTCTAGCCGCTCCGTCATTTACACCTCCAGCAACCTCTAGCCGCTCCGTCATTTACACCTCCCCCAACCTCTAGCCGCTCCGTCATTTACGCCTCCCTCAACCTCTAGCCGCTCTGTCATTTACACCTCCCTCAACCTCTAGCCGCTCCGTCATTTACACTTCCCTCAACCTCTAGCCGCTCTGTCATTTACACCTCCCTCAACCTCTAGCCGCTCTGTCATTTACACCTTCCTCAACCTCTAGCCGCTCTGTCATTTACACCTCCCCAAACCTCTAGCCGCTCCATCATTTACACCTCCATCAACCTCTAGTCGCTCCGTCATTTACATCTCCCTCAATCTCTAGCCGCTCCGTCATTTACACCTCCACCAACCTATAGCCGCTCCCTAATTTAAACCGCCATTGAACAAGAAGAGTCATCGCAATGTACAGGACAATAAATCCCACTGCGATGTATTGAACAGAAGAACCACAGGACAGGTGTACAGGACAAGAATGCGCCTAATTTCAAAAGATGGGCTGTCTCTATTTTAAAATCGAGACAATCAGTAAATCGAGTACAATATATATATACTTGATGCATGTATGTGATATGAATGTATAAATGTAGGCCTATGTACGATATACGAGGTTACCCGATAGGGTCTCCAAAAATACAAACCGATATCACAGAATGTACAAACACATCCACAATAAACCTGATATAATAGCTTAGTATAGATGTTAACAAATACATACCTAATAACGATACAATATCGTCAGGCTGTTCAGCAAATAAGTGCTTGTATGAAACGACTTCACAAGATACACTGCCGTTTGTAATATTGTGTTCACGACCACAAACAATCACATACCAAAGAGCCATGTTTAGACTAACATCCATTGTCTCGGTTATAAACCATCCTGGAATGGCAAAGCTCGTCGTCTGACATAGAACAGACATTACCGCCAATACAGCGGAAGTAGTGATACATTTCCTTACACTGTCCATGTCATTTGGTTCGCTCTGATTATTCCAGTATTATTTTTATTAAGATTAATTAAATGATTTATAGTTGCACACGCCTCTCATATGTCGTCTCTGTAAATATGCTTTCCACAGGGATAATATCTGCCATCAACTTCACTGTGCGATGCTCCAAACCCGGAAATAGGCAGCGGTAACAAAGTAAACACGATGAAGTAAATGTCCACTTTATTCCATATTGACTTGAACATGAACTGAGGTGCTATCCATGCGTAACCGATATTTCTACATGTGAAATTGCAACAGTACAATAATATGGTGTTACCCACATTCATTCAATGTATTTTAGTATGTGTTTACACATATAATTTCCTCGAGTGAAGTATGATTCATACAAGTGTTTCGCTATGTACAGATCTTCAATCTCGTCTCATAACGATAAGCATTGTATAGCACACACCTACTCCCAGAATGCATTACAAGACGCGAAACCAGTTGCTATGTCAACAATGTAACAAACACATTGTGTTTCCTACAATATGTCACTTGCACGCCGTAGGTACAACACATTGGACTCGTGAAACAAATCGATGCGTTTATTGAAAAATTGTTCAGAGAGGAAATCGCCTGTAATGTTCCGTAGAGTGTTTCACCATGTCGATATCGGACGCAGATCACGAGTTTTACACGGAAAACACTGATCAGCAGGTATTTATCTTACGAATAGCATGTCGGTGTAAGTATTCTTTCGAGAGTGATTTAACTAATGTTGTAAGAACTTGTTTTGCAATCGAGCTAAAATAAATGTGTATACATATAAATTATAGTATAATTCAAATTGGGTAATAATGAATTTACCTGACAATTAGGGGTGTAGCCTAATAAAGTTTATGCTGTATGTATGTCAAACATGCTCTATTTATCTATACTCTTGTCCTATTATTAACTTCACTACACAGTAATTGCATACATGTAGGCCCTACAATTAAAATAGCACCATTTTACGGCGAACAGCCATTTAACAGGCTCAGACCGGGACACGATGTTTAGCAGCCTGTGATATAATGTGAACAACGTTATATGTCTAACAAGTAAGTAATGTCGTTTTGATGTAGGACATGATTCTTTATGGTACTGGTAGATGTAGTCTATTTGGCGTAATTAGATCCTGTTTTTCAGTGTTGACCTACTTTCCAAAAATCATAACACTGAATCATGACTGATCAATTCAATATATATATATATATATATATATGTATGTCATTTATCACAGATAAACCCATTTATCTTGAAGGTCGCAACATATAACTATAGCAACAAGTGCGACTATATTAGTTACCACCAGGTATAAAATATGGTCTTGTTAAATAACGGCATTAAGGGGCTATGTCATCTTCAATGTGCTAGATATTGACCCAAAACAATACTTTGAAAATAAACAAAAACAAGCACTGTCACCATATGCTTCTTTTTAATAAATTAAATATTGGCCCAACTATGATGTTTACAAATATAAAGTTGAGTTTGAAAATGTATGGTTAAATAATGAATCTCTAGAACAATAGATTATTTATTTATGTATACAAATTTATTTTAGCTCGATTGCGAAACAAGTTCTTAGACATATATTAATCACTCCCGAGACCTCATTCCTGATGGAATCCATCGCCACGATGCAGAGGGAAGAGGCAATGTGGAATTTAAATGCCTTGCCTAAGGGCACAATCGTAACGGCTCCAGCGGGGCTCGAGCGCCAGTCCTTTCGCACCTGAAGCGAACGCGCATCTACTGTGCTATCACGACTTCCTGTTCAGTTAATGACTGAGTATGCTGCGATCTTTTTAGAAACTGTTTTACAATTATACCTGGATTTCCCATTGAATTGTTGAATAAAAATGGGTGGCGTCCGTGGTCCATTGGTAGAGCGTCGGATTTGGTATCAACTGTCCCAGATTCGATGTTCGGTCAGGCCACGTATGTAGTGTCATTGTTGCAAGGCACCATACTAAGCACATTGATTAGTATCTGTTAACCGTTTAGGTCGGCTAAGCCTGCCCACAAAATGATGATACAAAGATGATAATGCAGTCCAATTTATCAATTTGCAATGAATGGGTTCCACCTCGGTTATGTTGACTTACACGAGGGAGCGGCTGGGAACCTGTCAAGCCGTAACTGTCCACCAGACTGTATAGATGTGATTACTGAAAACCCATCATTATTCAAAAAGGGTAAATTGCTATGTAGACTAGTAATAATTATATCTACACATAACCCTACATGCTGGCTAAAATAAAGACTACATGATTGTATAAGTAGCTCAAATAATGTTAGCAGTCAACACTTTGTTTTGTTTGTTTGTACTTTCAGGAAATAGTCATGTGATTTTCATTAGTATTGTGTCATTGTTAATCTACTCTACTGAAGCACCCGACGAAACGTTATATTTTTTTATGAACAAACCCGCGTTTTTTAAATTGTGTTTTATTTGAAGAACAATTATTATATATATAAAGACTCCGGATCGGCGCTATAACTGGAACAGATTTGTTTACAATTGTTGCATATAGGGCCACTTTGTTGGTCAGTGCAAAATCTGACGTCCTGCTGAGTAGAATCCCTGTACTACCATTTATATACTAGTACCTCCAAACACTTCATCTCCCAGTGTTACTGCCCCTGAATACTCCCAAAAAGTATATACATCTTCTTAAGTGGTTTCCTCTGTTTTATCGGTATTTTCTTTGCTCAACATGCTATCAGTTTCCATCCACTTACTGATCTTGTAATTATTAAATTACTATATCTCGACAGATATCGTACATGCACATTAGACGGACGGCCATTATGATTATCTGATTGTTTCGCAGATTAATTATTGATTTTTACATACATGTTACATGTAAGAACACCAACACCAATGCAGACAATTACATAGATGTATATAATTACTGAAATTATTATAAGTAAAAGCATGGGTTTTTTCCCGCACAAGATCCAGTTCCGTTGCTCAAAGGTTAAGGTCACTCTTTTAGGTCATACCTGTATGGTTCAAAATGTCTTCTCTGGAGCACATTTCCTTAACACTTTGATGGATTTTCAAATACCTGTACAGTAAAACCTGTCTTAAGCAGCCAGCCAAGGGAATCACAGAAAGTGGCTGCTCAGCACAGGTATCTGCTTAATAGAGGTCAAATGTATAATAAAAACAACATATTGGGAATCTGGAAACTGGCTGCTTAATACAGGTTGGTTGCTTATTGGAGGTGACCACTAACTACCCAAATGTTGCCATAAAGAGACTTTGTGGTGCATTGTTGAAAGGTCAAAGTCAGACAGAATGGTTAGGCATCCCGCATAAGTGTTTTAATAATTGGATGCATTGTAGAAGCAGTCTGAACATAAACACATGTATTAGTATTGCTGTGTTTGTATCATATTCATAATGGAACATTCTCACCAAGAGAAACTAATATTGTTTTCAAGCAGTAAATATTCAAAAAGGGTGACATCACTTTCAACTGGGCGTGGTTTTCGTCGACATATGTATTACCCTGCTCCTGTTAAGACAACTCACTGGTGTACTTGTACATGTTTTATTATTTTTAGAACATTCCAACCTAGGATGTTAAGTTACAGATTCAAGCTCAATGACATTCCTTGGATTTCATCATGGTGTAAGTATTTGCCAAAACAATCCACTTTTAGTTTATACAAATTTAGTTTAGCTTGATTGCGAAACAAGTTCCTACAACTTATATTAATCCATCGCCACAAGGCAGATAAGACAATGATTATGTGAAATTTAAGTGCCTTGCCTAATAGTCTAGATGCCAGCCAGTGATATATATGCATAACCTAACTTTGGAGTACACACAAAATGTTTTCGTATCAAAATGTTCAGGAAGAAGTCCTCTCTTAGAATCTGTTGTATGACACTTTGTCACCCTTGAGCATTTTGAAATAATCCAAGATGGCCACCAAGATGGCCGCCACAAATTGATACTGTCTGTATCTTTATATATCTACATGAAAAATAAAAAAAATAAAAAATTGTTCATTTTGAATTATTTATGCAAAATACCTACTGCAATCACTGGAACTAAATGGAATTATGATGCTATATTTCATAATCTATCAAAATGAGTAAAACTTAGGAAATAATACATCCACTATAAAAAAGGAATAAATATGTAAAAATGTATATCCTACGCACATATACGGAACAGGTGATATGTGAAGATATTTATTATGAGTGACACCAAATTATTTTATGTTATGTGTTTCCTTGTAAGACTTCAAAACAAAGCAGCACAAAGTCGGACAGCCAAGTTGTGGCTGGAATATCTTATAAAGCCAGTCATGATAATGATGTTGTTCATCCGAGCAGAACGTGAAGGTGAATGGGCCCTCCACCTGACTGCAGTAACTGCCATGATGCCATATTTCTTTGCAGCAGGACACATCAATTATGCCAGGTATGGTCTCTATTACCTACGATCGATGGAAAAACTCCCCGAAAACGTACAGGCTAATTTCCTTGCCGGTGAACATGTCATGAGACACCAGACCGGGTTGTGGCTGTGGTCGGACATGTTTATTGAAACAACCTTTATGAGGTATGGACATGGGACAGGTGGTCTTATTGGAATCACATTGAAAGACGAATCTGTCAAGCGTTGGGCCCTAAGTCTACATACCTGCAGTCTTCTCTTGCAAGACATCAAACGCATGAGAGATACTGATGCGTCTACCACTGTCACTAAGCATAAAGAGGAGGGAAATGCCCGCATAGAAGCTGATAGTGAAGACCGTATTAAGATTCGCAAGAAGTTAGAAATGTCAATACACCGCATGCAATCCGACGAACATCCTGAAGGAGTAGTAAATATTGTTTCTGGGAAGATCAGTTCAAACCTGGTGACTGTAGACAATGCTGTGACAATAGGAAATAAACAAATGGAAATGTTTGAATGTTCTTGGCCAGAAGGGTGTAATGCAACCATCACAAATAAAGTGTTTACAAAGAAGAGTAATAAGAAGAATGTGAAAATTGATGAAACTGCAATTATATATGACACATAATTGATTTGCAGCCAAGTTATTGGACTACTGTAATCAAGAGCAGTGGATTTGAAAGACATAATTTATCATGAGCTTGCACCAGTCCCCACAGCTATGTTCGATGACAATGGCGACATGAGGATAGCAACTTCAAAATATATCCTTAAGAAGAAACTCCAGATTACGCAGCCTACCAGATCAGCTGAGAAACCAGATACAATTGTGGTTGATGGTTGCACAATTGTGTGGTGCATTCACTGGCCAAAGACTGGTACTATTCAAAACTACTTAAATGGATTCTGGAGTTACATATCACTACTCTTGCGCACAAGCAATGTCTTCTTGGTGTTTGATAGATACTTCCAATACAGTATCAAGAGCTGCACGAGAATAGGAAGAGCGGATCCGCAATCCATAGCATATAAGTTAACACACGAAACTCCATTACCAAAACAATCGACAGTCTTCACAAATACAGAGAATAAGGTACCTAATATGTGAAGACCAAACACAGAAAACGCTCACATATACTGGATCTAGTAAAAGTTTGATGATAACTGGATCTTCTGATGTTCCTTTAGAAATACAAATGGGTGTTCCTGTTTCCCGTTATGATATAAGAACAAGTCATGAGGAAGCAGATGTTATCATCACTCAACAAGCAGTATATGCCGCAACACAAGGGGCCAAATGTGTTAACGTTATATGTGACGACACTGATGTCTTCGTGCTTCTCCTTCACTTCTATTCCCTGACTAAATTGTCTTCCATGATGTTGATGGAGGGTACTAGTGGTGAACGGACGATGGTCGATATCGAGGCAACTGCAGCAACACACCAATTGATCATACCAAGTTTACTAGCTGCCCATGCACTTACAGGATGCGACACCGTAGCGAGATTGACCGGTATTGGCAAACTCAAGGTTATCAAACAATTAGAAAAGGGAACAGAAATCAGACTTCTAGGTGAACTTGATTGTAACACTGATGAGGTTTAGTTTAATCATATTTTATTGCATTGATCAAGATATAATATACAAAACATAGGTATAACAATATAGCCTGATAATACAAATGGTTTGGGCCACAAGTTTTAACAACATTAGAAAACTACTGATGAGGTAGTAACGGGAAACCACCACTTTCATCGCTGGATGCTATGGAAATGCAGGAAATAGCATGTCTGATGTACGTTATGAAGTTTGGAAGACAAAGGTTGGAAGAAAAGCAATGAGGAAGATGCCAACACTTCAGACACTCCCACCAACGTCCGAGTCATTTCGAGAAAATGTCAAGCGGGCCCATTTTCATACATGTGTATGGAAGTCGTCACTGGACCCCATTCCACCAGACCTTGATGCTGAGCAGTTTGGATGGAGAAAAGACATACCATCAAAAGTACTTATTCCTGTAACAGTACCAGTTAGACAACAAAACACCAGCTCCACCATGCGTCATGAAGCTCATCAGCTGTAGCTGTAGTTCTGAAACTCCTTGTATTACAAATAGATGTGGTTGCAACAATGCAAAGCTAGCATGTACACTATTTTGCAAATGTAATGAAACTAGTAATTGTGAAAACAAATGTACCAAAGAAAGCATTATTGGACGATGACAGTGATATTCGCGATTCTAAAAATGACACAGAAAGTTGAACATATTCGTTTCACTACACAGTGTATATATCACGTGTGTATAAATAGAAAATGTATAATAAATAGTGTGTACGTATTCAAAACATAAACAGTATAATAAATACAAAGATATGATTTGACAATATATGTGAATCTAGTCAATAATTATGTACATTGTTTAAAAAAATAAATGACTTCAATACTATATTCAAATGATATCATTTTCAAGACTACGGGTACATGTATACTAGTTGTTTTGAATACTACAACATGTATTGAAAAGATAAGTTGAAATATTAGTTTATATTCTAAGTCACTACTATTAGCTAAAATTTGAATATACAATTGTCCAATTTACCATTGTTGAAACAGTGATAAAAATACAGTTTTCATACTTTGGCGGCCATTGTGTCGGCCATTTTGGGATTTAGAACCTGCCTATAAATACTTTTGAGTCTATAAATATAATAATAACACACGTCATACCATTATGTATGATTTAGGGTATGTGAAATAACTATTAAGACGAAATACAAAGGTATAGACCGCTTTATAATTTTTGGCGGCCATCTTGGCGGCCATCTTGGATTATTTCAAAATGCTGAAGGGTGACAAAGTGTCATACAACAGATTCTAAGAGAAGACATCTTCCTGAACAATTTGATACCAAAACATGTTGTGTGTACTCCAAAGTTAGGTTACCCCCTTTGGCATCTGGACTATAATGGCACAATTGTAACTGCTACATCTAGGCGCGAATTTAACTTCTACATTCTCTGTAATTTTATTTTCATTATTTAATACCCGTTGTTAGTAGCATCTCTGTATATTTAACACGCATAGCGGAATGGTCTCCGTCTGCCCGTCACAAATGTGTGTCCTATCAAATCTCGTGAACCACGAGAGGACTCCTATAATCACTTGGAACGTATGTTGCTCGAGATGATGTGCATAGCGTATGTCATGTCGGGTAATGTTGATATGTGTGAGAAATAGGGCTGCCACGTGTACACATTTTTGTAAACGTGTACACGATCCTTAATACACGACATAGCGTCGTTTACACTTTGTTTATTCTCCATGATTATTTACATGTACTAGGTCTCACGACATTCAGCGAAACTATCGCTGCTATGATTTTATTACGTCACTAAGCTTCATTATATGACGTCATCAATTAAGATAGTGTGCACGGTTACTCAATTAGTACACGTGTATTGCCATTACACAACACTGGTTCGCTTCAGGTGCGAAAGGTCTGGAGTTCGAGCCCCGCTTGAGCCGTTATGATTGTGCCCTTAGGCAAGGCATTTAAATTCCACACATTGCCTCTTCTCTCTCCTTCATGGCGATGGATTCCATCAGGAATGAGGTCTCGAGAGTGATTAATATAAGTTGAAAGAACTTGTTTCGCAATCGAGCTAAAATAAATTTGTATAAACTAAAAACTAACACTGGTCCTTTTACACGTGTAAACGTGGAAGCCCTAGTGAAAATATTCCTTTTGTCAGACACATTAGATTGTGTATGCATTTTAAGTATTTGTCTAACCAGTGTCAAACTATTAATATCATGGCCTGCAACTGGTGTCTAGTGTTTCTAGGGTGCCAATAGTTTGTAGTGAAACTCGGTTTACATGTGTTGATGATAATGTGAAGAAAATTGTCATTAATATGCAAAGCTTGCCATAATCGAATTGTACCAATGCCTGAGATTTTTGAAATCACAATAGTTAGCATGCGGCGAAGACAATTCGAATTGACAAATTGCAAGACAAACAATAAACCTGAAGATTATGCCGTTGTCACCACTTTCGAATAATCACTGCTGCATATATGTAGATTCAAACATAAAAATAACAAGTCCAGGATTATAAAACTATTTTCAAGTTCTGTAGCATTTTGTTAGGTTGATACCCAGAATCAGCCAATCAAAAATGCATGATATTCATCTCGTGTCGTAGCATTTACAAGTGTACATGATGGGGGCGGAGAGTTGGGAGATTACAATTGTACATGATGGGGGAGGAGAGTTGGGGGATTACAATGTATATGATGGGGAGGAGAGTTGGGGATTACAATTGTACATGATGGGGGAGGAGAGTGGGGATTACAATTGTACATGGTGGGGAGGAGAGTTGGGGGTTACAATTGTACATGATGGGGAGGAGAGTTGGGGGATTACAATTGTACATGATGGGGAGGAGAGTTGGGGGTTACAATTGTATATGATGGGGAGGAGAGTTGGGGGATTACAATTGTACATGAGGGGAGGAGAGTTGGGGGATTACAATTGTAATGATGGGGGAGGAGAGTTGGGGGATACATTGTATAGATGGGGAGGAGAGTGGGGGATACACTTGTACATGATGGGGAGGAGAGTTGGGGGATTACAATTGTATATGATGGAGGAGGAGAGTGGGGGATTACATTTTTACATGATGGGGGAGGCGATTGGGGGATACAATTGTACATGATGGGGGAGGAGAGTTGGGGGATTACAATTGTATATGATGGGGGAGGAGAGTTGGGGATTACATGTACATGATGGGGGAGCGAGTTGGGGGATTACAATTGTACATGATGGGGGAGGAGAGTTGGGGATTACAATTGTACATGATGGGGGAGGAGAGTTGGGGATTACAATTGTACATGATGGGGGAGGCGAGTTGGGGGATTACAATTGTATATGATGGGGGAGGAGAGTTGGGGGATTACAATTGACTGATCAGTGATGTGGTAAAGTTCACAAGGTAATGATCATCCTGAAAGGTAACGGCCATGATGTGGGGTAGGTTATGTTGATTGTAGCAATTAAGAAATGGTCGTCTACATGTTTGGCTGAAGTTTATCACAACATTGTGATTTGTTGACAACTTGTTCTCACAATTGATACCATGTTCTTTGCATGTCTTGTCTGCCATTTTTTCTTAAACCCTTCTCAAATCATACCATTGATCCTCCGAAACTACCAATTGCCATTCAATATGTCTACCATTTTAAATTCATTTACTATTTTCTATTATAATTCCCATATTGTTTGATGATTTTAAGATTTCCAATATGGTGGATTAATTTTGGAAATAACATAGATACATGTAGTTAGGATCCTGGAACTACACATGAAGTCTAGCATTCAACACACACACACATTATAGATGTGTCCGATCAGATCATGTGTCCAAGAACCCACGCTAGTGTAGTGCACACATGTACTCGCAGTAACGCCACTAAAAATTATAATTATAATACCAAAACTTATATTTTTGTTCCTGCATTTATTTTTGAATTCCAGAGATTTTGACACTAATGCCGGCAAGCCAATGTCAATTACAGCAATCTACAGCTGTTGGGCCTGTATATACAATGACAATAATGTATATATTGTGTTTTACAGGAATACTTATTTGCTGCAGATGGTCACAGAAGTTATACTTCTCTGTAAATGTTCAAACTTCTAACTGTATGAATAGTGAGAAGAAGTTAGGAAGAAGTGACTTCTTCCCAAGATTTCAGCCAAACTTATTCTCGTGACTGCCTGGCCCAAATAACCATCCATTAATTACATAATTATTTAAATCATGGAGAAATATTTGCCAACCACTTTATTGCTAGGGTATGCCATTTATTGTAGCCCTGTTTACAACTACAGATTACAGATTGGCGGTAGTTTCTATGGAAAACAAGTGGAAATTACGCACAATGTTCAAAATAGCCGAGTTCGCGTTTTTTATCCATTTTCGATCATTAGTTTATTTCCGTTAATAACGTTTTCGATGTACACCCTCTCGTGTAGTTTATAGATGCGTAGATCTTGAAAAAAATTAGCAAGTTTTGAAGAAACTACATATATGGTTACTGCAATGTGTGTGCACATCCATGGTCGTCAGTGAACATGTTCAAGCGTCTTCTCCTCAGCAACCATAGGGTCTATAGTCACCATTTATGGTTTAGTATTTACTTGTCATCATGGTACAAATTCTTCCATCTCAAAATATTACAAATTCTTCGACAGCTGGTTGGATTTTGTCAACATTTAGTAAGATTGATCAATGTACAATACACTGATATTCATAGTTGTTACATGACACCCTTATATGAAAAATGTCTTTCAGATGGGACTTTAAACCGAGGTCTCGTGTGGGTGCTCTACACCGTGCACGTAAAAGAACCAGAGGAGACTCTGGAATGGGTCTCTGTTTGTATCATTGCACTACCCTCCAACAATCTAAAATGACTAATCAGTTCAGGAGGTGTCGCTCATATGGGCAACCGGTAGCGACGATAAATAAACGTAGAACACACAAGTTGTTTTAAATGCCTGGTGAATAGCAACGGGACGAGTCTCTCGTTTATAGTCCCATCTGAAAGATTTGATATTGAAAGGATCAGACTTATCACTTTCAGATGATGTTTATTTTAAACGTTTTAGAAAACTTTTAAATAAATTTAACAACAAGTGATATTGAGAGAGTCAGATTGGGTTGGGGGATTGAGATATCTTGCTAATATATACCTCCATTCTCTACACCCTACATCATTATTTATAGCAGATGAGTATTGCTATGGCAACACTTGTTGCCATAGTTTTTCTTGTTATAGAAATAAACTTCTTTATTTCCTCATTGCTAGTAAATATCCAAGATATATACAAACAGACCTAGTTAACACTATTTGCAAAGTACAATCCACAACATTACTGCATTTATCACGAATGGTGAATGTTTGGCACGCATGTGTTGGAGAAATGCCCGTGTATAGTGATGTATTATCTGTATGTTTGGCACGCATGTGTTGGAGAAATGCCCGTGTATAGTGGTGTATTATCTGTATGTTTGGCACGCATGTGTTGGAGAAATGCCCGTGTATAGTGGTGTATTACCTGTATGTTTGGCACGCATGTGTTGGAGAAATGCCCGTGTATCGTGGTGTATTACCTGTATGTTTAGCATGCACGTGTTGAAGAAATGCCCGTGTATAGTGGTGTATTATCTGTATGTTGGCACACACGTGTTGAAGAAATGCCCGTGTATCATGGTGTATTACCTGTATGTTTAGCATGCACGTGTTGAAGAAATGCCCGTGTATAGTGGTGTATTATCTGTATGTTTGGCACACTCACGTGTTGAAGAAATGCCCGTGTATCATGGTGTATTACCTGTATGTTTAGCATGCACGTGTTGAAGAAATGCCTGTGTATCATGGTGTATTACCTGTATGTTTAGCATGCACGTGTTGAAGAAATGCCCGTGTATCATGGTGTATTACCTGTATGTTTAGCATGCACGTGTTGAAGAAATGCCCGTGTATCATGGTGTATTACCTATATGTTTAGCACGCACGTGTTGAAGAAATGCCCGTGTATCATTGTGCAGTACCTGTATGTTTAGCATGCACGTGTTGAAGAAATGCCCGTGTATCATTGTGCAGTACCTGTATGTTTAGCATGCACGTGTTGAAGAAATGCTTGTGTATCATGGTGTATTACCTGTATGTTTAGCATGCACGTGTTGAAGAAATGCCCGTGTATCGTGGTGTATTACCTGTATGTTTAGCATGTATGTGTTGAAGAAATGCCCGTGTATCGTGGTGTATTACCTGTATGTTTAGCATGCACGTGTTGAAGAAATGCCCGTGTATAGTGGTGTATTATATGTATGTTTAGCATGCACGTGTTGAAGAAATGCCCGTGTATAGTGGTGTATTATCTGTATGTTTGGCACACTCACGTGTTGAAGAAATGCCCGTGTATCATGGTGTATTACCTGTATGTTTAGCATACACGTGTTGAAGAAATGCCTGTGTACCATGGTGTATTACCTGTATGTTTAGCATGCACGTGTTGAAGAAATGCCCGTGTGTCGTGGTGTATTACCTGTATTTTTGGCACGCATGTGTTGGAGAAATGCCCGTGTATCATGGTGTATTACCTGTAAGTTTCTGGAGAACCGATTGAGTACTATTCAGTTTCTTAAACATGTGTTAGTTAAGCCAGAATAAATGCTTTACAAAACACCTGTCATCTTCCAATAACCCTTCTGCACGATGCTGCTATATTACCAGACCGCGTGAACTGAAAAGCGTGATATGTGAAGCATGCACTGTGAAGCTTGAACAGAACAGAAAAAATATCAAAAATATATACACATACTTATACAACATATAAATATACACACATACTTATACAACATATACTATCAGACGGGGGATCGAACCTGTAATCCCTGGATTACCAATCCAGCGTGTTACCACTGGACTACAGATCCGTCTGCATTTTCGTGGTGGAAGTATGAACACATGTATATATAAAAGTAGGAATACATTTGAATTGGTTCTGCTGTACGTACCATATGTTTGTGAAACTGTGGTATTTGTAGAAAGTTATGATGTTTTTCTGTATTTCAAATCTGCACGCTGGAAAATTTGTGAAATAACTGTGCAATGCAGCCATACTGTTACCACATGAACACTTTGATAGATAGATATGTATGTTTGTACTATTAAACATTCACTTATTCATTGTTTATTTGAGCTTGACATTGAAATAAATATCCATGCGAAGCAATAGTAGAAAACAGAACCTCTAATCGCATAGCTGAACTTCAATACTAATTAAATGTGGCGTCCGTGGTCCAGTGGTAGAGCGTCGGATTTGGAATCGAACGGTTCCGGGTTCGATACTCGGTCAGGCCACGTATATAATGTCATTGAGTAAGGCACCTCACACACATTGCTTAGTACTGGTTAACCACTTAGGTCGGCTAAGCCTGCCCAGTAAACATGTCTAGGTCCCCGCAAGGGGTTTGACATTAATGGAACATACATACAAGCCTGTCAATCTCCAAAAACATAGAAACGTATTTATGCAAACATCCTTCCAAGACGCTTCCATAAGCTACCTTTGCTTCTTATGCAGAACATATATTCAATAACACTGGTTACTTCAAATCACTTGCCCCTCACCCCCACCCCATCCTCACCCTCAAATCAAAACATGTCTGAATAACTGCTCGAGACGGCACTAGGTGTCTTCCTCCGCTAACCATGGGTACCCACGGAGAGTACCCACGGAGAGTACCCATGGAGAGTACCCACGGAGAGTACCCACGGAGAGTACCATGGAGAGTACCCACTGAGAGTACCATGGAGAGTACCCACGGAGAGTACCATGGAGAGTACCACGGAGAGTACCCATGGAGAGTACCCATGGAGAGTACCACGGAGAGTACCCATGGAGAGTTACCCATGGAGTACCACGGAGAGTACCCATGGAGAGTACCACGGAGAGTACCCATGGAGAGTACCACGGAGAGTACCCATGGATAGTACCCATGGAGAGTACCCATGAAGAGTACCACGGAGAGTACGGAGAGTACCCATGGAGAGTACCCATGGAGAGTACCACGGAGAGTACCCATGGAGAGTACCCACGGAGAGTACCCATGGAGAGTACCCATGGAGAGTACCCATGGAGAGTACCCACTGAGAGTACCATGGAGAGTACCAGAGTACCACGGAGAGTACCCATGGAGTGTACCATGGAGAGTACCCATGGAGAGTACCCACGGAGAGTACCCACGGAGAGTACCCATGGAGAGTACCACGGAGAGTACCCTGGAGAGTACCCATGGAGAGTACCCATGGAGAGTACCCATGGAGAGTACCCATGGAGAGTACCATGGAGAGTACCCACGGAGAGTACCCACGGAGAGTACCATGGAGAGTACCCACTGAGAGTATCCATGGAGAGTACCCACGGAGAGTACCCACGGAGAGTACCATGGAGAGTACCCACTGAGAGTATCCACGGAGAGTACCACGGAGAGAACCCATGGAGAGTACCCATGGAGAGTACCCACGGAGAGTACCCACGGAGAGTACCCACGGAGAGTACGGAGAGTACCCACGGAGAGTACCCACGGAGAGTACCCACAGAGTACCCACGAGAGAGTATCCATGGAGAGTACCACGGAGAGTATCCACGGAGAGTACCATGGAGAGTACCATGGAGAGTACCCACGGAGAGTACCCACGGAGAGTATCCATGGAGAGTACCACGGAGAGTATCCACGGAGAGTACCATGGAGAGTACCATGGAGAGTACCCATGGAGAGTACCATGGAGAGTACCATGGAGAGTACCATGGAGAGTATCCATGGAGAGTACCCACGGAGAGTACCCATGGAGGGTATCCATGGAGAGTACCCACGGAGAGTACCCATGGAGAGTACCCATGGAGAGTATCCATGGAGAGTACCCACGGAGAGTACCCATGGAGGGTAACCATGGAGAGTACCCATGGAGAGTACCATGGAGAGTACCCACGGAGAGTACCCATGGAGGGTAACCATGGAGAGTAACCATGGAGCGTACCACGGATAGTACCCATGTCGAGTGCCATGGAGAGTACCCAAGGAGAGTACCCAAGGAGAGTACCCAAGGAGAGTACCCACGGAGAGTACCCATATGACCTCAGCTGCTGCTATGACTTTAAACGCGGCGTTACACCGCCGCTGATCTGGATCTATGTTGTTTGCACATGCTCTGAATTTATTCGGCGCTGAAAGAGTTAGTGTATTTGAACATTGTTGACAAACATATCATCTTATTTGAACTAGGAACATCTTTTAGCCGCTCGGCTTTCTTCTTAGCTCCGTACAGACGGATCTGTAGTCCAGTGGTAACACGCTGGACTGGTAATCCAGGGATCGCAGGTTCGATCCCCCGCCTGACCCTAATAAAATCTTTCAGATGGGACGTTAAGCCGAAGTCTCGTGTCGGTGCTTTACACCGTGCACGTAAAAGAACCAGAGGAGACTCTGGAATGGGTCTCTATCTATATGTATCTCCAAAAATCTAAAATTACTAATCTCTTCGGGAGGCGTCGCTCATATGGGCATCCGGTAGCGACGATAAATAAACATAAAACACTCTTAACTCCGTTTCTCCCAGGCAACTCATTTGCAAAGAAACTATAATATAAATACATCACGTTGAACATTACATATATTAAAATCGCTGGCAAAACTATTGGACACTCGCACAATCAGCTTGCATAATGTAAATGGTATTGGTTCTGCATCCTAGGCATTTAATTATCAAACGAAGCAAACTCAATGTGTCATTCAACTACAAGTATATATTACAGCAAGCTTCCCTTGTTCTCGTGTTGTCACGTAATAAAACACTTAACTATATAGATGATTACTATCAGACTCAAACGTGTAACACCGTCTTGACTCGTCTCATATGATTCACAGTGATATAGTATTTCAAACAATGGACTTCTAGTTGATCGTACTCATCTTCAGCATAGTTATGCTAGTCACTGTATGGAAACCGGAATCGAGAGTTCGTTGTTTGCAGTCCACGCGCTAGTTGTTTGTTGATGCATTATCGGATGCTATTTATTACTAAGCGATTATTTTGGACACTATATAATGACAGCAATGCAAATTTATGCATGCATTCCATATCTGGATTTCTGAATGTATATTTTTTTAAAAATTGAATAAAACGTGGTCAGAATCGTATACGATTTAATACCTCCAGTGGATGCATGCATCAGATATCTTAATCCGAAGTTATAATTATGCTGTCCTTTACCAATTCACGAACTGTCTATCCCGTCCGTTACCAATTCACGGACTGTCTATCCCGTCCTTTACCAATTCACGAACTGTCTATCCCGTCCGTTACCCTTTCACGGATTGTTTATCCCGTCCGTTACCCTTTCACGGACTGTCTATCCCGTCCGTTACCCTTTCACGGACTCTCTATCCCGTCCGTTACCCTTTCACGGACTGTCTATCCCGTCTGTTACCCTTTCACGGATTGTCTATCCCGTCCGTTACCCTTTCACGGATTGTCTATCCCGTCCGTTACCCTTTCACGGATTGTCTATCCCGTCCGTTACCCTTTCACGGATTGTCTATCCCGTCCGTTACCCTTTCACGGATTGTCTATCCCGTCCGTTACCCTTTCACGGAATGTCTATCCCGTCCGTTACCCTTTCACGGAATGTCTATCCCGTCCGTTACCCTTTCACGGACTGTCTATCCCGTCTGTTACCCTTTCACGGATTGTCTATCCCGTCCGTTACCCTTTCACGGATTGTCTATCCCGTCCGTTACCCTTTCACGGATTGTCTATCCCGTCCGTTACCCTTTCACGGAATGTCTATCCCGTCCGTTACCCTTTCACGGACTGTCTATCCCGTCCGTTACCCTTTCACGGATTGTCTATCCCGTCCGTTACCCTTTCACGGACTGTCAATCCCGTCCGTTACCCTTTCACGGATTGTCTATCCCGTCCGTTACCCTTTCACGGACTGTCTATCCCGTCCGTTACCCTTTCACGGACTGTCTATCCCGTCCGTTACCCTTTCACGGAGTGTCTATCCAATCAATTCAAAATACACGTATACACGGCGTCCGCATATACATGGGGTGAGGAAGGCATATATTGTAGCAAACCTCTCTTTCTACTTATATATATTGTGCGGTATAAATGCTCTAACCAGGGTCTATCCTATCGTAGACTCGCTGGAGTTGTCTAGGGGGTTTCTCTACGGTCCTTCAATAATGCTCTAACCAGGGTCTATCCTATCGTAGACTCGCTGGCGTTGTCTAGGGGGTTTCTCTATGGTCCTTCAATAAATTATAACTCAACCAGTCTATCATTTTCCTTTGTATAATATAATTTATAACAATCGCCTTTAATTTATATTATTACATGTATCATATATTCGTAATATCTCGTATCTTATTGTTCGCCTCACTATTTCCATATGTTCATAATAGTCCCATATGACTATATTAATTTCCTTCCTTCATCAAACTATTCCAATAGATATATTAGCCAAAACAATCGTTTCTTAGACGGCCTAATTATCTTCCGTTCACGTATTTTATACGACTTTAATATTTAAGAGTTAATACTTCTTTAAATATTAATTTTTCTAACTATCATAGAAACAGTTTATATCTTAAAAGTGAGTTACATATATTCCTTAAATGCCTCATTGGCAGGATAATAATGCACTAATTTCTTCATCATTTCTCATTTCATAAATAGCAAAATTAACATCTATAACAGACATAACGGCGCCAAACATCTGTGATGTTATACAATATTATTACTTGTTTCTCTGTCATCAATAAAGCGGATATTATCTTACATAACTGACCACCTGCACTCGGTAGTGAACATTGTTCCCGCGTAAACAGAGAACTGATAATTTAGGCGCGAAAATAATTGCAGACGATTATACATATTACATACAATCATAATCTTACATGGTTAACAATGTGTCATATATATAAATAAATAAATGTATTTATAAAATACATTTCTATTTATATATGACAATATTTATTCGTGCAAATAGATGTTTGTTTTTACTATCTTTTGCACAATATGTAGGAGACGCATAGAAGCCATGTCCTCATTGCAAGTCCGTTCTTGCACTTAGTTGTTGTTAAGTGCATTGCTCCCGCCAGCCTCCGAGTTGTCGATACGTCAAGAGCGTTAGAGTACCGACAACTACTGCTGATCACGTAGCCTGAGTTCCAGTCTGTCGATTTTCTGATAATATCATTTGCAATGCCTCGCTTTCGATTCAAGTACGTCATTAATTAAGTCACGTGCTAATAGGCCTATTAATAGGAGTAATGGTAATCAATAATTACACACAAAACCCGTCGAGTTTCCCCATGCTCTGATATTATCAGAAACCCAATACGGCCCAATTAATTGCATCGGTGTTAAAATATATTCATTTGACTGACCAGGCACAATATATCGACGCCTGTTCCCAGGCTACTGATCACGTTTTATTCACCTTTTCCTGTCGTGATTCGATCTGACGTGTGACAGGCATGTTTATATATTTATCCAGTTTCCAGATTGTATTACATTGACATTATGTGCTTATTGTGGAAGCTTAATACATTGTTATACATGCATACATCATGTAAGGTAGTTAGGCATACAGCTTACGAGGACTACATAGATGTTTCAGCGTATTCTAGTTTTTTTTATACTTTATTTATTTTACAACGATTGTGAAGCAAGTTCTAACAACGTATATTAATCACTCTCGTTGGCTCGGATGAAAGCGTAAATGTGGTCATTCATGTGGGAGGAAACCCGGAGAAAACCCACCTGTCCGAGCTGGCGACCATCGTACCATCTCACATACTTCCCGGTCCGAGGATCGAACCCGGGTCGCATTGGTGAGAAGCGAGCACGCTAACCAATGCGCTAATCGGACAGCCATTCTATTCTAGTTATTAAGCCTGATGATAAAAATAAATTGGAAACCTAATAGATTATATGTGTAACTATGTAATTGGGCAACAGATAATATGTACAGTATATACACTTGAGGCGTATGAAATTAGGGATCAGTATTTTGTAGTACAGTCAAACAGGTGTAAGTGGTCACCTCCATATAACACCCTGTGTTAAGCATCCAGCCAAGGGAATCACAGAAAGTGGCTGCTTATCACAGGTGACTACTTAATACAGGGCAAATATATAATAACACAACATATTGGGAATCTGGAAACTGGCTGCTTACTACAGGTGACTACTTAATACAGGGCAAATATATAATAACACAACATATTGGGAATCTGGAAACTGGCTGCTTACTACAGGTGACTACTTAATACAGGGCAAATGTATAATAACAAAAGATATTGGGAATCTGGATGCTTACTACAGGTGACTACTTAATACAGGGAAAATAATATAATAACACAACATATTGGGAATCTGGAAACTGGCTGCTTACTAGGGGTGACTACTTAATACAGGGCAAATGTATAATAACAAAACATATTGGGAATCTGGAAACTGGCTGCTTACTACAGGTTGGCTGCTTAAAGGACACAACCGCTAACACAGGCTGTATCAAATCTCCCAAAATAGTGAAGCCGTTCGATGGCCTTCCGGGTATTTACGTGCGAGCTTTGATACATCATGCCAACCATTTAATACTGTTCTAATATGTTGTTTCTTTCTGTCAAATTAAACATAATATTTCAAATTCTCCGAACTGGCAACATGAATAAATCAATAAACCAGTGAGCCAATTAAAACTGTTCAACATATCGCTGAATCGCATTCGGTATTTAAAATGTGTATTTTAAATTCTAACACGACCCAGCTAATAACATACATACTTGTAGAGTACAATCTTGAACTATGATGCGCGCGCACCGTGTTTTGGCTATTCCATGTATACAATGCGTGTAAAGTTTTATGAATGAAAACATATTGGGAATCTGGAAACTGGCTGCTTACTACAGGTTGGCTGCTTAAAGGACACAACCGCTAACACAGGCTGTATCAAATCTCCCAAAATAGTGAAGCCGTTCGATGGCCTTCCGGGTATTTACGTGCGAGCTTTGATACATCATGCCAACCATTTAATACTGTTCTAATATGTTGTTTCTTTCTGTCAAATTAAACATAATATTTCAAATTCTCCGAACTGGCAACATGAATAAATCAATAAACCAGTGAGCCAATTAAAACTGTTCAACATATCGCTGAATCGCATTCGGTATTTAAAATGTGTATTTTAAATTCTAACACGACCCAGCTAATAACATACATACTTGTAGAGTAAAATCTTGAACTATGATGCGCGCGCACCGTGTTTTGGCTATTCCATTTATACAATGCGTGTAAAGTTTTATGAATGAAAGTCACGTGATGTTTGTAAATACTACCGTGGGAATTCGCGGAAGTGAGCTACTTTTAGAATCAGATAATCTCTTGTCCGTCTTGTTTTTCTGTTAAGTAACGTTTCAATTACTATTCTGTACAGTTTTATTTGACAAAATAAATAAAATTATTGATCAGTTACAACTTTTGTTCATGTATGCACTAGATTGATATTTTCCATAAAAAATAACGTCATCACCCCCTTACGCGGGAGGAAATTTCGAAAGCCAAATGCAGCAGAGAAAATACTCCTTTGATTCTCGTCTAAAATTATTAGAAGTAAGTCGTGTTAGAATCGAAATAATAAGTATCAACCGTGGTATATCGCAGAATAACCCTCGTTTGTCGTTCTTATGCGTAGAAATATATCACACAGACTAGAACTGATTCGCGAGAGTTGACTGCTTTCACCAAATGCCGCTCACTGATCGTAGTAACAAACGGGCACTCGAAATTACTATGTTAATGTTGTACATATTTCAATACACCGGAAAACGTGGCTAATTTAACATTGCGTCTAATGAGGAATGTTTTGATACCATGTTTTAGATTTGCACCATACAGTGCATACTATTACACAGTGCATATTTATAGCATTACACGGTGTATATTTATAGCATTACATGGTGCAGATCTTGTAAATCCCAGCATGGTGGTACACATAACAAGGGCATAGGAAAGGGCATGATTGGACTAGTTTGGGCATGTGAAGTCTTCTGAAGTAAGGGACTCGAATACTGCATTTTGGACAGATAAAGCATTTCTATAACAGCATGTGAACACTCTGATAATCTGTGCCAGCCTGTGTAATTATGTACACGAGATGTGTAACTTAAGTATATACCATTCCTGGATATTGCAACATCAATATAGTCAGGGCGGTTCATTATATTGGTAATGCATGACTTCCTCGTAATATATTCTGGGTGGTTCATTATATTCCTGTTGCATGACTTCCCTGTAATATATTCAGGGTGGTTCATTATATTCCTGCTGCATTACTTCCCTATACTATATGCATGGTGGTTCATTATATTCCTGCTGCATGACTTCCCTGTAATATATTCATGGTGGTTCATTATATTGCTGTTGCCGCATAACTTCCTCGTATGACGGCGGTGGTTGTTCAAACCTTGTGCCATATTCCTGATCTGTTAATGGTGTATGTGGGTATACTACTTCTTCTAACTGTTCGTGACGATCGTTTTCTGTAGCATTCAATGTTGCGATACGTGTACGGTCACTAGTAGTTGTTTCATACGTTGGTATATAGCCTAGGACCACGGGGTCAACATATCCACTAGCGTGTGATTGAATCTCTACCGGCGCTAGAGCCACCAGTAAGTTACCATCAACATCAGTATCATCTAGAACAATACGAGAACCTAGTTGTCCACTCCTAATTGACGTACATAGTGCTAAAAGAATAAACAAAGCAGCGAGAACTGCCAGGATACCACCCACTCCAGAACTGATTAGAGCGTATGGTGTACCGATCCGACGGATATTTTGGTTATCAGTCGCAATACGTTTCAGAAGCAGGTTCACATGGACAAACTGAGAGGATGGAATCAATATCAGGGTACCTGAAAATAGATCAGATAATAGCACTAATTATACATTAATTGGCAATTATCAAAATGATTATTATATAGGGTCATGCGGGAACGGTGTTAACAGACGGATCTGTAGTCCAGTGGTAACACGCTGAATGGGAATGGGTCTCTATCTGTATAATTGCACTATCCTCCAAAAATCTAAAATGACTGATCTCTTCAGGAGACGTCGCTCATATGGGCAACCGGTAGCGACGATAAATAAACGTAAAACACACAAGATAGGAACGGAGCATGTGTCATCCTATTGGTTGAAAATAGATGGTGCAATATCCCTTGTCTTGTGTGTTAGTATCGGATACAATGTGAAACAAAGTACTCTGGTATTATCTTGACAGGAGCCCAATCATATCACTAATATAAGAAACAATATAATATTATATAAACATAATCACCGTTGTTTTTATGAATTTTCATACGGATCTTCTGTATACTGGACACACATAAACAATATATTTTCCACAACTCGTGTAGGACAATAGATTGTAGCAGATTGGTTATGGCTATGGAAAGTTAGGTGTAGGTAGTGAGAGTAACGGGATGGAGGTAGAACACAATGATGTTGGAGCGGTGTATGCTGCTAGAGTAAGACAGGGCACGCATTAGCATGAGTACAATGATTGCAGCACGGAACAGATGTCTGCATCTTGGCAAGAGGGTTTGAGCATGACAAGAAAGCATTACAGCACCCAGTTCAGTAATGAAATAATAACACAGGTTAAGGATAAGGAGTTGGTAGCAAACATATAGCGGACAATGGAAGAGATTCAGTGAGTGTTGACAACATATTGGAAGGATGTTTCCCGAATGTTAGAATAACGCAATGGGATCTAGTGTTGCAATTGTCTGGGTGCTAGAAGGCTGACAATGGGCTCTTATCAGGGTGAACACGATTTCCATAGGAACAAAGCATTATCCGTGTAAGGAATGTAATATATATGTTTAAAGTTTATAGAAATTTATTTTTAGCTCGATTGCGAAACAAGTTCGTACAACTTATATTAATCACTCTCGAGACCTCATTCCTGATGGAATCCATCGCCACGAGGGGGAGAGAAGAGGCAACGTGGAATTTAAATGCCTTGCCTAAGGGCACAATCGTGCAGCTCCAATGTTATAACTCGTGTTATTCAGGATAAACGCTTTATATTACGCATGCATGTCGACCCTATTTACATTATTTTGTTATGTCAACAAACCGCGTATAGAACGTTTGCTTATTTGTTTAAATACTCAGTTTTTAAGGCAAATATTTGGAAGATAATTATACCAGAGACTAGCAATTTACAATATGCAGACATTTGCGTTTTCACCGATGTAGTGTCGCTTTAAACATGTTTCTTTCAATCGCATACTTTAAGAACTTGTTCCTAACCATGTACTAGTGTTGAAGCGAGTCGGTGTATGGTAATCATAAGATTTATAACGCCGAGTGAAGCCCAATACCAAGAGAAACACCACAGTCAATATCATAGGTAGTGGTAGTTATTATCACGTCATTAACATTTCTTATGTGATCCGAATGACATGGGAGGTAACTAGAGCCACATAGTGGGCTAAGATGGCAAGTAACATAATCAAGAGGTTCAAATGCGTGTTTTAATGGCATTGTATAGGATGTTTTTACGTTGCCCGTACGTACGAGCATGCTTGTCATGTCGGTGTTACCCGCATTCTTGTCATGTCAGTGTTACCCACATGCTTGTCATGTCGGTGTTACCCGCATGCTTGTCATGTCGGTGTTACTGTTACCCACATGCTTGTCATGTCGGTGTTACCCGCATGCTTGTCATGTCGGTGTTACACGCATGCTTGTCATGTCGGTGTTACCCGCATTCTTGTCATGTCGGTGTTACTGTTACCCGCATTATTGTCATGTCGGTGTTACTGTTACCCGCATGCTTGTCATGTCGGTGTTACCCGCATGCTTGTCATGTCGGTGTTACCCCATGCTTGTCATGTCGGTGTTACCCGCATGCTTGTCATGTCGGTGTTACTTGTTGTGCCCATGCTTGTCATGTCGGTGTTACCCGCATGCTTGTCATGTCGGTGTTACCCGCATGCTTGTCATGTCGGTGTTACCCGCATGCTTGTCATGTCGGTGTTACTGTTACCCGCATGCTTGTCATGTCGGTGTTACCCGCATGCTTGTCATGTCGGTGTTACCTTGTCATGTCGGTGTTACCCGCATGCTTGTCATGTCGGTGTTACCCCATGCTGTCATGTCGGTGTTACTGTTACCCGCATGCTTGTCATGTCGGTGTTACCCGCATGCTTGTCATGTCGGTGTTACCCGCATTCTTGTCATGTCGGTGTTATGTTACCCGCATCTTGTCATGTCGGTGTTACCCGCATGCTTGTCATGTCGGTGTTACCCGCATGCTTGTCATGTCGGTGTTACCCGCATGCTTGTCATGTCGGTGTTACTGTTACCCGCATGCTTGTCATGTCGGTGTTACTGTTACCACATGCTCGTCATGTCGGTGTTACTGTTACCCGCATGCTTGTCATGTCGGTGTTACCCGCATGCTCGTCATGTCGGTGTTACCCGCATGCTTGTCATGTCGGTGTTACTGTTACCCGCATGCTTGTCATGTCGGTGTTACCCGCATGCTTGTCATGTCGGTGTTACCCACATGCTTGTCATGTCGGTGTTACCCGCATGCTTGTCATGTCGGTGTTACCCCATGCTTGTCATGTCGGTGTTACTGTTACCCGCATGCTTGTCATGTCGGTGTTACCCGCATGCTTGTCATGTCGGTGTTACCCGCATGCTTGTCATGTCGGTGTTACCCACATGCTTGTCATGTCGGTGTTACCCGCATGCTCGTCATGTCGATGTTACCCGCATGATTGTCGTATCGGTGTTACTGTTACCCGCATGCTTGTCATGTCGGTGTTACCCGCATGCTTGTCATGTCGGTGTTACTGTTACCCGCATGCTTGTCATGTCGGTGTTACTGTTACCCGCATGATTGTCATGTCGGTGTTACTGTTACCCGCATGCTTGTCATGTCAGTGTTACTGTTACCCGCATGCTTGTCATGTCGGTGTTACTGTTACCCGCATGCTCGTCATGTCGGTGTTACTGTTACCCACATGCTCGTCATGTCGGTGTTACCCGCATGCTCGTAATGTCGGTGTTACTGTTATCCGCATGCTTGTCATGTCGGTGTTACTGTTACCCGCATGCTTGTCATGTCGGTGTTACCCGCATGCTCGTCATGTCGGTGTTACCCGCATGCTCGTCATGTCGGTGTTACTGTTATCCGCATGCTTGTCATGTCGGTGTTACTGTTACCCGCATGCTTGTCATGTCAGTGTTACCCGCATGCTTGTCATGTCGGTGTTACCCGCATGCTCGTCATGTCGGTGTTACTGTTACCCGCATGCTTGTCATGTCGGTGTTACCCGCATGCTCGTCATGTCGGTGTTACTGTTACCCGCATGCTTGTCATGTCGGTGTTACTGTTACACGCATGCTTGTCATGTCGGTGTTACCCGCATGCTTGTCATGTCGGTGTTACTGTTACCCGCATGCTTGTCATGTCGGTGTTACCCGCATGCTCGTCATGTCGGTGTTACCCGCATGCTTGTCATGTCGGTGTTACTGTTACCCGCATGCTTGTCATGTCGGTGTTACCCGCATGCTTGTCATGTCGGTGTTACTGTTACCCGCATGCTTGTCATGTCGGTGTTACCCGCATGCTTGTCATGTCGGTGTTACCCGCATGCTTGTCATGTCGGTGTTACTGTTACCCGCATGCTTGTCATGTCGGTGTTACCCGCATGCTTGTCATGTCGGTGTTACCCCATGCTTGTCATGTCGGTGTTACCCGCATGCTTGTCATGTCGGTGTTACTGTTACCGCATGCTTGTCATGTCGGTGTTACGTTCCGCATGCTCGTCATGTCGGTGTTACTGTTACCCGCATGCTTGTCATGTCGGTGTTACCCGCATGCTTGTCATGTCGGTGTTACCCGCATGCTTGTCATGTCGGTGTTACTGTTACCCGCATGCTTGTCATGTCGGTGTTACCCGCATGCTTGTCATGTCGGTGTTACCCGCATGCTCGTCATGTCGGTGTTACCCGCATGCTCGTCATGTCGGTGTTACTGTTACCCGCATGCTCGTCATGTCGGTGTTACTGTTACCCGCATGCTCGTCATGTCGATGTTACTGTTACCCGCATGCTCGTCATGTCGGTGTTACTGTTACCCGCATGCTCGTCATGTCGGTGTTACTGTTACTCGCATGCTCGTCATGTCGGTGTTACTGTTACCCGCATGCTCGTCATGTCGGTGTTACTGTTACCCGCATGCTTGTCATGTCGGTGTTACTGTTACCCGCATGCTCGTCATGTCGGTGTTACTGTTACCCGCATGATCGTAATGTCAGTGATACCCGCATGCTTGTCATGTCGGTGTTACTGTTACCCGCATGCTTGTCATGTCGGTGTTACTGTTACCCGCATGCTTGTCATGTCAGTGTTACCCGCATGCTTGTCATGTCGGTGTTACTGTTACCCGCATGCTCGTCATGTCAGTGTTACCCGCATGCTTGTCATGTCGGTGTTACTGTTACTCGCATGCTTGTCATGTCGGTGTTACTGTTACCCGCATGCTTGTCATGTCAGTGTTACCCGCATGCTCGTCATGTCGGTGTTACTGTTACCCGCATGCTTGTCATGTCGGTGTTACCCGCATGCTCGTCATGTCGGTGTTACTGTTACCCGCATGCTTGTCATGTCGGTGTTACTGTTACCCGCATGCTCGTCATGTCGGTGTTACTGTTACCCGCATGCTCGTCATGTCGATGTTAATGTTACCCGCATGCTTGTCATGTCGGTGTTACTGTTACCCGCATGCTCGTCATGTCGGTGTTACTGTTACCCGCATGCTCGTCATGTCAGTGTTACCCGCATGCTTGTCATGTCGGTGTTACTGTTACCCGCATGCTTGTCATGTCGATGTTACTGTTACCCGCATGCTTGTCATGTCAGTGTTACCCGCATGCTTGTCATGTCAGTGTTACCCGCATGCTTGTCATGTCGGTGTTACCCGCATGCTTGTCATGTCGGTGTTACTGTTACCCGCATTATTGTCATGTCGGTGTTACTGTTACTCGCATGCTCGTCATGTCGGTGTTACTGTTACCCGCATGCTTGTCATGTCGGTGTTACCCGCATGCTTGTCATGTCGGTGTTACCCGCATTCTTGTCATGTCGGTGTTACACGCATGCTTGTCATGTCGGTGTTACTGTTACCCGCATGCTCGTCATGTCGGTGTTATTGTTACCCGCATTCTTGTCATGTCGGTGTTACCCGCATGCTTGTCATGTCGGTGTTACCCATGCTTGTCATGTCGGTGTTATTGTTACCCGCATTCTTGTCATGTCGGTGTTACCCACATGCTTGTCATGTCGGTGTTACCCACATGCTTGTCATGTCGGTGTTACCCGCATGCTTGTCATGTCGGTGTTACCCGCATTCTTGTCATGTCGGTGTTACTGTTATCCGCATGCTTGTCATGTCGGTGTTACTGTTAACCGCATGCTCGTCATGTCGGTGTTACTGTTACCCGCATGCTTGTCATGTTGGTGTTGTCCGCATGCTTGTCATGTCGGTGTTACCCGCATGCTTGTCATGTCAGTGTTACCCGCATGCTTGTCATGTCGGTGTTACCCGCATGCTTGTCATGTCGGTGTTACCCGCATTCTTGTCATGTCGGTGTTACTGTTATCCGCATGCTTGTCATGTCGGTGTTACTGTTACTCGCATGCTTGTCATGTCGGTGTTACCCGCATGCTTGTCATGTCGGTGTTACCCGCATTCTTGTCATGTCGGTGTTACTGTTATCCGCATGCTTGTCATGTCGGTGTTACTGTTACTCGCATGCTTGTCATGTCGGTGTTACCCGCATGCTTGTCATGTCAGTGTTACCCGCATGCTTGTCATGTCGGTGTTACTGTTACCCGCATGCTTGTCATGTCAGTGTTACCCGCATGCTTGTCATGTCGGTGTTGTCCGCATGCTTGTCATGTCAGTGTTACCCGCATGCTTGTCATGTCGGTGTTACTGTTACCCGCATGCTTGTCATGTCGGTGTTACCCGCATGCTTGTCATGTCGGTGTTACCCGCATTCTTGTCATGTCGGTGTTACTGTTATCCGCATGCTTGTCATGTCGGTGTTACTGTTAACCACATGCTCGTCATGTCGGTGTTACTGTTACCCGCATGCTTGTCATGTCGGTGTTACCCGCATGCTTGTCATGTCGGTGTTACCCGCATTCTTGTCATGTCGGTGTTATTGTTACCCGCATTCTTGTCATGTCGGTGTTACCCGCATGCTTGTCATGTCGGTGTTACCCACATGCTTGTCATGTCGGTGTTACCCACATGCTTGTCATGTCGGTGTTACTGTTATCCGCATGCTTGTCATGTCGGTGTTACTGTTAACCACATGCTCGTCATGTCGGTGTTACTGTTACCCGCATGCTTGTCATGTCGGTGTTACCCGCATGCTTGTCATGTCGGTGTTACCCGCATTCTTGTCATGTCGGTGTTATTGTTACCCGCATTCTTGTCATGTCGGTGTTACCCGCATGCTTGTCATGTCGGTGTTACCCGCATGCTTGTCATGTCGGTGTTACCCGCATGCTTGTCATGTCGGTGTTACTGTTATCCGCATGCTTGTCATGTCGGTGTTACCCGCATTCTTATCATGTCGGTGTTACTGTTATCCGCATGCTTGTCATGTCAGTGTTACCCGCATGCTTGTCATGTCGGTGTTACTGTTACCCGCATGCTTGTCATGTCAGTGTTACCCGCATGCTTGTCATGTCAGTGTTACCCGCATGCTTGTCATGTCGGTGTTGTCCGCATGCTTGTCATGTCAGTGTTACCCGCATGCTTGTCATGTCGGTGTTACTGTTACCCGCATGCTTGTCATGTCGGTGTTACTGTTACTCGCATGCTTGTCATGTCGGTGTTACCCCCATGCTTGTCATGTCGGTGTTACCCGCATTCTTGTCATGTCGGTGTTACTGTTATCCGCATGCTTGTCATGTCGGTGTTACTGTTACTCGCATGCTTGTCATGTCGGTGTTACCCGCATGCTTGTCATGTCAGTGTTACCCGCATGCTTGTCATGTCGGTGTTACTGTTACCCGCATGCTTGTCATGTCAGTGTTACCCGCATGCTTGTCATGTCAGTGTTACCCGCATGCTTGTCATGTCGGTGTTGTCCGCATGCTTGTCATGTCAGTGTTACCCGCATGCTTGTCATGTCGGTGTTACTGTTACTCGCATGCTTGTCATGTCGGTGTTACCCGCATGCTTGTCATGTCGGTGTTACCCGCATTCTTGTCATGTCGGTGTTACTGTTATCCGCATGCTTGTCATGTCGGTGTTACTGTTACTCGCATGCTTGTCATGTCGGTGTTACCCGCATGCTTGTCATGTCAGTGTTACCCGCATGCTTGTCATGTCGGTGTTACTGTTACCCGCATGCTTGTCATGTCAGTGTTACCCGCATGCTTGTCATGTCAGTGTTACCCGCATGCTTGTCATGTCGGTGTTGTCCGCATGCTTGTCATGTCAGTGTTACCCGCATGCTTGTCATGTCGGTGTTACTGTTACCCGCATGCTTGTCATGTCGGTGTTACCCGCATGCTTGTCATGTCGGTGTTACCCGCATGCTTGTCATGTCGGTGTTACTGTTATCCGCATGCTTGTCATGTCGGTGTTACTGTTAACCACATGCTCGTCATGTCGGTGTTACTGTTACCCGCATGCTTGTCATGTCGGTGTTACCCGCATGCTTGTCATGTCGGTGTTATTGTTACCCGCATTCTTGTCATGTCGGTGTTACCCGCATGCTTGTCATGTCGGTGTTACCCGCATGCTTGTCATGTCGGTGTTACCCACATGCTTGTCATGTCGGTGTTTACCCACATGCTCGTCATGTCGGTGTTACTGTTCCGCATGCTTGTCATGTCGGTGTTACCCGCATGCTTGTCATGTCGGTGTTACCCGCATTCTTGTCATGTCGGTGTTACTGTTACCCGCATGCTTGTCATGTCGGTGTTACCCGCATGCTTGTCATGTCGGTGTTACCCGCATGCTTGTCATGTCGGTGTTACCCGCATGCTTGTCATGTCGGTGTTACCCGCATGCTTGTCATGTCGGTGTTACCCGCATGCTTGTCATGTCGGTGTTACCCGCATGCTTGTCATGTCAGTGTTACCCGCATGCTTGTCATGTCGGTGTTACTGTTACCCGCATGTTTGTCATGTCGGTGTTACTGTTACCCGCATGCTCGTCATGTTGGTGTTGTCCGCATGCTTGTCATGTCGGTGCTACTCGTGTGCTTGTCATGTTGGTGTTGTCCGCATGCTTGTCATGTCGGTGTTACCCGCATGCTTGTCATGTTGGTGTTGTCCGCATGCTTGTCATGTCGGTGCTACCCGTGTGCTTGTCATGATGTTATTTAAGGCGTAACAAACTAGATATCAATGGCGACGTTTAAAAAAGCCGTACATACATTTTTTCAATTTTCGAGTTTATAAATAGCTTACATTAAAGCGGTATTACATTTGCAAAAAATCCCCTGCATGTTTTCACGTATAAATGCATTGATACTACCGCTTCTTCTGAATACATTCGAACACTAACATTGAATGAATAAACAGTGTTTGTGTGGCCTATAAACTTTTCATTATTTAAAGTAGGATTTCAAATAACGGTCATTCGTGCTCCTGAATTGCCTTTTGTTTGTCATCGGAGTCAATATTAAACGAGAGATAATGTTGTTTGGAAAATAATTTAACTACGATTAGTCTACAAATAAATATGCACAGGCACATATGTGAGATATAACGGTAAATCTGTACCATAAATCGTGTTATTCAGGATACACGAGTTGCATTACGCATGGATATCGACACTATTGACATTACTTTTGTTTTGTCAACAAACCGCGTATACGACGTTTGTTTATTAGTTGAAATACTCAAGCTTTCGAGGCAAATATTTGTGGAAAAAATCATACCATATATAGGAAAATACATTCTGCAGAAATTTGCATTTTCACTGATGTAGTGTCGCTTTAAAACAAAAACACGAACATTGAAAACAGATGTTATGCTATTGTCAACGTCACCATCGAAATGTAAGGCCTTTGTTAGTATTGTGTTGATATGTATACCTGATACAACGGCGTAACAAAATGACACACATAAACGTGAACGTCGTGGTTCATCCTGCCGTTTCCCGGAAATGTACAGTAGATATTTATTCTTCTGGTTCCTTACAAGTAGAATGGCTAACAACGATATCGCCAATGCACACGTGGCCTCGATTTGATATTCCTTCAATCTAGAGAACGGAAACTCTGAAAGAAATTAGTCAATCATGTTTAGTTTAATCATATTTTATTGCTTATTTATATAAAATACAATTATAAACATGGTAACTATATAAGCAAACTGATACAACCGCAATGCTATGCTTATACTTACACAGTGCACGAATACAATCTAAAAGCAAATGGGTTGGGCAACAAGTTTTACCAACATTAGCTAGTGCCCTCCCCAAATCAATCATGTAATTGTTTGCTTGGCAGTTGCCAACTAAAAACCTGTATACAATATTATACGTCAACGGGGATTCATCGAGCAGACGGGCGACACATCTGGTATGGTAAGTTCCCTCTACATGTATAATACAAAATGTGTACTACCCTATACTAATAATGTCAATCCTGTGTTAGTGGTCACCTGTATTAAGCAGTGTTAGTGGTCACCTGTATTAAGCAGTGTTAGTGGTCATCTGTATTAAGCAGCCAACCTGCATTAAGCAGCCAACCTGTATTAAGCAGCCAACCTGCATTAAGCAGCCAACCTGCATTAAGCAGTCAACCTGTATTAAGCAGCCAACCTGCTTAAGCAGCCAACCTGTATTAAGCAGCCAACCTGCATTAAGCAGCCAACCTGTATTAAGCAGCCAACCTGCATTAAGCAGCCAACCTGCATTAAGCAGTCAACCTGTATTAAGCAGCCAACCTGCATTAAGCAGCCAACCTGTATTAAGCAGCCAACCTGCATTAAGCATTAAGCAGCCAACATGCATTAAGCAGCCAACCTGCATTAAGCAGCCAACCTGTATTAAGCAGCCAACCTGTATTAAGAAGCCAACCTGCATTAAGCAGCCAACCTGTATTAAGCAGCCAACCTGCATTAAGCATTAAGCAACCAACATGCAGGCCAACCTGCATTAAACAGCCAACCTGTATTAAGCAGCCAAACTGCATTAAGCACCCAATTTTAGATTCCAAATATGTTATTCTCTTGGTTTAAGCATATTTGTTCATTCATAATGTACAGTACATATCTATTGCATACAGAATGAAAATGGATTTAATGGAAAGGTTAAAGGTTATTGAGATTGTCTCCATTATGTTATTCTCTTATATATTGTCCCTCTATTAAGCAGCCAAGTATATACCCATGTCCCTCTATTAAGCAGCCAAGTATATACCCATGACCTCTATTAAGCATCCAAGTATATACCCATGTCCCTCTATTAAGCAGCCAAGTATATACCCATGTCCCTCTATTAAGCAGCCAAGTATATACCCATGTCCCTCTATTAAGTAGCCAAGTATATACCCATGACCTCTATTAAGCAGCCAAATATATACCCATGACCTCTATTAAGCAGCCAAGTATATACCCATGTCCCTCTATTAAGCAGCCAAGTATATACCCATGACCTCTATTAAGCAGCCAAGTATATACCCATGACCTCTATTAAGCAGCCAAGTATATACCCATGTCCCTCTATTAAGCAGCCAAGTATATACCCATGACCTCTATTAAGCAGCCAAGTATATACCCATGTCCCTCTATTAAGCAGCCAAGTATATACACATGACCTCTATTAAGCAGCCAAGTATATACCCATGTCCCTCTATTAAGCAGCCAAGTATATACCCATGACCTCTATTAAGCAGCCAAGTATATACCCATGTCCCTCTATTAAGCAGCCAAGTATATACCCATGACCTCTATTAAGCAGCCAAGTATATACCCATGTCCCTCTATTAAGCAGCCAAGTATATACCCATGACCTCTATTAAGCAGCCAAGTATATACGCATGTCCCTCTATTAAGCAGCCAAGTATATACCCATGTCCCTCTATTAAGCAGCCAAGTATATACCCATGACCTCTATTAAGCAGCCAAGTATATACCCATGTCCCTCTATTAAGCAGCCAAGTATATACCCATGTCCCTCTATTAAGCAGCCAAGTATATACCCATGACCTCTATTAAGCAGCCAAGTATATACCCATGTCCCTCTATTAAGCAGCCAAGTATATACCCATGTCCTCTATTAAGCAGCCAAGTATATACCCATGACCTCTATTAAGCAGCCAAGTATATACCCATGACCTCTATTAAGCAGCCAAGTATATACCCATGTCCCTCTATTAAGCAGCCAAGTATATACCCATGTCCCTCTATTAAGCAGCCAAGTATATACCCATGACCTCTATTAAGCAGCCAAGTATATACCCATGTCCCTCTATTAAGCAGCCAAGTATATACCCATGACCTCTATTAAGCAGCCAAGTATATACCCATGTCCCTCTATTAAGCAGCCAAGTATATACCCATGACCTCTATTAAGCAGCCAAGTATATACCCATGTCCCTCTATTAAGCAGCCAAGTATATACCCATGACCTCTATTAAGCAGCCAAGTATATACCCATGACCTCTATTAAGCAGCCAAGTATATACCCATGTCCCTCTATTAAGCAGCCAAGTATATACCCATGACCTCTATTAAGCAGCCAAGTATATACCCATGACCTCTATTAAGCAGCCAAGTATATACCCATGACCTCTATTAAGCAGCCAAGTATATACCCATGACCTCTATTAAGCAGCCAAGTATATACCCATGACCTCTATTAAGCAGCCAAGTATATACCCATGACCTCTATTAAGCAGCCAAGTATATACCCATGACCTCTATTAAGCAGCCAAGTATATACCCATGACCTCTATTAAGCAGCCAAGTATATACCCATGACCTCTATTAAGCAGCCAAGTATATACCCATGACCTCTATTAAGCAGCCAAGTATATACCCATGACCTCTATTAAGCAGCCAAGTATATACCCATGTCCCTCTATTAAGCAGCCAAGTATATACCCATGTCCCTCTATTAAGCAGCCAAGTATATACCCATGACCTCTATTAAGCAGCCAAGTATATACCCATGACCTCTATTAAGCAGCCAAGTATATACCCATGACCTCTATTAAGCAGCCAAGTATATACATATGACCTCTATTAAGCAGCCAAGTATATACCCATGACCTCTATTAAGCAGCCAAGTATATACCCATGACCTCTATTAAGCAGCCAAGTATATACCCATGACCTCTATTAAGCAGCCAAGTATATACCCATGACCTCTATTAAGCAGCCAAGTATATACCCATGACCTCTATTAAGCAGCCAAGTATATACCCATGACCTCTATTAAGCAGCCAAGTATATACCCATGACCTCTATTAAGCAGCAAGTATATACCCATGACCTCTATTAAGCAGCCAAGTATATACCCATGACCTCTATTAAGCAGCCAAGTATATACCCATGACCTCTATTAAGCAGCCAAGTATATACCCATGACCTCTATTAAGCAGCCAAGTATATACCCATGACCTCTATTAAGCAGCCAAGTATATACCCATGACCTCTATTAAGCAGCCAAGTATATACCCATGACCTCTATTAAGCAGCCAAGTATATACCCATGACCTCTATTAAGCAGCCAAGTATATACCCATGACCTCTATTAAGCAGCCATCTGTGCTGAGCAGCCACTTTCTGTGATTCCCGTGGCAGGCTGCTTAAGACATGTTTGACTGTACTAAAAACAATAATAATAATAATTTTAATTTACGAGAGAACTCATTTAGCAAAAGTTAATATACCATGAAGCCCTCAACATATATACAAATCAAATGCAATCAAAATTATATTATAAGTGAAAACTGCACATGTGGAATTATATAGCAATGTAAAAGATGAAAAGTAGAGAAACTATATAATATGTTATGGAATATGATGACATATGTAATTGTCTAGTAGTGTAGTGGAGAAACTATATATAATATGCTATGGAATATGATGATATATGGAATTGTCTAGTAGAGAAACTATATATAATATGCTATGGAATATGATGACATATGGAATTGTCTAGTAGTGTAGTAGAGAAACTATATATAATATGTTATGGAATATGATGACATATGTAATTGTCTAGTAGTGTAGTGGAGAAACTATATATAATATGCTATGGAATATGATGACATATGTAATTGTCTAGTAGAGAAACTATATATAATATGTTATGGAATATGATGATATATGTAATTGTCTAGTAGAGAAACTATATATACTATGCTATGGAATATGATGATATATGTAATTGTGTAGTAGAGAAACTATATAATATGTTATGGAATATGATGATATATGTAATTGTCTAGTAGAGAAACTATATATAATATGCTATGGAATATGATGATATATGTAATTGTCTAGTAGAGAAACTATATAATATGTTATGGAATATGATGATATATGTAATTGTCTAGTAGAGAAACTATATATAATATGCTATGGAATATGATGATATATGGACTTGTCTAGTAGAGAAACTATATATAATATGTTATGGAATATGATGACATATGGAATTGTCTAGTAGTGTAGTAGAGAAACTATATATAATATGTATGGAATATGATGAATATGGATTGTCTAGTGAGAAACTATATATAATATGTTATGGAATATGATGATATATGGACTTGTCTAGTGGAGAAACTATATATAATATGTTATGGAATATGATGATATATGGAATTGTCTAGTAGAGAAACTATATATAATATGTTATGGAATATGATGATATATGGAATTGTCTAGTAGAGAAACTATATATAATATGTTATGGAATATGATGATATACGTAATTGTCTAGTAGAGAAACTATATATAATATGTTATGGAATATGATGATATATGGAATTGTCTAGTAGAGAAACTATATATAATATGTTATGGAATATGATGATATATGGAATTGTCTAGTAGAGAAACTATATATAATATGTTATGGAATATGATGATATATGGAATTGTCTAGTAGAGAAACTATATATAATATGTTATGGAATATGATGACATATGGAATTGTCTAGTAGAGAAACTATATATAATATGTTATGGAATATGATGATATATGGAATTGTCTAGTAGAGACACTATATATAATATGCTATGGAATATGATGATATATGGAATTGTCTAGTAGAGACACTATATATAATATGCTATGGAATATGATGATATATGGAATTGTCTAGTAGAGAAACTATATATAATATGCTATGGAATATGATGATATATGGAATTGTCTAGTAGAGAAACTATATATAATATGTTATGGAATATGATGATATATGGAATTGTCTAGTAGAGAAACTATATATAATATGCTATGGAATATGATGATATATGGAATTGTCTAGTAGAGAAACTATATATAATATGCTATGGAATATGATGATATATGGACTTGTCTAGTAGTGTAGTAGAGAAACTATATATAATATGTTATGGAATATGATGATATATGGAATTGTCTAGTAGTGTAGTAGAGAAACTTTATATAATATGTTATGGTATATGATGACATATGGAATTGTGTAGTAGAGAAACTATATATAATATGTTATGGAATATGATGATATATGTAATTGTCTAGTAGAGAAACTATATATAATATGTTATGGAATATGATGATATATGGAATTGTCTAGTAGAGAAACTATATATAATATGTTATGGAATATGATGATATATGGACTTGTCTAGTAGAGAAGCTATATATAATATGTTATGGAATATGATGATATAAGGAATTGTCTAGTAGAGAAATTATATATAATATGTTATGGAATATGATGATATATGGACTTGTCTAGTAGAGAAGCTATATATAATATGTTATGGAATATGATGATATAAGGAATTGTCTAGTAGAGAAATTATATATAATATGTTATGGAATATGATGATATATGGAATTGTCTAGTAGAGAAGCTATATATAATATGTTATGGAATATGATGATATATGGAATTGTCTAGTAGAGAAACTATATATAATATGTTATGGAATATGATGATATATGGAATTGTCTAGTAGAGAAACTATATATAATATGTTATGGAATATGATGATATATGGAATTGTCTAGTAGAGAAACTATATATACTATGCTATGGAATATGATGACATATGGAATTGTCTAGTAGAGAAACTATATATAATATGCTATGGAATATGATGATATATGTAATTGTCCAATAGAGTAGAAATGGGGAATGAGACAATTAATAACAATAAATCTATATAGCAATGTGCAGATATGACGTGTAGTACGTGGTATCTTGAACATAAGTATGAAATCAGCCATTCACATACTCTAGTAAATATAGCGATGTGCTAAAGACTGTGTACAATATCATCTGAAGTACTATGTGCTAAAGAATGTGTACAATATCATCTGAAGTACTATGTGCTAAAGACAGTGAACAATATCATCTGAAGTACGATGTGCTAAAGACTGTGTACAATATCATCTGAAGTACTATGTGCTAAAGAATGTGTACAATATCATCTGAAGTATGATATGCTAAAGACTGTGTACAATATCATCTGAAGTACTATGTGATAAAGACTGTGTACAATATCATCTGAAGTACTATGTGCTAAAGACTGTGTACAATATCATCTGAAGTACTATGTGCTAAAGACTGTGTACAATGTCATATGAAGTACGATGTGCTAAAGAATGTGTACAATATCATCTTAAGTACTATGTGCTAAAGACTGTGTACAATATCATATGCAGTACTATGTGCTAACGAATGTGTACACTATCATCTGAAGTACTATGTGCTAACGAATGTGTACACTATCATCTGAAGTACTATGTGCTAAAGAATGTGTACAATAGCATCTGAAGTACTATGTGCTAAAGAATGTGTACAATATGTATATCCGGTAGTATGACCCACATTGATAGTGTATATCCGGTAGTATGACCCACAATGATAGTGTATATCCGGTAATATGACCTACATTGATAGTGTATATCCGGTAGTATGACCTACATTGATAGAGTATATCCGGTAGTATGACCTACATTGATAGTGTATATCCGGTAGTATGACCTACATTGATAGTGTATATCCGGTAGTATGACCCACATTGATAGTGTATATCCGGTAGTATGACCCACATTGATAGTGTATGTCCGGTAGTATGACCCACATTGATAGTGTATATCCGGTAGTATGACCTACAATGATAGTGTATATCCGGTAGTATGACCCACATTGATAGTGTATATCCGGTAGTATGACCCACATTGATAGTGTATATCCGGTAGTATGACCCACATTGATAGTGTATATCCGGTAGTATGACCCACATTGATAGTGTATATCCGGTAGTATGACCCACATTGATAGTGTATATCCGGTAGTATGACCCTTGTTACATTGATACTTACTGGAATCCTTTGCAGTGAAATCATAATCGGAAGAATAATTGACATCATCGTACCAATATTCGTCACCAGATTGTTCACTCCTGTCCTGCAGCAATTGCGGGTACATCTTAGTGCTACAAGTGCCTCGCCAGCATATAACTACGTACCACAAGGCAAAGTTTTGACTCGCAACCTCTTCAATATATTTTCCGTATGGTAAAAATATTTCTACGTGTAGCCAGCCTGGTGCAACAAACCCAATAAACTGCGCAACAAATGATAGACACAAGCATAACATTGTCAGCTTCATGTAGTCTATCTTTGACGCCATTGTCAGATCCACCGGGCAGGATTGTAGAGTATTCACAGATGTCCAAAGCTTCTTATGTTCACTGAAGATATATAGCGCATACATACAGGGTAAGGAATATACCATATGTATATAGCGCATACATACACAGTAAGGAATATACCATATGTATATAGCGCATACATACACAGTAAGGAATATACCATATGTATATAGCGCATACAGAGTAAGGAATATACCATATGTATATAGTGCATACATAGTAAGGAATATACCATATGTATATAGCGCATACAGAGTAAGGAATATACCATATGTATATAGCGCATACATACACAGTAAGGAATATACCATATGTATATAGCGCATACATACATAGTAAGGAATATACCATATGTATATAGCGCATACATACAGGGTAAGGAATAGACCATATGTATATAGCGCATACATACAGGGTAAGGAATATACCATATGTATATAGCGCATACATAGTAAAGAATAGACCATATGTATATAGCGCATACATACAGGGTAAGGAATAGACCATATGTATATAGCGCATACATACAGGGTAAGGAATATACCATATGTATATAGCGCATACACAGTAAGGAATATACCATATGTATATAGCGCATACATACAGAGTAAGGAATATACCATATGTATATAGCGCATACATACAGAGTAAGGAATATACCATATGTATATAGTACATACAGAGTAAGGAATATACCATATGTATATAGCGCATACATACAGAGTAAGGAATATACCATATGTATATAGCGCATACATACACAGTAAGGAATATACCATATGTATATAGCGCATACATACACAGTAAGGAATATACCATATGTATATAGTACATACAGAGTAAGGAATATACCATATGTATATAGCGCATACATACAGAGTAAGGAATATACCATATGTATATAGCGCATACATACAGAGTAAGGAATGTACCATATGTATATAGTGCATACATACAGAGTAAGGAATAGACCATATGTATATAGCGCATACATAGTAAGGAATATACCATATGTATATAGTGCATACATACACAGTAAGGAATAGACCATATGTATATAGCGCATACATACACAGTAAGGAATATACCATATGTATATAGCGCATACATACAGAGTAAGGAATATACCATATGTATATAGTGCATACATAGTAAGGAATATACCATATGTATATAGCGCATACATAGTAAGGAATATACCATATGTATATAGCGCATACAGAGTAAGGAATATACCATATGTATATAGTGCATACATAGTAAGGAATATACCATATGTATATAGTGCATACATAGTAAGGAATATACCATATGTATATAGTGCTTACATACAGAGTAAGGAATATACCATATGTATATAGTGCATACAGACTAAGGAATATACCATATGTATATAGCGCATACATACACAGTAAGGAATATACCATATGTATATAGCGCATACATACACAGTAAGGAATATACCATATGTATATAGCGCATACAGAGTAAGGAATATACCATATGTATATAGTGCATACATAGTCAGGAATATACCATATGTATATAGTGCATACAGAGTAAGGAATATACCATATGTATATAGTGCATACAGAGTAAGGAATATACCATATGTATATAGTGCATACATAGTCAGGAATATACCATATGTATATAGCGCATACATACAGAGTAAGGAATATACCATATGTATATAGCGCATACATACACAGTAAGGAATATACCATATGTATATAGCGCATACATACAGAGTAAGGAATATGCCATACGTATATAGTGCATACATACAGAGTAAGGAATATACCATATGTATATAGTGCATACATACAGAGTAAGGAATATACCATATGTATATAGCGCATACATAGTAAGGAATATACCATATGTATATAGTGCATACATACAGAGTAAGGAATAGACCATATGTATATAGTGCATACATACAGAGTAAGGAATAGACCATATGTATATAGTGCATACATACAGAGTAAGGAATAGACCATATGTATATAGTGCATACATACAGAGTAAGGAATATACCATATGTATATAGTGCATACAGAGTAAGGAATAGACCATATGTATATATCGCATACATACAGAGTAAGGAATATACCATATGTATATGGTGCATACAGAGTAAGGAATATACCATATGTATATAGTGCATACAGAGTAAGGAATATACCATATGTATATAGTGCATACAGAGTAAGGAATAGACCATATGTATATAGCGCATACAGAGTAAGGAATATACCATATGTATATAGCGCATACAGAGTAAGGAATATACCATATGTATATAGTGCATACATACAGAGTAAGGAATATACCATATGTATATAGTGCATACAGAGTAAGGAATATACCATATGTATATAGTGCATACATACAGAGTAAGGAATAGACCATATGTATATAGCGCATACATACAGAGTAAGGAATAGACCATATGTATATAGCGCATACAGAGTAAGGAATAGACCATATGTATATAGCGCATACATAGTAAGGAATATACCATATGTATATGTATACAGAGTAAGGAATAGACCATATGTATATAGTGCATACATACAGAATAAGGAATATACCATATGTATATAGCGCATACAGAGTAAGGAATAGACCATATGTATATAGCGCATACAGAGTAAGGAATAGACCATATGTATATAGTGCATACAGAGTAAGGAATATACCATATGTATATAGTGCATACATACAGAGTAAGGAATATACCATATGTATATAGTGCATACAGAGTAAGTAATAGACCATATGTATATAGCGCATACAGAGTAAGGAATATACCATATGTATATAGCGCATACAGAGTAAGGAATAGACCATATGTATATAGCGCATACAGAGTAAGGAATAGACCATATGTATATAGTGCATACAGAGTAAGGAATAGACCATATGTATATAGCGCATACATACAGAGTAAGGAATATACCATATGTATATAGTTGCATGCAGAGTAAGGAAAGATCCGTATGATATATTGCATACATACAGAGGTAAGGATATACCATTGTATATGGTGCATACAGAGTAAGGATACCATATGTATATAGTGCATTACAGAGTAAGAATAGACCATATGTATATAGTGCATACATACAGAGTAAGGAATAGACCATATGTATATAGTGCATACAGAGTAAGGAATATACCATATGTATATAGTGCATACATACAGAGTAAGGAATATACCATATGTATATAGTGCATACAGAGTAAGGAATAGACCATATGTATATAGGGCATACAGAGTAAGGAATAGACCATATGTATATAGTGCATCATACAAGTAAGGAATAGACCTATGTATATACGCATACATACAGAGTAAGGAATAGACAATATGTATATAGGACATACAGAGTAAGGAATAGACCATATGTATATAGCGCATACATACACAGTAAGGCATATACCATATGTATATAACGCATACAGAGTAAGGAATAGACCATATGTATATAGTGCATACATACAGAGTAAGGAATAGACCATATGTATATAGTGCATACATAAACAGTAAGGAATATACCATATGTATATAGCGCATACATACACCGTAAGGAATATACCATATGTATATAGTGCATACAGAGTAAGGAATAGACCATATGTATATAGTGCATACATACAGAGTAAGGAATAGACCATATGTATATAGTGCATACATACAGAGTAAGGAATAGACCATATGTATATAGTGCATAC
>CM026390.1:36486529-36502270 GCA_014843695.1 Archivesica marissinica | reverse complement strand
TATTCAGACCCCGCCAGACTGGTGCCTCGCTGCATTCAGATTCCGCCAAACTATTGCCACGCTGCATTCAGTCTCCGTTAGACTGGTGCCACGCAGCATTTAGACATCGCCAGACTGGTGCCACGCTGCATTTAGACTCCGTCAGACTGGTGCCTCGCTGCATTTAGACTCCGCCAGACTGGTGCCATGCTACATTCAGACTCCGCCAGACTGATGCCACGCTGCATTTAGACTCCGCCAGACTGGTGCCACGCTGCATTTAGACTCCGCCAGACTGGTGCCACGCTGCATTTAGACTCCGCCAAACTGATGCCACGCTGCATTTAGACTCCGCCAGACTGGTGCCACGCTGCATTTAGACTCCGCAAGACGGGTGCCATGCTGCATTCAGACTCCGACAGACTGATGCCTCGCTGCATTTAGACTCCGCCAGACTGGTGCCATGATGCATTCAGACTCCGCCAAACTATTGCCACGCTGCAGTTAGACTCCGCCAGACTGGTGCCACGCTGCATTTAGAGTCCGCCAGACTGGTGCCATGCTGCATTCAGACTCCGCCAGACTGATGCCTCGCTGCATTTAGACTCCGCCAGACTAGTACCATGCTGCATTCAGACTCCGCCAGACTGATGCCTCGCTGCATTTAGACTCCGCCAGACGGGTGCCATGCTGCATTCAGACTCCGCCAAACTATTGCAACGCTGCATTTAGACTCCGCCAGACTGGTGCCATGCTGCATTCAGACTCCGCCAGACTGATGCCTCGCTGCATTTAGACTCCGCCAGACTGGTGCCATGCTGCATTCAGACTCCGCCAGACTGATGCCTCGCTGCATTTAGACTCCGCCAGACTGGTACCATGCTGCATTCAGACTCCGCCAGACTGATGCCTCGCTGCATTTAGACTCCGCCAGACGGGTGCCATGCTGCATTCAGACTCCGCCAAACTATTGCAACGCTGCATTTAGACTCCGCCAGACTGGTGCCATGCTGCATTCAGACTCCGCCAGACTGATGCCTCGCTGCATTTAGACTCCGCCAGACTGGTGCCATGCTGCATTCAGACTCCGCCAGACTGATGCCTCGCTGCATTTAGACTCCGCCAGACTGGTACCATGCTGCATTCAGACTCCGCCAGACTGATGCCAGCTGCATTCAGACTCCGCCAGACTGGTGCCATGCTGCATTCAGACTCCGCCAGACTATTGCCACGCTGCATTTAGACACCGCCAGACTGGTGCCACGCTGCATTTAGACTCCGCCAGACTGGTGCCACGCTGCATTCAGACTCCGCCAGACTGGTGCCACGCTGCATTCAGACTCCGCCAGACTGTTGCCACGCTGCATTCAGACTCCGCCAGACTGGTGCCACGCTGCATTTAGACTCCGCCAGACTGGTGCCACGCTGCATTTAGACTCCGTCAGACTGGTGCCACGCTGCATTTAGACTCCGCCAGACTGGTGCCACGCTGCATTAGACTCGCCAGACTGGTGCCTGCTGCATTTAGATCCGCCAGACTGATGCCACGCTGCATTTAGACTCCGCCAGACTGGTGCCACGCTGCATTTAGACTCCGCCAAACTGATGCCACGCTGCATTTAGACTCCGCCAGACTGGTGCCATGCTGCATTCAGACTCCGACAGACTGGTGCCATGCTGCATTCAGACTCCGACAGACTGATGCCTCGCTGCATTTAGACTCCGCCAGACTGGTGCCATGCTGCATTCAGACTCCGCCAAACTATTGCCACGCTGCATTTAGACTCCGCCAGACTGGTGCCACGCTGCATTTAGACTCCGCCAGACTGGTGCCATGCTGCATTCAGACTCCGCCAGACTATGCCTCGCTGCATTTAGACTCCGCCAGACTGGTGCCATGCTGCATTCAGACTCCGCCAGACTGATGCCTCGCTGCATTTAGACTCCGCCAGACTGGTGCCATGCTGCATTCAGACTCCGCCAGACTGGTGCCATGCTGCATTCAGACTCCGCCAAACTATTGCCACGCTGCATTTAGACATCTTCAGACTGGTGCCACGCTGCATTTAGACACCGTCAGATTGGTGCCACGTTGTATTCAGACCCCGCCAGACTGGTGCCACACTGCATTCAGATTCCGCCAAACTATTGCCACGCTGCATTCAGTCTCCGTTAGACTGGTGCCACGCAGCATTTAGACATCGCCAGACTGGTGCCACGCTGCATTTAGACACCATCAGACTGGTGCCACGCTGCATTTAGACTCCGCCAGACTGGTGCCATGCTGCATTTAGACCTCGCCAGACTGGTGCCATGCTGCATTTAGATACCGTCAGACTGATGCCATGCTGCATTTAGACTCCGCCAGACTGGTGCCACGCTGCATTTAGACTCCGCCAAACTGATGCCACGCTGCATTTAGACTCCGCCAGACTGGTGCCACGCTGCATTTAGACTCCGCCAGACTGGTGCCATGCTGCATTCAGACTCCGACAGACTGATGCCTCGCTGCATTTAGACTCCGCCAGACTGGTGCCATGCTGCATTCAGACTCCGCCAAACTATTGCCACGCTGCATTTAGACTCCGCCAGACTGGTGCCACGCTGCATTTAGACTCCGCCAGACTGGTGCCATGCTGCATTCAGACTCCGCCAGACTGATGCCTCGCTGCATTTAGACTCCGCCAGACTGGTACCATGCTGCATTCAGACTCCGCCAGACTGATGCCTCGCTGCATTTAGACTCCGCCAGACTGGTGCCATGCTGCATTCAGACTCCGCCAAACTATTGCCACGCTGCATTTAGACTCCGCCAGACTGGTGCCATGCTGCATTCAGACTCCGCCAGACTGATGCCTCGCTGCATTTAGACTCCGCCAGACTGGTGCCATGCTGCATTCAGACTCCGCCAGACTGATGCCTCGCTGCATTTAGACTCCGCCAGACTGGTGCCATGCTGCATTCAGACTCCACCAGACTGGTGCCATGCTGCATTCAGACTCCGCCAAACTATTGCCACGCTGCATTTAGACTCCGCCAGACTGGTGCCATGCTGCATTCAGACTCCGCCAGACTGATGCCTCGCTGCATTTAGACTCCGCCAGACTGATGCCTCGCTGCATTTAGACTCCGCCAGACTGGTGCCATGCTGCATTTAGACTCCGCCAGACTGATGCCACGCTGCATTTAGACTCCGCCAGACTGGTGCCACGCTGCATTTAGACTCCGCCAGACTGGTGCCATGCTGCATTCAGACTCCGACAGACTGATGCCTCGCTGCATTTAGACTCCGCCAGACTGGTGCCATGCTGCATTCAGACTCCGCCAAACTATTGCCACGCTGCATTTAGACTCCGCCAGACTGGTGCCACGCTGCATTTAGACTCCGCCAGACTGGTGCCATGCTGCATTCAGACTCCGCCAGACTGATGCCTCGCTGCATTTAGACTCCGCCAGACTGGTACCATGCTGCATTCAGACTCCGCCAGACTGATGCCTCGCTGCATTTAGACTCCGCCAGACTGGTGCCATGCTGCATTCAGACTCCGCCAAACTATTGCCACGCTGCATTTAGACTCCGCCAGACTGGTGCCATGCTGCATTCAGACTCCGCCAGACTGATGCCTCGCTGCATTTAGACTCCGCCAGACTGGTGCCATGCTACATTCAGACTCCGCCAGACTGATGCCTCGCTGCATTTAGACTCCGCCAGACTGGTGCCATGCTACATTCAGACTCCGCCAGACTAATGCCTCGCTGCATTTAGACTCCGCCAGACTGGTGCCACGCTGCATTTAGACTCCGCCAGACTGGTGCCATGCTGCATTCAGACTCCGACAGACTGGTGCCATTCTGCATTCAGACTCCGCCAAACTATTGCCACGCTGCATTTAGACTCCACCAGACTGGTGCCACGCTGCATTTAGACTCCGCCAGACTGGTGCCATGCTGCATTCAGACTCCGCCAGACTGATGCCTCGCTGCATTTAGACTCCGCCAGACTGGTGCCATGCTGCATTCAGACTCCGCCAGACTGGTGCCACGCTGCATTTAGACTCCGCCAGACTGGTGCCACGCTGCATTAGACCCCGACTGGTGCCACGCTGCATTTAGACTCCGCCAGACTGGTGCCACGCTGCATTTAGACTTCGCCAGACTGGTGCCATGCTGCATTTAGATACCGTCAGACTGATGCCATGCTGCATTTAGACTCCGCCAGACTGGTGCCACGCTGCATTTAGACTCCGCCAAACTGATGCCATGCTGCATTTAGACTCCGCCAGACTGGTGCCACGCTGCATTTAGACTCCGCCAGACTGGTGCCATGCTGCATTCAGACTCCGCCAGACTGATGCCTCGCTGCATTTAGACTCCGCCAGACTGGTGCCATGCTGCATTCAGACTCCGCCAAACTATTGCCACGCTGCATTTAGACTCCGCCAGACTGGTGCCACGCTGCATTTAGACTCCGCCAGACTGGTGCCATGCTGCATTCAGACTCCGCCAGACTAATGCCTCGCTGCATTTAGACTCCGCCAGACTGGTGCCATGCTGCATTCAGACTCCGCCAGACTGATGCCTCGCTGCATTTAGACTCCGCCAGACTGGTGCCATGCTACATTCAGACTCCGCCAGACTGATGCCTCGCTGCATTTAGACTCCGCCAGACTGGTGCCATGCTGCATTCAGACTCCGCCAGACTGGTGCCATGCTGCATTCAGACTCCGCCAAACTATTGCCACGCTGCATTTAGACATCTTCAGACTGGTGCCACGCTGCATTTAGACACCGTCAGATTGGTGCCACGTTGTATTCAGACCCCGCCAGACTGGTGCCACACTGCATTCAGATTCCGCCAAACTATTGCCACGCTGCATTCAGTCTCCGTTAGACTGGTGCCACGCAGCATTTAGACATCGCCAGACTGGTGCCACGCTGCATTTAGACACCATCAGACTGGTGCCACGCTGCATTTAGACTCCGCCAGACTGGTGCCACGCTGCATTTAGACCTCGCCAGACTGGTGCCATGCTGCATTTAGATACCGTCAGACTGATGCCATGCTGCATTTAGACTCCGCCAGACTGGTGCCACGCTGCATTTAGACTCCGCCAAACTGATGCCATGCTGCATTTAGACTCCGCCAGACTGGTGCCACGCTGCATTTAGACTCCGCCAGACTGGTGCCATGCTGCATTCAGACTCCGACAGACTGATGCCTCGCTGCATTTAGACTCCGCCAGACTGGTGCCATGCTGCATTCAGACTCCGCCAAACTATTGCCACGCTGCATTTAGACTCCGCCAGACTGGTGCCATGCTGCATTCAGACTCCGCCAGACTGATGCCTCGCTGCATTTAGACTCCGCCAGACTGGTGCCATGCTACATTCAGACTCCGCCAGACTGATGCCTCGCTGCATTTAGACTCCGCCAGACTGGTGCCATGCTGCATTCAGACTCCACCAGACTGGTGCCATGCTGCATTCAGACTCCGCCAAACTATTGCCACGCTGCATTTAGACTCCGCCAGACTGGTGCCATGCTGCATTCAGACTCCGCCAGACTGATGCCTCGCTGCATTTAGACTCCGCCAGACTGGTGCCATGCTACATTCAGACTCCGCCAGACTAATGCCTCGCTGCATTTAGACTCCGCCAGACTGGTGCCACGCTGCATTTAGACTCCGCCAGACTGGTGCCATGCTGCATTCAGACTCCGACAGACTGGTGCCATTCTGCATTCAGACTCCGCCAAACTATTGCCACGCTGCATTTAGACATCTTCAGACTGGTGCCACGCTGCATTTAGACACCGTCAGATTGGTGCCACGTTGTATTCAGACCCCGCCAGACTGGTGCCACACTGCATTCAGATTCCGCCACACTATTGCCACGCTGCATTCAGTCTCCGTTAGACTGGTGCCACGCAGCATTTAGACATCGCCAGACTGGTGCCACGCTGCATTTAGACACCATCTGACTGGTGCCACGCTGCATTTAGACTCCGCCAGACTGGTGCCACGCTGCATTTAGACCTCGCCAGACTGGTGCCATGCTGCATTTAGATACCGTCAGACTGATGCCATGCTGCATTTAGACTCCGCCAGACTGGTGCCACGCTGCATTTAGACTCCGCCAAACTGATGCCACGCTGCATTTAGACTCCGCCAGACTGGTGCCACGCTGCATTTAGACTCCGCCAGACTGGTGCCATGCTGCATTCAGACTCCGACAGACTGATGCGTCGCTGCATTTAGACTCCGCCAGAGTGGTGCCATGCTGCATTCAGACTCCGCCAAACTATTGCCACGCTGCATTTAGACTCCGCCAGACTGGTGCCACGCTGCATTTAGACTCCGCCAGACTGGTGCCATGCTGCATTCAGACTCCGCCAGACTGATGCCTCGCTGCATTTAGACTCCGCCAGACTGGTGCCATGCTGCATTCAGACTCCGCCAGACTGATGCCTCGCTGCATTTAGACTCCGCCAGACTGGTGCCATGCTACATTCAGACTCCGCCAGACTGATGCCTCGCTGCATTTAGACTCCGCCAGACTGGTGCCATGCTGCATTCAGACTCCACCAGACTGGTGCCATGCTGCATTCAGACTCCGCCAAACTATTGCCACGCTGCATTTAGACATCTTCAGACTGGTGCCACTCTGCATTTAGACACCGTCAGATTGGTGCCACGTTGTATTCAGACCCCGCCAGACTGGTGCCACACTGCATTCAGATTCCGCCAAACTATTGCCACGCTGCATTCAGTCTCCGTTAGACTGGTGCCAAGCAGCATTTAGACATCGCCAGACTGGTGCCACGCTGCATTTAGACACCATCAGACTGGTGCCACGCTGCATTTAGACTCCGCCAGACTGGTGCCACGCTGCATTTAGACCTCGCCAGACTGGTGCCATGCTGCATTTAGATACCGTCAGACTGATGCCATGCTGCATTTAGACTCCGCCAGACTGGTGCCACGCTGCATTTAGACTCCGCCAAACTGATGCCATGCTGCATTTAGACTCCGCCAGACTGGTGCCACGCTGCATTTAGACTCCGCCAGACTGGTGCCATGCTGCATTCAGACTCCGACAGACTGATGCCTCGCTGCATTTAGACTCCGCCAGACTGGTGCCATGCTGCATTCAGACTCCGCCAAACTATTGCCACGCTGCATTTAGACTCCGCCAGACTGGTGCCACGCTGCATTTAGACTCCGCCAGACTGGTGCCATGCTGCATTCAGACTCCGCCAGACTGATGCCTCGCTGCATTTAGACTCCGCCAGACTGGTACCATGCTGCATTCAGACTCCGCCAGACTGATGCCTCGCTGCATTTAGACTCCGCCAGACTGGTGCCATGCTGCATTCAGACTCCGCCAAACTATTGCCACGCTGCATTTAGACTCCGCCAGACTGGTGCCATGCTGCATTCAGACTCCGCCAGACTGATGCCTCGCTGCATTTAGACTCCGCCAGACTGGTGCCATGCTGCATTCAGACTCCACCAGACTGGTGCCATGCTGCATTCAGACTCCGCCAAACTATTGCCACGCTGCATTTAGACTCCGCCAGACTGGTGCCATGCTGCATTCAGACTCCGCCAGACTGATGCCTCGCTGCATTTAGACTCCGCCAGACTGATGCCTCGCTGCATTTAGACTCCGCCAGACTGGTGCCATGCTGCATTCAGACTCCGACAGACTGATGCCTCGCTGCATTTAGACTCCGCCAGACTGGTGCCATGCTGCATTCAGACTCCGCCAAACTATTGCCACGCTGCATTTAGACTCCGCCAGACTGGTGCCACGCTGCATTTAGACTCCGCCAGACTGGTGCCATGCTGCATTCAGACTCCGCCAGACTGATGCCTCGCTGCATTTAGACTCCGCCAGACTGGTACCATGCTGCATTCAGACTCCGCCAGACTGATGCCTCGCTGCATTTAGACTCCGCCAGACTGGTGCCATGCTGCATTCAGACTCCGCCAAACTATTGCCACGCTGCATTTAGACTCCGCCAGACTGGTGCCATGCTGCATTCAGACTCCGCCAGACTGATGCCTCGCTGCATTTAGACTCCGCCAGACTGGTGCCATGCTACATTCAGACTCCGCCAGACTGATGCCTCGCTGCATTTAGACTCCGCCAGACTGGTGCCATGCTGCATTCAGACTCCGCCAGACTAATGCCTCGCTGCATTTAGACTCCGCCAGACTGGTGCCACGCTGCATTTAGACTCCGCCAGACTGGTGCCATGCTGCATTCAGACTCCGACAGACTGGTGCCATTCTGCATTCAGACTCCGCCAAACTATTGCCACGCTGCATTTAGACTCCTCCAGACTGGTGCCACGCTGCATTTAGACTCCGCCAGATTGGTGCCACGCTGCATTCAGACTCCGCCAGACTGGTGCCACGCTGCATTTAGACTCCGCCAGACTGTTGCCACGCTGCATTCAGACTCCGTTAGACTGGTGCCACGCTGCATTTAGACTTCGCCAGACTGGTGCCACGCTGCATTAGACACCATCAGACTGGTGCCACGCTGCATTTAGACTCCGCCAGACTGGTGCCACGCTGCATTTAGACCTCGCCAGACTGGTGCCATGCTGCATTTAGATACCGTCAGACTGATGCCATGCTGCATTTAGACTCCGCCAGACTGGTGCCACGCTGCATTTAGACTCCGCCAAACTGATGCCATGCTGCATTTAGACTCCGCCAGACTGGTGCCACGCTGCATTTAGACTCCGCCAGACTGGTGCCATGCTGCATTCAGACTCCGACAGACTGATGCGTCGCTGCATTTAGACTCCGCCAGACTGGTGCCATGCTGCATTCAGACTCCGCCAAACTATTGCCACGCTGCATTTAGACTCCGCCAGACTGGTGCCACGCTGCATTTAGACTCCGCCAGACTGGTGCCATGCTGCATTCAGACTCCGCCAGACTAATGCCTCGCTGCATTTAGACTCCGCCAGACTGGTGCCATGCTGCATTCAGACTCCGCCAGACTGATGCCTCGCTGCATTTAGACTCCGCCAGACTGGTGCCATGCTACATTCAGACTCCGCCAGACTGATGCCTCGCTGCAATTAGACTCCGCCAGACTGGTGCCATGCTGCATTCAGACTCCACCAGACTGGTGCCATGCTGCATTCAGACTCCGCCAAACTATTGCCACGCTGCATTTAGACATCTTCAGACTGGTGCCACTCTGCATTTAGACACCGTCAGATTGGTGCCACGTTGTATTCAGACCCCGCCAGACTGGTGCCACACTGCATTCAGATTCCGCCAAACTATTGCCACGCTGCATTCAGTCTCCGTTAGACTGGTGCCAAGCAGCATTTAGACATCGCCAGACTGGTGCCACGCTGCATTTAGACACCATCAGACTGGTGCCACGCTGCATTTAGACTCCGCCAGACTGGTGCCACGCTGCATTTAGACCTCGCCAGACTGGTGTCATGCTGCATTTAGATACCGTCAGACTGATGCCATGCTGTCTTTAGACTCCGCCAGACTGGTGCCACGCTGCATTTAGACTCCGCCAAACTGATGCCACGCTGCATTTAGACTCCGCCAGACTGGTGCCACGCTGCATTTAGACTCCGCCAGACTGGTGCCATGCTGCATTCAGACTCCGACAGACTGATGCCTCGCTGCATTTAGACTCCGCCAGACTGGTGCCATGCTGCATTCAGACTCCGCCAAACTATTGCCACGCTGCATTTAGACTCCGCCAGACTGGTGCCATGCTGCATTCAGACTCCGCCAGACTGATGCCTCGCTGCATTTAGACTCCGCCAGACTGGTGCCATGCTACATTCAGACTCCGCCAGACTGATGCCTCGCTGCATTTAGACTCCGCCAGACTGGTGCCATGCTGCATTCAGACTCCACCAGACTGGTGCCATGCTGCATTCAGACTCCGCCAAACTATTGCCACGCTGCATTTAGACTCCGCCAGACTGGTGCCATGCTGCATTCAGACTCCGCCAGACTGATGCCTCGCTGCATTTAGACTCCGCCAGACTGGTGCCATGCTACATTCAGACTCCGCCAGACTAATGCCTCGCTGCATTTAGACTCCGCCAGACTGGTGCCACGCTGCATTTAGACTCCGCCAGACTGGTGCCATGCTGCATTCAGACTCCGACAGACTGGTGCCATTCTGCATTCAGACTCCGCCAAACTATTGCCACGCTGCATTTAGACATCTTCAGACTGGTGCCACGCTGCATTTAGACACCGTCAGATTGGTGCCACGTTGTATTCAGACCCCGCCAGACTGGTGCCACACTGCATTCAGATTCCGCCACACTATTGCCACGCTGCATTCAGTCTCCGTTAGACTGGTGCCACGCAGCATTTAGACATCGCCAGACTGGTGCCACGCTGCACTTAGACACCATCTGACTGGTGCCACGCTGCATTTAGACTCCGCCAGACTGGTGCCACGCTGCATTTAGACCTCGCCAGACTGGTGCCATGCTGCATTTAGATACCGTCAGACTGATGCCATGCTGCATTTAGACTCCGCCAGACTGGTGCCACGCTGCATTTAGACTCCGCCAAACTGATGCCATGCTGCATTTAGACTCCGCCAGACTGGTGCCACGCTGCATTTAGACTCCGCCAGACTGGTGCCATGCTGCATTCAGACTCCGACAGACTGATGCGTCGCTGCATTTAGACTCCGCCAGAGTGGTGCCATGCTGCATTCAGACTCCGCCAAACTATTGCCACGCTGCATTTAGACTCCGCCAGACTGGTGCCACGCTGCATTTAGACTCCGCCAGACTGGTGCCATGCTGCATTCAGACTCCGCCAGACTAATGCCTCGCTGCATTTAGACTCCGCCAGACTGGTGCCATGCTGCATTCAGACTCCGCCAGACTGATGCCTCGCTGCATTTAGACTCCGCCAGACTGGTGCCATGCTACATTCAGACTCCGCCAGACTGATGCCTCGCTGCAATTAGACTCCGCCAGACTGGTGCCATGCTGCATTCAGACTCCACCAGACTGGTGCCATGCTGCATTCAGACTCCGCCAAACTATTGCCACGCTGCATTTAGACATCTTCAGACTGGTGCCACTCTGCATTTAGACACCGTCAGATTGGTGCCACGTTGTATTCAGACCCCGCCAGACTGGTGCCACACTGCATTCAGATTCCGCCAAACTATTGCCACGCTGCATTCAGTCTCCGTTAGACTGGTGCCAAGCAGCATTTAGACATCGCCAGACTGGTGCCACGCTGCATTTAGACACCATCAGACTGGTGCCACGCTGCATTTAGACTCCGCCAGACTGGTGCCACGCTGCATTTAGACCTCGCCAGACTGGTGTCATGCTGCATTTAGATACCGTCAGACTGATGCCATGCTGTCTTTAGACTCCGCCAGACTGGTGCCACGCTGCATTTAGACTCCGCCAAACTGATGCCATGCTGCATTTAGACTCCGCCAGACTGGTGCCACGCTGCATTTAGACTCCGCCAGACTGGTGCCATGCTGCATTCAGACTCCGACAGACTGATGCCTCGCTGCATTTAGACTCCGCCAGACTGGTGCCATGCTGCATTCAGACTCCGCCAAACTATTGCCACGCTGCATTTAGACTCCGCCAGACTGGTGCCACGCTGCATTTAGACTCCGCCAGACTGGTGCCATGCTGCATTCAGACTCCGCCAGACTGATGCCTCGCTGCATTTAGACTCCGCCAGACTGGTACCATGCTGCATTCAGACTCCGCCAGACTGATGCCTCGCTGCATTTAGACTCCGCCAGACTGGTGCCATGCTGCATTCAGACTCCGCCAAACTATTGCCACGCTGCATTTAGACTCCGCCAGACTGGTGCCATGCTGCATTCAGACTCCGCCAGACTGATGCCTCGCTGCATTTAGACTCCGCCAGACTGGTGCCATGCTGCATTCAGACTCCACCAGACTGGTGCCATGCTGCATTCAGACTCCGCCAAACTATTGCCACGCTGCATTTAGACTCCGCCAGACTGGTGCCATGCTGCATTCAGACTCCGCCAGACTGATGCCACGCTGCATTTAGACTCCGCCAGACTGATGCCTCGCTGCATTTAGACTCCGCCAGACTGGTGCCATGCTGCATTCAGACTCCGCCAAACTGTTGCCACGCTGCATTTAGACTCCGCCAGACTGGTGCCATGCTGCATTCAGACTCCGCCAGACTGATGCCTCGCTGCATTTAGACTCCGCCAGACTGGTGCCATGCTGCATTCAGACTCCGCCAGACTGATGCCTCGCTGCATTTAGACTCCGCCAGACTGGTGCCATGCTACATTCAGACTCCGCCAGACTGATGCCTCGCTGCATTTAGACTCCGCCAGACTGGTGCCATGCTGCATTCAGACTCCACCAGACTGGTGCCATGCTGCATTCAGACTCCGCCAAACTATTGCCACGCTGCATTTAGACTCCGCCAGACTGGTGCCATGCTGCATTCAGACTCCGCCAGACTGATGCCTCGCTGCATTTAGACTCCGCCAGACTGGTGCCATGCTACATTCAGACTCCGCCAGATTGATGCCTCGCTGCATTTAGACTCCGCCAGACTGGTGCCATGCTGCATTCAGACTCCTCCAGACTGGTGCCATGCTGCATTCAGACTCCGCCAAACTATTGCCACGCTGCATTTAGACATCTTCAGACTGGTGCCAAGCTGCATTTAGACACCGTCAGATTGGTGCCACGTTGTATTCAGACCCCGCCAGACTGGTGCCACACTGCATTCAGATTCCGCCAAACTATTGCCACGCTGCATTCAGTCTCCGTTAGACTGGTGCCACGCAGCATATAGACATCGCCAGACTGGTGCCACGCTGCATTTAGACACCATCAGACTGGTGCCACGCTGCATTTAGACTCCGCCAGACTGGTGCCACTCTGCATTTAGACCTCGCCAGACTGGTGCCATGCTGCATTTAGATACCGTCAGACTGATGCCATGCTGCATTTAGACTCCGCCAGACTGGTGCCACGCTGCATTTAGACTCCGCCAAACTGATGCAACGCTGCATTTAGACTCCGCCAGACTGGTGCCATGCTGCATTCAGACTCCGACAGACTGATGCCTCGCTGCATTTAGACTCCGCCAGACTGGTGCCATGCTGCATTCAGACTCCGCCAAACTGTTGCCACGCTGCATTTGGACTCGGCCAGACTGGTGCCACGCTGCATTTAGACTCCGCCAGACTGGTGCCATGCTGCATTCAGACTCCGCCAGACTGATGCCTCGCTGCATTTAGACTCCGCCAGACTGGTGCCATGCTGCATTCAGACTCCGCCAAACTATTGCCACGCTGCATTTAGACTCCGCCAGACTGGTGCCATGCTGCATTCAGACTCCGCCAGACTGATGCCTCGCTGCATTTAGACTCCGCCAGACTGGTGCCATGCTACATTCAGACTCCGCCAGACTGATGCCTCGCTGCATTTAGACTCCGCCAGACTGGTGCCATGCTGCATTCAGACTCCACCAGACTGGTGCCATGCTGCATTCAGACTCCGCCAAACTATTGCCACGCTGCATTTAGACATCTTCAGACTGGTGCCACGCTGCATTTAGACACCGTCAGATTGGTGCCACGTTGTATTCAGACCCCGCCAGACTGGTGCCACACTGCATTCAGATTCCGCCAAACTATTGCCACGCTGCATTCAGTCTCCGTTAGACTGGTGCCACGCAGCATTTAGACATCGCCAGACTGGTGCCACGCTGCATTTAGACACCATCAGACTGGTGCCACGCTGCATTTAGACTCCGCCAGACTGGTGCCACGCTGCATTTAGACCTCGCCAGACTGGTGCCATGCTGCATTTAGATACCGTCAGACTGATGCCATGCTGCATTTAGACTCCGCCAGACTGGTGCCACGCTGCATTTAGACTCCGCCAAACTGATGCCACGCTGCATTTAGACTCCGCCAGACTGGTGCCACGCTGCATTTAGACTCCGCCAGACTGGTGCCATGCTGCATTCAGACTCCGACAGACTGATGCCTCGCTGCATTTAGACTCCGCCAGACTGGTGCCATGCTGCATTCAGACTCCGCCAAACTATTGCCACGCTGCATTTAGACTCCGCCAGACTGGTGCCACGCTGCATTTAGACTCCGCCAGACTGGTGCCATGCTGCATTCAGACTCCGCCAGACTGATGCCTCGCTGCATTTAGACTCCGCCAGACTGGTACCATGCTGCATTCAGACTCCGCCAGACTGATGCCTCGCTGCATTTAGACTCCGCCAGACTGGTGCCATGCTGCATTCAGACTCCGCCAAACTATTGCCACGCTGCATTTAGACTCCGCCAGACTGGTGCCATGCTGCATTCAGACTCCGCCAGACTGATGCCTCGCTGCATTTAGACTCCGCCAGACTGGTGCCATGCTACATTCAGACTCCGCCAGACTGATGCCTCGCTGCATTTAGACTCCGCCAGACTGGTGCCATGCTGCATTCAGACTCCACCAGACTGGTGCCATGCTGCATTCAGACTCCGCCAAACTATTGCCACGCTGCATTTAGACATCGTCAGACTGGTGCCACGCTGCATTTAGACACCGTCAGATTGGTGCCACGTTGTATTCAGACCCCGCCAGACTGGTGCCACACTGCATTCAGATTCCGCCAAACTATTGCCACGTTGCATTCAGTCTCCGTTAGACTGGTGCCACGCAGCATTTAGACATCGCCAGACTGGTGCCACGCTGCATTTAGACACCATCAGACTAGTGCCACGCTGCATTTAGACTCCGCCAGACTGGTGCCACGCTGCATTTAGACCTCGCCAGACTGGTGCCATGCTGCATTTAGATACCGTCAGACTGATGCCACGCTGCATTTAGACTCCGCCAGACTGATGCCTCGCTGCATTTAGACTCCGCCAGACTGGTGCCATGCTGCATTCAGACTCCGCCAAACTATTGCCACGCTGCATTTAGACTCCGCCAGACTGGTGCCACGTTGCATTTAGACTCCGCCAGACTGGTGCCATGCTGCATTCAGACTCCGCCAGACTGATGCCTCGCTGCATTTAGACTCCGCCAGACTGGTGCCATGCTGCATTCAGACTCCGCCAGACTGATGCCTCGCTGCATTTAGACTCCGCCAGACTGGTGCCATACTGCATTCAGACTCCGCCAAACTATTGCCACGCTGCATTTAGACTCCGCCAGACTGGTGCCATGCTGCATTCAGACTCCGCCAGACTGATGCCTCGCTGCATTTAGACTCCGCCAGACTGTTGCCATGCTACATTCAGACTCCGCCAGACTGATGCCTCGCTGCATTTAGACTCCGCCAGACTGGTGACATGCTGCATTCAAACTCCACCAGACTGGTGCCATGCTGCTTTCAGACCCCGCCAGACTGGTGCCACGTTGCATTCAGACCCCGCCAGACTGGTGCCACACTGCATTTAGACTCCGCCAAAATATTGCCACTCTGCATTCAGTCTCCGTCAGACTGGTGACATGCTGCATTCAGACTCCACCAGACTGGTGCCATGCTGCATTCAGACTCCGCCAAACTATTGCCATGTTGCATTCAGTCTCCGTCAGACTGGTGACATGCTGCATTCAGACTCCGCCAAACCATTGCCACGCTGCATTCAGTCTCCGTCAGACTGGTGACATGCTGCATTCAGACTCCACCAGACTGGTGCCATGCTGCATTCAGACTCCGCCAAACTATTGCCACGCTGCATTTAGAC
>CM026390.1:36429029-36481529 GCA_014843695.1 Archivesica marissinica | reverse complement strand
TGATTGAAATGTGACTCCTGCATGTAAGATCATGTACGGGTGTGTACACATATCATTGCTAATTCACTGGTCTTCGGTTCGTAAATGCTCCCATGTGCTATTTCCTATATATACACACACTTGTTCGAATAGCATATGACAAAACTTTAATGAAGGCTAACAATTACAATGGAGTGGTGAGACCAATGAACATGACGCCGGTGATACGACACTACTAACGTGACGCCGATGCTAAGGTGATACGACACTATGAACATGACGCCGATGCTAAGGTGATACGACACTATGAACATGACGCCGGTGCTACGGTGATACGACACTATGAACATGACGTCGGTGCTACGGTGATACGACACTATGAACATGACGCCGATGCTACGGTGATACGACACTATGAACATGACGTCGGTGCTACGGTGATACGACACTATGAACATGACGTCGGTGCTACGGTGATACGACACTATGAACATGACGCCGGTGCTAAGGTGATACGATACTATGAACATGACGCCGGTGCTAAGGTGATACGACACTATGAACATGACGCCGGTGCTAAGGTGATACGACACTATGAACATGACGCCGGTGCTAAGGTGATACGACACTATGAACATGACGCCGGTGCTACGGTGATACGACACTATGAACATGACGCCGGTGCGACGGTGATACGACACTATGAACATGACGCCGGTGCTACGGTGATACGACACTATGAACATGACGCCGGTGCTACGGTGATACGACACTATGAACATGACGCCGGTGCTAAGGTGATACGACACTATGAACATGACGCCGGTGCTAAGGTGATACGACACTATGAACATGACGCCGATGCTACGGTGATACGACACTATGAACATGACGCCGGTGCTACGGTGATACGACACTATGAACATGACGCCGATGCTACGGTGATACGACACTATGAACATAACGCCGGTGCTACGGTGATACGACACTATGAACATGACGCCGATGCTACGGTGATACGACACTATGAACATGACGCCGGTGCTACGGTGATACGACACTATGAACATGACGCCGGTGCTACGGTGATACGACACTATGAACATGACGCCGGTGCTACGGTGATACGACACTATGAACATGACGCCGGTGCTAAGGTGATACGACACTATGACCATGACGCCGATGCTAAGGTGATACGACACTATGAACATGACGCCGGTGCTAAGGTGATACGACACTATGAACATGACGCCGATGCTACGGTGATACGACACTATGAACATGACGTTGGTGCTACGGTGATACGACACTATGAACATGACGCCGATGCTACGGTGATACGACACTATGAACATAACGCCGGTGCTACGGTGATACGACACTATTAACGTGACGCCGATGCGACGGTGATACGACACTATGAACATGACGCCGGTGCTACGGTGATACGACACTATGAACATGACGCCGGTGCTACGGTGATACGACACTATGAACGTGACGCAGATGCTACGGTGATACGACACTATGAACGCGACGCCGATGCTACGACACTATGAACATGACGCCGATGCTACGGTGATACGACACTATGAACATGACGTCGGTGCTACGGTGATACGACACTACTAATGTGACGCCGATGCGACAGTGATACGACACTATGAACATGACGCCGGTGCTACGGTGATACGACACTATGAACATGACGCCGATGCTACGGTGATACGACACTATGAACATGACGCCGATGCGACGGTGATACGACACTATGAACATGACGCCGGTGCTACGGTGATACGACACTATGAACGTGACGCCGATGCTACGGTGATACGACACTATGAACGTGACACCGATGCTACGGTGATACGACACTATGAACATGACGCCGGTGCTACGGTGATACGACACTATGAACGTGACGCCGATGCTACGGTGGTACGACACTATGAACGTGACACCGATGCTACGGTGATACGACACTATGAACATGACACCGGTGCTACGGTGATACGACACTATGAACGTGACGCCGATGCTACGGTGATACGACACTATGAACATGACGCCGGTGCTACGACACTATGAACATGACGCCGATGCTACGGTGATACGACACTATGAACATGACGTCGGTGCTACGGTGATATGACACTATTAACATGACGCCGATGCTACGGTGATACGACATTATGAACATGACGTCGGTGCTACGGTGGTACGACACTATGAACATGACGCCGATGCTACGGTGATACGACACTATGAACATGACGCCGGTGCTAAGGAGATACGACACTATGAACATGACGCCGGTGCTACGGTGATACGACACTATGAACATGACGCCGGTGCTAAGGAGATACGACACTATGAACGTGACGCCGATGCTACGGTGATACGACACTATGAACATGACGCCGGTGCTACGACACTATGAACATGACGCCGATGCTACGGTGATACGACACTATGGACATGACGTCGGTGCTACGGTGATACGACACTATTAACATGACGCCGATGCTACGGTGATACGACACTATGAACATGACGCCGGTGCTACGGTGATACGACACTATGAACATGACGCCGGTGCTAAGGTGATACGACACTATGAACATGACGCCGGTGCTACGGTGATACGACACTATGAACATGACGTCGGTGCTACGGTGATACGACACTATGAACATGACGCCGGTGCTAAGGAGATACGACACTATGAACATGACGCCGACGCTACGGTGATACGACACTATGAACATGACGCCGGTGCTACGGTGCTACGACACTATGAACATGACGCCGGTGCTACGGTGCTACGACACTATGAACATGACGCCGGTGCTACGGTGATACGACACTATGAACGTGACGCCGATGCTACGGTGGTACGACACTATGAACATAACGCCGGTGCTATGGTGATACGACACTATCATCTGGCAGTATTAATTTCTGCTAATATATAGCATACATGAATTATTAATTGACGGCATAAGCGCAGATATGTTATTATGTCATCTCATTATGTTGGAATTCTTATCCAATGCACTGGAATGGAACCAAGAATATCTCCTAGTTCATCAAGCATAATACAACTTCAATGAACACCATTAGCTTTCTGAAGCTAATTCGTACTGCTGCATACTGATGCCTAACCTGGGAACAGGTGTTGATATAGTTTGCCTTGTCAAGTCATATAAAGATATTTTAATACCGAGATCATTAATTGGGCCGCATTGAATCACTGATAATATCAACTGTCATTTTGCCAGAAGTAAATTAGTGAACAATCGACAGAGTGGAACCCAAACTAACTGCTGCCCTGTTTGTTGCTATCAGTGTTTACCACTGATGTACACTCCTAATATGCGTGTTTTACGTTTATTTATCGTCGCTACCGGTTGTCCATATGAGTGACGCCCCCTGAAGAGATTAGTCATTTTTGGAGGATACAGACAGAGACCCATTCCAGAGTCCCATCTGATTTTTTTACGTGTACGGTATAAAGCACCGACACGAGACCTCGGTTTAATGTCCCATCTGAAAGACTGTTAATTTATTAGGGTCAGACGGGGGATCGAACCTGCGATCCCTGGATTAACAGTCCAGCGTGTTACCACTGGACTACAGATCCGTATGGATGATTTTTAAAAATGCATTTCATATATAAATAAGACAAATGACTTTGGATGTCCGATTAGCGCAGTGGTTAGCACATTCGCTTCTCACCAATGCAACACGAGTTCGATCCTCGGACCGGGAAGTATATGAGAGGGTACGGTTGTCGCCAGATCGGACATGTGGGTTTTCTCCGGGTACTCCCACACGAATGACCACATTTACGCTTTCATCCGCGCGAACGAGAGTGATTAATATAAGTTGTTAGAACTGTCTTCGCAATCGTTGTAAAATAAACAAAAGTTTGAACAAAAAGTTCCTGTATAAGTTTCAAGTTAGTTTCTGTTTGCTGTCAAAATTACAAACTGGAGACAAAACAAATTCATTAGAATATATTACTTTATAATTAACTGTTCATTATGGTCAGACAATAGCTAACACCAAAAGTACATATAACCGCGCATGAATACGAAACGCAACCAGCGGCAGAGGAAATGCCATCTTTCAGATGGAGATATCTTTCACTGAGAAAACTCAATCGTTCATTGGAAAGCATAAAAGAAAAAATCCAGTCGGCTGAATATGGGTGGATTCGTATCTGAATGCCATGTAAACTGAGAAACAGGTTGATTTAAATTTCTCTAAATAAATAAAAGCTTAAACAAACGACTCTAGGGGGCCAGACATATTTCGACATATTGCTTCAATATTTGTTGCTATCAGTGTTTACCACTAATCTACACTCCTAATACTGCTACTTTTAGTACCTGGATAGGTAGTATAATACTCAATTCTTGTTTTTTTGTGTGTGCGTTGTTTTTGTTTATAAGAATGTATGTCTCTCCTATAATTGGTCGTTGAGATTAGTGTCCGTCACCATATTACCATACATGTTTCACTTTGTAATGTTTTGTGTTGATGCTTTGTTAATGGGCCAGAATTGGATTATTACGAAATAAATCATCTTTCATATATGCATGAACATATCTATTAAACACAAAGGTAATATACACAATGATCATTCTCAATCAATAAACCATTAACCTGTCGAATAAACCTTTAACCTGTGGAATAAACCCTTAATATGTCGAATAAACCTTTAACCTAAGAAATAAACCCTTAACCTGTCGAATAAACCGTTAACCTGTGGAATAAACACTTAATATGTCGAATAAACCTTTAACCTGTGAAATAAACACTTAACATGTCGAATAAACCTTTAACCTGTGGAATAAACCCTTAACCTGTCGAATAAACCTTTAACCTATGGAATAAACCCTTAACTTGTGAAATAAACCATTAACTTGTGGAATAAACCCTTAACCTATGAAATAAACCATTAACTTGTGAAATAAACCATTAACTTGTGGAATATACCTTTAACTTGTGGAATAAACCTTTAACCTGTGAAATAAACCATTAACTTGTGGAATAAACCATTAACTTGTGGAATAAACCATTAACTTGTGGAATAAACCCATAACCTGTGAAATAAACCTTTAACATGTGAAATAAACCATTAACTTGTGGAATAAACCTTTTACCTGTGGAATAAATCCTTAACCTGTCGAATAAACCTTTAACCTATGGAATAAACCCTAAACTTGTGAAATAAACCATTAACCTGTGAAATAAACCTTTAACATGTGAAATAAACCATTAACTTGTGGAATAAACCTGTAACATGTGAAATAAACCTTTAACATGTGAAATAAACCATTAACTTGTGGAATAAACCTTTAACCTGTGAAATAAACCTTTAACATGTGAAATAAACCATTAACTTGTGGAATAAACCATTAACTTGTGGAATAAACCCTTAACTTGTGGAATAAACCCTTAACCTGTTGAATAAACCCTTAACCTGTCGAATAAACCTTTAACCTATGGAATAAACCCTTAACCTGTGAAATAAACCATTAACTTGTGAAATAAACCATTAACTTGTGAAATAAACCATTAACTTGTGAAATAAACCATTAACTTGTGAAATAAACCATTAACTTGTGGAATAAACCTTTAACTTGTGGAATAAACCCTTAACTTGTGAAATAAACCATTAACTTGTGAAATAAACCATTAACTTGTGAAATAAACCATTAACTTGTGGAATAAACCTTTAACCTGTGAAATAAACCATTAACTTGTGGAATAAACCCTTAACCTGTCGAATAAACCCTTAACCTGTTGAATAAACCATTAACCAGTCGAATAAATTGGACGGAATGTGCAAACAACATAGATCAAGACCAGCGTATAGCCGCGTCTGATCAGGATCTATGTTGTTTGCTATTCAGACAAGTGTTTTAGCTCCACTATCCGAACAGCAAACAGCAAAGAGCCTGATCAGCATGTGTCGTCTTTAGTTGGGTAGGTTATGGGTTAAGAACTGTATAAATGAATGCAATATTGTACTACATATGTTTCTTGATATTGCTCAATTAATGTGAATCAAACAATGAGGTATCTAGTATCAGGTCAATACAAATTTTCCGCTTAGACACGTGCGCACGTGAGTCTTATCCAATCAATATTAATGAATATAGAACTTACCACATACATATAGAACATACCACATACATACAGAACATACCACATAAATATAGAACATACCACACACATATAGAACATACCACATAAATATAGAACATACCACACAAATATAGAACGTACCATATACATATAGAACATACCATATAAATATAGAACATACCACATACATATAGAACATACCACACACATATAGAACATACCACATACATATAGAACATACCACATACATACAGAACATACCATATAAATATAGAACATACCACACACATATAGAACATACCACATACATATATAACATACCATATACATATAGAACATACCATATGCATATAGAACATACCACATACATATAGAACATACCATATGAATATAGAACATACCACATACATACAGAATATACCATATGCATATAGAACATACCACATAGATATAGAACATACCACATATATATAGAACATACGATATACATGTAGAACATTCCACATCCGTATAGAACATACCGCATAAATATAGAACATATTATATGAATATAGAACATTCCATATAAATATAGAACATGCCATGTAAATAGAGAACATATCATATAAATATACAATATACCACATACATATAGAACATATCATATATATAGAACATACCATATAAATATAGAACATATCATATACATATAGAACATATTACATAAATATAGAACATACCTCATAAATATAGAACATACCACATAAATATAGAATATACCACATACATATAGAACATACCATATATATAGAACATACCATATAAATATAGAACATATCATATAAATACAGAACATACCACATACATATAGAACATACCATATAAATATAGAACATATCGTATGAATATAGAACATACCATATGAATATAGAACATACCCTATGAATATAGAACATAACGTGTAGATATAGAACATACTATATAAATATAGAACATACCATATGGATATAGAACATACCATATGTATATAGAACCTATCATATTAATATAGAACATACCATATAAATATTGAACATACGATATGAATATAGAGCATACCATATGAATATAGAACATACCATATAAATATAGAACATACCATATAAATATAGAACATACCATATACACATAGAACATACCACATCAACATAGAACATACCATATACATATAGAACATACCACATAAACATAGAACATACCATATAAATATAGAACATACCATATAAAGCTTTTCAGGATTCTGTTAGATACCATCTTTATGATACTTGTTGCCGAAGAAACCTGCCTGGAAGACAAAGCATACAACTAATATAATTATTTAAAATAGGTAATCACAGGTACACGCATACAAATAAACGCATACAAATAGACAGGTATACGCATACAAATAAACGCATGCAAACAGACAGGTATACGCATACAAATAAACGCATGCAAACAGACAGGTAAACGCATACAAATAAACGCATGCAAACAGACAGGTAAACGCATACAAATAAACGCATGCAAATAGACAGGTACACGCATACAAATAAACGCATGCAAACAGACAGGTATACGCATACAAATAAACGCATGCAAACATACAGGTACACGCATACAAATAAACGCAGGCAAATAGACAGGTACACGCATACAAATAAACGCATGCAAACAGACAGGTACACGCATACAAATAAACGCAGGCAAATAGACAGGTACACGCATACAAATAAACGCATGCAAACAGACAGGTACACGCATACAAATAAACGCAGGCAAATAGACAGGTACACGCATACAAATAAACGTATGCAAACAGACAGGTACACGCATACAAATAAACGCAGGCAAATAGACAGGTAAACGCATGCAAACACACAGGTAAACGCATGTAAACAGACAGGTAAACGCATAGAAATTGACAGGTGAACGCATGCAAACAGACAGGTAAACGCAGTCAAACAGACAGGTAAACGCATGCAAATAGACAGGTAAACGCATGCAAATAGACAGGTAAACGCATGCAAATAGACAGGTAAACGCAGTCAAACAGACAGGTAAACGCATGCAAACAGACAGGTAAGCGCATGCAAATAGACAGGTAAAAGCATACAAATAGACAGATAAAAGCATACAAATAGACAGGTAAGCGCATGCAAATAGACAGGTAAACGCAGTCAAACAGACAGGTAAGCGCATGCAAATAGACAGGTAAAAGCATACAAATAGACAGATAAAAGCATACAAATAGACAGGTAAGCGCATGCAAATAGACAGGTAAACGCATGCAAATAGTCAGGTAAACGCAGTCAAACAGACAGGTAAGCGCATGCAAATAGACAGGTAAACGCAGTCAAACAGACAGGTAAACGCATGCAAATAGACAGGTAAACGCATGCAAACAGACAGGTAAGCGCATGCAAATAGACAGGTAAACGCAGTCAAACAGACAGGTAAGCGCATGCAAATAGACAGGTAAACGCAGTCAAACAGACAGGTAAGCGCATGCAAACAGATAGGTAAGCGCATGCAAATAGACAGGTAAACGCAGTCAAACAGACAGGTAAGCGCATGCAAATAGACAGGTAAACGCAGTCAAACAGACAGGTAAGCGCATGCAAATAGACAGGTAAACGCAGTCAAACAGACAGGTAAGCGCATGCAAACAGATAGGTAAACGCATGCAAACAGACAGGTAAACGCATGCAACTAGACAGGTAAACGCATGCAAACAGACAGGTAAACGCATGCAAACAGACTGGTAAACGCATGCAAATAGACAGGTAAGCGCATACAAATAGACAGGTAAACGCATACACATAGACAGGTAAGCGCATGCAAACAGACAGGTAAGCGCATACAAATAGACAGGTAAACGCATGCAAATAGTCAGGTAAGCGCATGCAAATAGACAGGTAAGCGCATACAAATAGACAGGTAAACGCATGCAAATAGACAGGTAAGCGCATGCAAATAGACAGGTAAACGCATGCAAATAGACAGGTAAGCGCATGCAAATAGACAGGTAAACGCATGCAAATAGACAGGTAAGCGCATGCAAATAGACAGGTAAACGCAGTCAAACAGACAGGTAAGCGCATGCAAATAGACAGGTAAACGCATGCAAATAGACAGGTAAACGCATGCAAATAGACAGGTAAAAGCATACAAATAGACAGGTAAACGCATGCAAATAGACAGGTAAAAGCATACAAATAGACAGGTAAAAGCATACAAATAGACAGGTAAACGCATGCAAATAGACAGGTAAAAGCATACAAATAGACAGGTAAATGCATGCAAATAGACAGGTAAAAGCATACAAATAGACAGGTAAACGCATGCAAATAGACAGGTAAACGCATGCAAATAGACAGGTAAACGCATGTAAACAGAGGTAAACGCATGCAAATAGACAGGTAAACGCATGCAAATAGACAGGTAAACGCAGTCAAACAGACAGGTAAGCGCATGCAAATAGACAGGTAAACGCAGTCAAACAGACAGGTAAGCGCATGCAAATAGACAGGTAAACGCAGTCAAACAGACAGGTAAGCGCATGCAAATAGACAGGTAAACGCAGTCAAACAGACAGGTAAGCGCATGCAAACAGATAGGTAAACGCATGCAAACAGACAGGTAAACGCATGCAACTAGACAGGTAAACGCATGCAAACAGACAGGTAAACGCATGCAAACAGACTGGTAAACGCATGCAAATAGACAGGTAAGCGCATACAAATAGACAGGTAAACGCATACACATAGACAGGTAAGCGCATGCAAACAGACAGGTAAGCGCATACAAATAGACAGGTAAGCGCATACAAATAGACAGGTAAACGCATGCAAATAGTCAGGTAAGCGCATGCAAATAGACAGGTAAGCGCATGCAAATAGACAGGTAAGCGCATGCAAATAGACAGGTAAACGCAGTCAAACAGACAGGTAAGCGCATGCAAATAGACAGGTAAACGCATGCAAATAGACAGGTAAACGCATGCAAATAGACAGGTAAAAGCATACAAATAGACAGGTAAACGCATGCAAATAGACAGGTAAAAGCATACAAATAGACAGGTAAACGCATGCAAATAGACAGGTAAAAGCATACAAATAGACAGGTAAACGCATGCAAATAGACAGGTAAACGCATGCAAATAGACAGATAGACAGGTAAACGCAGTCAAACAGACAGGTAAGCGCATGCAAATAGACAGGTAAACGCAGTCAAACAGACAGGTAAACGCATACAAATAGACAGGTAAACGCATGCAAACAGACAGGTAAGCGCATACAAATAGACAGGTAAACGCATACACATAGACAGGTAAGCGCATGCAAACAGACAGGTAAACGCATACAAATAGACAGGTAAGCGCATACAAATAGACAGGTAAACGCATGCAAACAGACAGGTAAACGCATGCAAACAGACAGGTAAGCGCATACAAATAGACAGGTAAACGCATACACATAGACAGGTAAGCGCATGCAAACAGACAGGTAAACGCATACAAATAGACAGGTAAGCGCATACAAATAGACAGGTAAACGCATGCAAATAGTCAGGTAAGCGCATGCAAATAGACAGGTAAGCGCATGCAAATAGACAGGTAAACGCATGCAAATAGACAGGTAAGCGCATACAAATAGACAGGTAAACGCATGCAAATAGTCAGGTAAAAGCATACAAATAGACTGGTAAACGCATGCAAATAGACAGGTAAAAGCATACAAATAGACAGGTAAACGCAGTCAAACAGACAGGTAAATGCATGCAAATAGACAGGTAAAAGCATACAAATAGACAGGTAAACGCATGCAAATAGACAGGTAAACGCATGCAAATAGACAGGTAAACGCATGCAAATAGACAGGTAAACGCATGCAAATAGACAGGTAAACGCATGCAAATAGACAGGTAAACGCATGCAAATAGACAGGTAAACGCATGTAAACAGAGGTAAACGCATGCAAATAGACAGGTAAACGCATGTAAACAGACAGGTAAACGCATACAAATAGACAGGTAAAAGCATACAAATAGACAGGTAAACGCATGCAAATAGACAGGTAAACGCATGCAAATAGACAGGTAAACGCATGCAAATAGACAGGTAAACGCATGCAAACAGACAGATAAACGCATGCAAATAGACAGGTAAACGCAGTCAAACAGACAGGTAAACGCATGCAAATAGACAGGTAAACACAGTCAAACAGACAGGTAAACGCATGCAAATAGACAAGTACACGCATGCAAATAGACAGGTAAACGCATGCAAATAGACAGGTAAAAGCATACAAATAGACAGGTAAAAGCATACAAATAGACAGGTAAACGCATGCAAATAGACAGGTAAACGCATGCAAATAGACAGGTAAACGCATGCAACTAGACAGGTAAACGCATGCAAACAGACAGGTAAACGCATACAAATAGACAGGTAAACGCATACAAATAGACAGGTAAACGCATACAAATAGACAGGTAAGCGCATACAAATAGACAGGTAAAAGCATACAAATAGACTGGTAAGCGCATACAAATAGACAGACAGGTAAACGCATACAAATAGACAGGTAAACGCAGTCAAACAGACTGGTAAGCGCATACAAATAGACAGGTAAACGCATACAAATAGACAGGTAAGCGCATACAAATAGACAGGTAAAAGCATACAAATAGACTGGTAAGCGCATACAAATAGACAGACAGGTAAACGCATACACACTCCTCCGTACAATTGCCGGTGAGATACATGTATTAATGGCGTATATACTACTCCGTACAATTGCCGGTGAGATAGAAGGATTAATGGCGTACATACTTCTCCGTGTCATTACCGGGTGAGATAGAAGGATTAATGGCGTATATACTACTCCGTACAATTGCCGGGTGAGATAGAATGATTAATGGCGTACATACTCCTCCGTACAATTACCGGGTGAGATACAAGGATTAATGGCGTACATACCTCTCTGTACAATTACCGGGTGAGATACAAGGATTAATGGCGTATATACTACTCCGTACAATTGCCGGTGAGATACAAGGATTAATGGCGTACATACTTCTCCGTGTCATTACCGGGTGAGATACAAGGATTAATGGCGTACATACTTCTCCGTGTCATTACCGGGTGAGATACAAGGATTAATGGCGTATATACTACTCCGTACAATTGCCGGTGAGATACAAGGATTAATGGCGTACATACCTCTCTGTACAATTACCGGGTGAGATACAAGGATTAATGGCGTATATACTACTCCGTACAATTGCCGGTGAGATACAAGGATTAATGGCGTACATACTTCTCCGTGTCATTACCGGGTGAGATACAAGGATTAATGGCGTACATACTTCTCCGTGTCATTACCGGGTGAGATACAAGGATTAATGGCGTATATACTACTCCGTACAATTGCCGGTGAGATACAAGGATTAATGGCGTACATACCTCTCTGTACAATTACCGGATGAGATACAAGGATTAATGGCGTATATACTACTCCGTACAATTGCCGGTGAGATACAAGGCTTAATGGCGTACATACTTCTCTGTACAATTACCGGGTGAGATACAAGGATTAATGGCGTATATACTACTCCGTACAATTGCCGGTGAGATACAAGGATTAATGGCGTACACACTTCTCCGTGTCATTGCCGGGTGAGATACAAGGATTAATGACGTACACACTTCTCCGTGTCATTGCCGGGTGAGATACAAGGATTAATGGCGTATATACTACTCCGTACAATTGCCGGTGAAATAGAAGGATTAATGGCGTACACACTTCTCCGTACAATTGCCGGGTGGGATACAAGGATTAATGGCGTACACACTTCTCCGTGTCATTGCCGGGTGAGATACAAGGATTAATGGCGTACATACTCCTCCGTACCATTGCCGGGTGAGATACAAGGATTAATGGCGTATATACTTCTCCGTACAATTGCCGGGTGAGATACAAGGATTAATGGCGTATATACTACTCCGTGCAATTGCCGGGTGAGATACAAGGATTAATGGCGTACACACTTCTCTGTACAATTGCCGGGTGAGATAGAAGGATTAATGGCGTACATACTACTCCGTACAATTGCCGGTGAGATAGAAGGATTAATGGCGTACATACTTCTCCGTACAATTGCCGGGTGAGATAGAAGGATTAATGGCGTACATACTACTCCGTACAATTGCCGGTGAGATAGAAGGATTAATGGCGTACACACTTCTCTGTACAATTACCGGGTGAGATACAAGGATTAATGGCGTACACACTTCTCCGTGTCATTGCCGGGTGAGATACAAGGATTAATGGCGTACATACTCCTCCGTACCATTGCCGGGTGAGATACAAGGATTAATGGCGTATATACTACTCCGTGCAATTGCCGGGTGAGATACAAGGATTAATGGCGTATATACTACTCCGTGCAATTGCCGGGTGAGATACAAGGATTAATGGCGTACACACTTCTCTGTACAATTGCCGGGTGAGATAGAAGGATTAATGGCGTACATACTTCTCTGTACAATTGCCGGGTGAGATAGAAGGATTAATGGCGTACACACTTCTCTGTACAATTACCGGGTGAGATACAAGGATTAATGGCGTATATACTACTCCGTACAATTGCCGGGTGAGATAGAAGGATTAATGGCGTACACACTTCTCCGTACAATTGCCGGTGAGATAGAAGGATTAATGGCGTACACACTTCTCCGTACAATTGCCGGGTGAGATAGAAGGATTAATGGCGTACACACTTCTCCGTACAATTGCCGGGTGAGATAGAAGGATTAATGGCGTACACACTTCTCCGTACAATTGCCGGTGAGATACATGTATTAATGGCGTACACACTTCTCCGTACAATTGCCGGGTGAGATAGAAGGATTAAGGGCGTACACACTTCTCCGTGTCATTGCCGGGTGAGATACAAGGATTGATGGCGTACACACTACTCCGTACAATTGCCGGGTGAGATAGAAGGATTAATGGCGTACATACTTCTCCGTACAATTGCCGGGTGAGATACAAGGATTAATGGCGTATATACTTCTCCGTGCCATTGCCGGGTGAGATACAATGATTAATGGCATACACACTTCTCCGTACAATTGCCGGGTGAGATACAAGGATTGATGGCGTACACACTCCTCCGTACAGTCAACTTTTCAGAGGAAACACGTGACTGGTGCTTTGTTGATTGTAATAGAACACACGCAGTCACTGCTGATATTAGGGAATGATACATGCGCAGAAAATCAATATGCAATAAACAGCAAGGTTTATCAATAATATTAATCGATGAAATTGTACTAGATTTAATGATGCCCTTTATTTATTTATTGCATTTATCTATCGATCAGAGTGAATGACTTGTAATATGATTATTACTGGATGCTTCACGGACCAATGCCAGTTCATTACTATATCCGGCTCATGGTTAGCCTGGGCTCCAGTATGTCGATTTTCTGGAAAAATGACACCGGCTGTCACTGACTCATTTTTGTACTGTTGTTTGATTCTGCTTCTTTGGCCATATCTCGTAATTCGATTTTTTCCCTTCTGTTTATGCTTTGCATTGCGATTTATTTTCTTGTAGACATATGTTGCATTAATAAACCACGCATATTGTCGTCAGTCTTGGACCGTGTGGTTGTATTTCTAGCTGTTTTATATAGCTTTCGCGTAGTATAGCACTCCGCATTAAACCATTCTGTTTTATTCGCATGGTGAAATTTTGTATTATTTTTGTCATAATTATTTCCAATTACGCTGAATGATATATTTTGGATGCACTCAACAAACGTATTATCAATGTTACAATTCGTATTCTCTACTTGAGAATTAAATGATGCATTTCTAAATCCATTCACGTTCGTATCGTCCCACTTAAAGCGACACTACATCAGTGAAAACGCAAATTTATTTGCCTCAACAATTGAGTATTTCAACTAATAAACAAGTGTCGTATACGCGGTTTGTTGACATAACAAAATAATGTAAACATGGTCGACATACAAGCTTAATACAACCTGTGTATCCCGAATAACGAGTAATAACAGATTTACCGTTATATCTCACATTTGTGCCTATGCATGCACATTTATTTGTAGACTAATCTTAGTTAAATTTATTATCTCTAAGCGGCAGTATCAAGCGTTTAGTTAATGTCAATTCAGGAGCGTGGATGACTGCTATATGAAATCCTACATTCACGTTTGAAAGTTTGTAGACCACAAAAACACTGTTTATTGATTCAATATGTGTGCTTGAATGTATTCGGACGAATGTGTAGCAATGCATGTATAACAACAATGCATTTTTTGGCTTTTTGCGATGTAATGTACCTTTAATGCGCTTTTCGTTAGTGCCATTAACGCCGGGTTAATAATACACGTATTTTCATTCTGCAGAGTTAAATTAATATTAAAACCACAGTGGTCCGAAAACTCATTCTGATCTAAAATTTCAAAATGTGAAATATGTTCAAAATCATTTCTTTTCAAAAGAAAAATAATCGACGGTACTTGCCTCCATTGCACGAGTGATAAGTAAGCTGACCTGTGCAGAGTGTAAACTGACCCGTGTACTCTACCATTACCGTCGTTGTTAAATTTATAGTCACCACCGCATAAATGCATTCTACCTACGACTAATGACGACCCATGTCAAGCATGCGACGACCAAATGCATCGATCACGTCGTGTTCCAATAGGCTTGTTATATCCTTATGGATTGCTTTGAATACTAATTCATTACTCATGTGTGTATTATAAGTAGTAATCTTTATTTACATCTCATCATTGTACGTACAATATTTACAATAATATTACATGTATAGTTTACATAATAAAAGTACAATGCCACTCCAACATGGAGTTATAAGAGATGAACAAAATAATTATACATACTCATTTATCACAGCATGTTAGGGATAAAGCTGCAATATCCCTGCTAATCGGATATTAAAAACTGCTCTAAGACAATTATAAAACACTGAAATACAAATAGGTACTATTGCACACTGATTAAGAATTGGTCATATGAAATCTAACTTCGCTTTGATCAGATCATAGCGAATATGATTAGCAGAGATATTACAGACGAACTAAAAAATGCAGTTAGAAATACAAGTAATAATGACATTATTGATTATTCACATAATGTACATGTGTTGATACTATGTGGAATGAGTGGATGGAAGATGTGTGTCGTTTATATATGATATACTGGCTAGTTTATACAAATTTATTTTAGCTCGATTGCGAAACAAGTTATTTCAACTTATATAAATCACTCTCGAGACCTCATTCCTGATGGAATCCATCGCCACGAGGGAGAGAGAAGAGGCAACGTGGAATTTAAATGCCTTGCCTAAGGGCACAATCGTAACGGCTCCAGTGGGGCTCGAACTCCGGACCTTTCGCACCTGAAGCGAACGCGCATCCACGGCGCTATCACGACTTCCACTGCGCTATCACGACTTCCACGATATACTGGTTATATACTGTCATATCTGGACGATAGAGATATTGCACCAACTCACCACCTTTCCAATTGTAAATGTGTCTTCCTCTAATTATAAATATTACATTTTGTATGTATTGCTTAGTGTGTAATTAATATGTGCAGACTATTGGTTCTGCTCTCCAGTACATACCAAATACACTTATACTAGAGGGAATAGAAAACGCACACTTCGGATAAGTGTGTTTTTACATGAAAAACAATAACTATTTAAATACATAGTTTTAAAGATTTTGGAATATTTTTAGTTGTTCAGTTTGTGCTTTGTAATAAAAAAGATGTGATATATCTTTAATGGAATCCTTCGTATTTCGTTTTCATATATATAATGTAGGTGTGCGTTTTCTATGTCCTCTAGTATATATATTTATATACGTTTATATATGGAAGTATATAACACAGATCGTTTCCGTAACTATGTCCTCTAGTATATATATTTATATACGTTTATATATGGAAGTATATAACACACATCGTTTCCGTAACTATTTCCGAAGTACCTTGAAGATGTGCAACTGTTGTTTAATACAATATGTAAAAGCTTTTGAAAATTTCGCAACGCGTATGAATTCATTAACACAATGCCCACTCTTCAGTCTCAGTGCCAGAGGAACCGTCGTCTCGCATAGAAGTATTGGACTCGCGACCGTCGTCTCGCATAGAAACATTGGACTCGCGACCGTCGTCTCGCATAGAAACATTGGACTCGCGGGAACATTCTTGAACCTAATATGTAATCAGCCATTGTGTTTAGTGCAGACATGTCCCCCCGGTAACGATATATTCGCTTACCCCCCCCCCCCCAGTCAGCTTCGTGATTTCCAGAATTGATATCTGCATTTATTCTGACCAGATCATTCGACGCTGTAATGATTGCTTGATTATGTACACCAATTATGAGCCGTTCCGAAATAAGCTAAATATCGGAATATGTTCAATACTGTATAGTAATATATATTGTAATGAGCAGTTTGTCGCGGCTTTAAGTGTTGGGAATACACCGGGCATCACTCTGGGCAACGGTGTAACGTTGTTACAAAAGTATCCACACTCTTCTTAAAATATGGTTATATAAATAACGTAACGGTTAGTTTCATTATGCGGTTTTTTTCTTCAGTTGGAAAAATAATAATATAATTCATATGCAAAGTTGACAGTAGTAAACCACCATTTACAGATGTATTGGTGATTTTGTGAAACATTTCTATAAAGGGAGGTAATTTACAAATGGTAATTTCAAAAATGTTCGTTTATGGCCATATTATAAAACATTGTTCTGTTTGAATAAAACATTGTGTAAAAGTGTATCCAGTGTACCGTACAGCTGGATATTTGTGGAACAAGAATGTGTACAGCTTGAAGAATACAGCTCACAGCGAAGCCCAGATTCCACGTGGCGTTACATCTAACAGGTTCACATACATATCTTGTACACCGGAACCACGTGGCGTTAGATCTAACAGGTTCACATACATATCTTGTACACCGGAACCACGTGGCGTTACATCTAACAGGTTCACATACATATCATGTACACCGGAACCACGTGGCGTTACATCTAACAGGTTCACATACATATCTTGTACACCGGAACCACGTGGCGTTAGATCTAACAGGTTCACATACATATCGTGAACACCGGAACCACGTGGCGTTAGATCTAACAGGTTCACATACATATCGTGTACACCGGAACCACGTGGCGTTAGATCTAACAGGTTCACATACATATCTTGTACACCGGAACCACGTGGCGTTACATCTAACAGGTTCACATACATATCTTGTACACCGAAACCCCGTGGCGTTAGATCTAACAGGTTCACATACATATCTTGTACACCGAAAGCACGTGGCGCTAGATCTAACAGGTTCACATACATATCTTGTACACCGGAACCACGTGGCGTTACATCTAACAGGTTCACATACATATCATGTACACCGGAACCACGTGGCGTTACATCTAACAGGTTCACATACATATCTTGTACACCGGAACCACGTGGCGTTAGATCTAACAGGTTCACATACATATCGTGTACACCGGAACCACGTGGCGTTAGATCTAACAGGTTCACATACATATCGTGTACACCGGAACCACGTGGCGTTAGATCTAACAGGTTCACATACATATCTTGTACACCGGAACCACGTGGCGTTACATCTAACAGGTTCACATACATATCTTGTACACCGAAACCCCGTGGCGTTAGATCTAACAGGTTCACATACATATATTGTACACCGGAACCACGTGGCGTTACATCTAACAGGTTCACATACATATCTTGTACACCGAAACCCCGTGGCGTTAGATCTAACAGGTTCACATACATATCTTGTACACCGAAAGCGCGTGGCGCTAGATCTAACAGGTTCACATACATATCTTGTACACCGGAACCACGTGGCGTTACATCTAACAGGTTCACATACATATCATGTACACCGGAACCACGTGGCGTTACATCTAACAGGTTCACATACATATCTTGTACACCGGAACCACGTGGCGTTAGATCTAACAGGTTCACATACATATCGTGTACACCGGAACCACGTGGCGTTAGATCTAACAGGTTCACATACATATCGTGTACACCGGAACCACGTGGCGTTAGATCTAACAGGTTCACATACATATCTTGTACACCGGAACCACGTGGCGTTACATCTAACAGGTTCACATACATATCTTGTACACCGAAACCCCGTGGCGTTAGATCTAACAGGTTCACATACATATCTTGTACACCGAAAGCGCGTGGCGCTAGATCTAACAGGTTCGCACACATATCTTGTACACCGGAACCACGTGGCGTTAAATCTAACAGGTTCGCACACATATCTTGTACACCGGAACCCCGTGGCGCTAGATCTAACAGGTTCACATACATATCTTGTACACCGAAACCCCGTGGCGTTAGCTCTAACAGGTTCACATACATATCGTGTACACCGGAACCACGTGGCGTTAGATCTAACAGGTTCACATACATATATTGTACACCGGAACCACGTGGCGTTAGATCTAACAGGTTCACACACATATCTTGTACACCGGAACCACGTGGCGTTAGATCTAACAGGTTCACACACATATAGTGTACACCGGAACCACGTGGCGTTAAATCTAACAGGTTCGCATACATATATTGTACACCGGAACCACGTGGCGTTAGATCTAACAGGTTCACACACATATATTGTACACCGGAACCACGTGGCGTTAGATCTAACAGGTTCACATACATATCTTGTACACCGGAATCACGTGGCGTTAGATCTAACAGGTTCGCATACATATATTGTACACCGGAACCACGTGGCGTTAGATCTAACAGGTTCACATACATATATTGTACACCGAAACTGCGTGGCGCTAGATCTAACAGGTTCACATACATATCTTGTACACCGGAACCACGTGGCGTTAGATCTAACAGGTTCACATACATATCGTGTACACCGGAACCACGTGGCGTTAGATCTAACAGGTTCACATACATATCTTGTACACCGGAACCACGTGGCGTTACATCTAACAGGTTCACATACATATCTTGTACACCGAAACCCCGTGGCGTTAGATCTAACAGGTTCACATACATATCTTGTACACCGAAAGCGCGTGGTGCTAGATCTAACAGGTTCACATACATATCTTGTACACCGGAACCACGTGGCGTTACATCTAACAGGTTCACATACATATCATGTACACCGAAACCACGTGGCGTTACATCTAACAGGTTCACATACATATCTTGTACACCGGAACCACGTGGCGTTAGATCTAACAGGTTCACATACATATCGTGTACACCGGAACCACGTGGCGTTAGATCTAACAGGTTCACATACATATCGTGTACACCGGAACCACGTGGCGTTAGATCTAACAGGTTCACATACATATCTTGTACACCGGAACCACGTGGCGTTACATCTAACAGGTTCACATACATATCGTGTACACCGAAACCCCGTGGCGTTAGATCTAACAGGTTCACATACATATCTTGTACACCGAAAGCGCGTGGCGCTAGATCTAACAGGTTCGCACACATATCTTGTACACCGGAACCCGGTGGCGTTAGATCTAACAGGTTCACACACATATCTTGTACACCGGAACCACGTGGCGTTAAATCTAACAGGTTCGCACACATATCTTGTACACCGGAACCCCGTGGCGCTAGATCTAACAGGTTCACATACATATCTTGTACACCGAAACCCCGTGGCGTTAGCTCTAACAGGTTCACATACATATCGTGTACACCGGAACCACGTGGCGTTAGATCTAACAGGTTCACATACATATATTGTACACCGGAACCACGTGGCGTTAGATCTAACAGGTTCACACACATATCTTGTACACCGGAACCACGTGGCGTTAGATCTAACAGGTTCACACACATATATTGTACACCGGAACCACGTGGCGTTAGATCTAACAGGTTCGCATACATATATTGTACACCGGAACCACGTGGCGTTAGATCTAACAGGTTCACACACATATATTGTACACCGGAACCACGTGGCGTTAGATCTAACAGGTTCACATACATATCTTGTACACCGGAATCACGTGGCGTTAGATCTAACAGGTTCGCATACATATATTGTACACAGGAACCACGTGGCGTTAGATCTAACAGGTTCACATACATGTCTTGTACACCGAAACTGCGTGGCGCTAGATCTAACAGGTTCACATACATATCTTGTACACTGAAAGCGCGTGGCGCTAGATCTAACAGGTTCGCACACATATCTTGTACACCGGAACCCCGTGGCGTTAGATCTAACAGGTTCACACACATATCTTGTACACCGGAACCACGTGGCGTTAGATCTAACAGGTTCACATACATATCTTGTACACCGGAACCACGTGGCGCTAGATCTAACAGGTTCGCACACATATCTTGTACACCGGAACCCCGTGGCGTTACATCTAACAGGTTCACATACATATCTTGTACACCGGAACCACGTGGCGTTAGATCTAACAGGTTCACATACATATCGTGTACACCGGAACCACGTGGCGTTAGATCTAACAGGTTCACATACATATCGTGTACACCGGAACCACGTGGCGTTAGATCTAACAGGTTCACATACATATCTTGTACACCGGAACCACGTGGCGTTACATCTTACAGGTTCACATACATATCGTGTACACCAAACCCCGTGGCGTTAGATCTAACAGGTTCACATACATATCTTGTACACCGAAAGCGCGTGGCGCTAGATCTAACAGGTTCGCACACATATCTTGTACACCGGAACCCGGTGGCGTTAGATCTAACAGGTTCACACACATATCTTGTACACCGGAACCACGTGGCGTTAAATCTAACAGGTTCGCACACATATCTTGTACACCGGAACCCCGTGGCGCTAGATCTAACAGGTTCACATACATATCTTGTACACCGAAACCCCGTGGCGTTAGCTCTAACAGGTTCACATACATATCGTGTACACCGGAACCACGTGGCGTTAGATCTAACAGGTTCACATACATATATTGTACACCGGAACCACGTGGCGTTAGATCTAACAGGTTCACACACATATCTTGTACACCGGAACCACGTGGCGTTAGATCTAACAGGTTCACACACATATATTGTACACCGGAACCACGTGGCGTTAGATCTAACAGGTTCGCATACATATATTGTACACCGGAACCACGTGGCGTTAGATCTAACAGGTTCACACACATATATTGTACACCGGAACCACGTGGCGTTAGATCTAACAGGTTCACATACATATATTGTACACCGGAATCACGTGGCGTTAGATCTAACAGGTTCGCATACATATATTGTACACAGGAACCACGTGGCGTTAGATCTAACAGGTTCACATACATATCTTGTACACCGAAACTGCGTGGCGCTAGATCTAACAGGTTCACATACATATCTTGTACACTGAAAGCGCGTGGCGCTAGATCTAACAGGTTCGCACACATATCTTGTACACCGGAACCCCGTGGCGTTAGATCTAACAGGTTCACACACATATCGTGTACACCGGAACCACGTGGCGTTAGATCTAACAGGTTCACACACATATCTTGTACACCGGAACCACGTGGCGTTAGATCTAACAGGTTCACATACATATCTTGTACACCGGAACCCCGTGGCGCTAGATCTAACAGGTTCACATACATATCTTGTACACCGAAACCCCGAATAGATTAACATATGAGTATTTTATAAATTGCTATGCTTCATAAAAATCATGATCATTTCAATGCATGATTCATATATCTATATCTATATGAATACAGTAGTAGGCTCGTTTATTAAATGATTATGGGATTAACTGAACCCTATTGAAATGGCCAACGCTTTTTAACTGAAGAGGTACCTTGTCGTGAATAATAATAATAATAATAATAATAATAATAATAATAATAATAATAATAATAATAATAATAATAATAAGAAGAAGAAGAAGAAGTAGAAGAAGAAGAAGAAAGGCTCATTTAATCTACCATGATACTCTCAACATATACACAAATCAAATGCAATCAAAACATAGGACTATAAGTGAATAATAATATGTTATGGTATATGATGATATATGGAATTGTCTAGTAGAGAAACTATATATAATATGTTATGGAATATGATGACATATGGAATTGTCTAGTAGAGAAACTATATATAATATGCTATGGAATATGATGATATATGGAATTGTCTAGTAGAGAAACTATATATAATATGTTATGAAATATGATGACATATGGAATTGTCTAGTAGAGAAACTATATATAATATGTTATGAAATATGATGATATATGGCATTGTCTAGTAGAGAAACTATATATAATATGCTATGGAATATGATGATATATGGAATTGTCTAGTGGAGAAACTATATATAATATGTTATGAAATATGATGATATATGGCATTGTCTAGTAGAGAAACTATATATAATATGTTATGGAATATGATGATATATGGAATTGTCTAGTAGTGTAGTAGAGAAACTATATATAATATGTTATGGAATATGATGATATATGGAATTGTGTAGTGGAGAAACTATATATAATATGTTATGGAATATGATGATATATGGAATTGTGTAGTGGAGAAACTATATATAATATGTTATGGAATATGATGATATATGGAATTGTCTAGTAGTGTAGTAGAGAAACTATATATAATATGTTATGGAATATGATGATATATGGAATTGTCTAGTAGTGTAGTAGAGAAACTATATATAATATGTAATGGAATATGATGATATATGGAATTGTCTAGTAGAGAAACTATATATAATAAATATGTTATCGTATACGACACATATTGAATTGTTTAGTAGTGTAGAAAGGGAGAATGTGACAATTAATGACAATGCATCAATATATATATATAACAATGCACAGATATGACTTATAGTGGTATCTTGAAAATATGTATGAAATCGGCTTAAAGACAAACATTCACATAATAGTAAATGTAGCAATGATGCATACAGACTGTGTACAATAACATCTGACGTAATAATATTTGAACTATTTAATTGTATTGTTATTGTTTTTAACTATAGAATTTTGAACTGTTGGATAGATGGAGCATTTTGAACTGTTGGATAGTTGGAGCATTTTGAACTGTTGGATAGTTGGAGCATTTTGAACTGTTGGATAGATGGAGCATTTTGAACTGTTGGATAGATGGAGCATTTTGAACTGTTGGATAGATGGAGCATGTTGTACTGTTGGATAGTTGGGAGCATTTTGAACTGTTGGATAGATGGAGCATTTTGAACTGTTGGATAGTTGGAGCATTTTGAACTGTTGGATAGATGGAGCATTTTGAACTGTTGGATAGTTGGAGCATTTTGAACTGTTGGATAGTTGGAGACGGTTGAACTGTTGGATAGTTGGAGACGGTTGAACTGTTGGATAGATGGAGCATGTTGAACTGTTGGATAGTTGGAGCATTTTGAACTGAGTGAGGCAATAGTGATGACTGTGTTCGTTTTAATACCGTCGCTGTATTATGTTAGTTGATTCCGGTATAGGTTTACACATGGAGAACGTATCACACATATATAAATATAGGTACGTGTCGTCTTAAAATATAAAGAGTAAATTTGCAGGAAGATCTGTGTCAATTAAAGGTATAGTTGACACAACGTGATTTGAAATTTATTACTCGTTTTTCTTTTCTACATTAAGGACTCTGATCTGTGTCCTCTACACTAAGGACTCTGATCTGTGTCTTTTACACTAAGGACTCTGACCTGTGTCCTCTACACTAAGAACTCTGATCTGTGTCCTCTACACTAAGGACTCTGATCTGTGTCGTCTACACTAAGGACTCTGATCTGTGTCCTCTACACTAAGGACTCTGACCTGTGTCTTCTACACTAAGGACTCTGATCTGTGTCCTCTACACTAAGGACTCTGACCTGTGTCTTCTACACTAAGGACTCTGATCTGTGTCCTCTACCTAAGGACTCTGATCTGTAACTTCTACACTAAGGACTCTGACCTGTGTCCTCTACACTAAGGACTCTGATCTGTAACTTCTACACTAAGGACTCTGACCTGTGTCCTCTACACTAAGGACTCTGATCTGTGTCCTCTACACTAAGGACTCTGATCTGTAACTTCTACACTAAGGACTCTGATCTGTGTCCTCTACACTAAGGACTCTGACCTGTGTCTTCTACACTAAGGACTCTGATCTGTAACTTCTACACAAAGGACACTGATCTGTAACTTCTACACTAAGGACTCTGATCTGTGTCCTCTACACTAAGGACTCTGATCTGTGTCCTCTACACTAAGGACTCTGATCTGTAACTTCTACACTAAGGACTCTGATCTGTGTCCTCTACACTAAGGACTCTGACCTGTGTCTTCTACACTAAGGACTCTGATCTGTAACTTCTACACAAAGGACTCTGATCTGTAACTTCTACACTAAGTACTCTGATCTGTAACTTCTACACTAAGGACTCTGATCTGTAACTTCTACACTAAGGACTCTGACCTGTGTCTTCTACACTAAGGACTCTGACCTGTGTCCTCTACACTAAGGACTCTGACCTGTGTCCTCTACACTAAGGACTCTGATCTGTAACTTCTACACTAAGGACTTTGACCTGTGTCCTCTACACTAAGGACTCTGATCTGTAAATTCTACACTAAGGACTCTGATCTGTGTCCTCTACACTAAGGACTCTGACCTGTGTCTTCAACACTAAGGACTCTGATCTGTAACTTCTACACTAAGGACTCTGATCTGTAACTTCTACACTAAGGACTCTGACCTGTGTCCTCTACACTAAGGACTCTGATCTGTAACTTCTACACTAAGGACTCTGATCTGTGTCCTCTACACTAAGGACTCTGACCTGTGTCTTCTACACTAAGGACTCTGATCTGTAACTTCTACACTAAGGACTCTGACCTGTGTCCTTTACACTAAGGACTCTGATCTGTAACTTCTACACTAAGGACTCTGATATGTGTCCTCTACACTAAGGACTCTGACCTGTGTCTTCTACACTAAGGACTCTGATCTGTAACTTCTACACTAAGGACTCTGATCTGTGTCCTCTACACTAAGGACTCTGATCTGTGTCCTCTACACTAAGGACTCTGATCTGTGTCCTCTACACTAAGGACTCTAACCTTTGTCTTCTACACTAAGGACTCTGATCTGTAACTTCTACACTAAGGACTCTGACCTGTGTCCTCTACACTAAGGACTCTGATCTGTAACTTCTACACTAAGGACTCTGACCTGTATCCTCTACACTAAGGACTCTGATCTGTAACTTCTACACTAAGGACTCTGATCTGTGTCCTCTACACTAAGGACTCTGACCTGTGTCTTCTACACTAAGGACTCTGATCTGTAACTTCTACACTAAGGACTCTGATCTGTAACTTCTACACTAAGGACTCTGACCTGTGTCCTCTACACTAAGGACTCTGATCTGTAACTTCTACACTAAGGACTCTGACCTGTGTCCTCTACACTAAGGACTCTGACCTGTGTCTTCTACACTAAGGACTCTGATCTGTAACTTCTACACTAAGGACTCTGATCTGTAACTTCTACACTAAGGACTCTGATCTGTGTCCTCTACACTAAGGACTCTGATCTGTGTCCTCTACACTAAGGACTCTGATCTGTGTCCTCTACACTAAGGACTCTGATCTGTGTCCTCTACACTAAGGATTAGTTATATCACGAGATTGTGTACTATATCCCGAGAGTGTGTATTATATCACGAGATTGTGTATTATATCCCGAGATTGTGTATTATATCACGAGATTGTGTATTATATCACGAGATTGTGTATTATATCCTGTGACTGTGTATTATATCACGAGATTGTGTATTATATCACGAGATTGTGTACTATATCCCGAGATTGTGTATTATATCACGAGATTGTGTATTATATCCCGAGATTGTGTATTATATCACGAGATTGTGTATTATATCACGAGCTTGTGTATTATATCACGAGCTTGTGTACTATATCACGAGATTGTGTATTATATCACGAGCTTGTGTCCTATATCCCGAGATTGTGTATTATATCACGAGATTGTGTATTATATCACGAGATTGTGTATTATATCCCGCGATTGTGTATTATATCACGAGATTGTGTATTATATCACGAGATTGTGTATTATATCACGAGATTGTGTATTATATCCCGAGAGTGTGTATTATATCCCGATATTGTGTATTATATCACGAGATTGTGTATTATATCACGAGATTGTGTATTATATCCTGTGACTGTGTATTATATCACGAGATTGTGTATTATATCACGAGATTGTGTATTATATCCCGAGATTGTTTATTATATAACGAGATTGTGTATTATATCACGAGATTGTGTATTATATTACGAGATTGTGTATTATATCACGATATTGTGAATTATATCCCGAGAGTGTGTATTATATCCCGATATTGTGTATTATATCACGAGATTGTGTATTATATCACGAGCTTGTGTATTATATCCTGCGACTGTGTATTATATCACGAGATTGTGTATTATATCACGAGATTGTGTATTATATCACGAGATTGTGTATTATATCCCGAGATTGTGTATTATATAACGAGAGTGTGTATTATATCACAAGATTGTGTATTATATCACGAGATTGTGTACTATATCCCGAGATTGTGTATTATATCACGAGATTGTGTATTATATCCCGAGATTGTGTATTATATCACGCGATTGTGTATTATATCACGAGATTGTGTATTATATCCCGCGACTGTGTATTATATCCCGCGACTGTGTATTATATCACGAGATTGTGTACTATATCCCGAGAGTGTGTATTATATCACGAGATTGTGTATTATATCCCGAGATTGTGTATTATATCACGAGATTGTGTATTATATCACGAGATTGTGTACTATATCACGAGATTGTGTACTATATCCCGAGATTGTGTATTATATCACGAGATTGTGTATTATATCACGAGATTGTGTACTATATCACGAGATTGTGTACTATATCCCGAGATTGTGTATTATATCACGAGATTGTGTATTATATCACGAGATTGTGTATTATATCACGAGATTGTGTACTATATCACGAGATTGTGTACTATATCCCGAGATTGTGTATTATATCACGAGATTGTGTACTATATCACGAGATTGTGTACTATATCCCGAGATTGTGTATTATATCACGAGATTGTGTATTATATCACGAGATTGTGTATTATATCCCGAGATTGTGTATTATATCACGAGATTGTGTATTATATCACGAGATTGTGTACTATATCACGAGATTGTGTACTATATCCCGAGATTGTGTATTATATCACGAGATTGTGTATTATATCACGAGATTGTGTATTATATCACGAGCTTGTGTACTATATCCCGAGATTGTGTATTATATCACGAGATTGTGTATTATATCACGAGATTGTGTATTATATCACGAGATTGTGTATTATATCCAGAGAGTGTGTATTATATCCCGATATTGTGTATTATATCACGAGATTGTGTATTATATCACGAGATTGTGTATTATATCCTGCGACTGTGTATTATATAACGAGATTGTGTATTATATCACGAGATTGTGTATTATATCACGAGATTGTGTATTATATCACGAGATTGTGTATTATATCCCGCGATTGTGTATTATATCACGAGATTGTGTATTATATCACGAGATTGTGTATTATATCACGAGATTGTGTATTATATCCCGAGAGTGTGTATTATATCCCGATATTGTGTATTATATCACGAGATTGTGTATTATATCACGAGATTGTGTATTATATCCTGCGACTGTGTATTATATCACGAGATTGTGTATTATATCACGAGATTGTGTATTATATCACGAGATTGTGTATTATATCCCGAGAGTGTGTATTATATAACGAGAGTGTGTATTATATCACGAGATTGTGTATTATATCACGAGATTGTGTACTATATCCCGAGATTGTGTATTATATCACGAGATTGTGTATTATATCCCGAGATTGTGTATTATATCACGCGATTGTGTATTATATCGCGAGATTGTGTATTATATCCCGCGACTGTGTATTATATCACGAGATTGTGTATTATATCACGAGATTGTGTATTATATCCCGATATTGTGTATTATATCACGAGATTGTGTATTATATCCCGTGACTGTGTATTATATCACGAGATTGTGTATTATATCACGAGATTGTGTATTATATCACGAGACTGTGTATTATATCCCGAGATTGTGTATTATATCCCGAGATTGTGTATTATATCACGAGATTGTATATTATATCCCGCGATTGTGTATTATATCACGAAATTGTGTATTATATCACGAGATTGTGTATTATATCACGAGATTGTGTATTATATCACGAGATTGTGTATTATATCCCGCGATTGTGTATTATATCCCGAGATTGTGCATTATATCCCGCGATTGTGTATTATAGCACGAGATAGTGTATTATAGCACGAGATTGTGTATTATATCACCAGATTGTGTATTATATCACGAGGTTGTGTATTATATCACCAGATTGTGTATTATATCCCGAGCTTGTGTATTATTTAACGAGATTGTGTATTATATCCCGAGATTGTGTATTATATCACCAGATTGTGTATTATATCACGAGATTGTGTATTATTTAACGAGATTGTGTATTATATCCCGAGATTGTGTATTATATCCCGCGATTGTGTATTACAGTCAAACCTGTGTTAGTGGTCACCTCTATTAAGCAGTCAACCTGCATTAAGCAGCCAGTTTTCAGATTACCAATATGTTGTTTTGCTATACATTTGACCTCTATTAGGCAGCCACCTGTGTTAGGCAGCAACGTTCTGTGATTCCCTTGGCTGGCTGCTTAAGACGGGGTTGACTGTATATTCCGCCCCCCACGGAATGGTTTGCCATTAGCAGGAAGCATTACACAGCACCGTGACATTTTAATCCATTAATATTTAAATACCTTAAAGAATGGCAGTTCAGCGTGTTTCACATATAGTAGTAGCTTCAACCTATTACCGATTACATATTTTCTCTCATCCAATGTTGCAAAGTCCTTATCCAAGATGCCCATACAAGTTTCCCTTGTTTTGTTCCAAAAAGAGCAACGAGGTGTTTCTACTCACGGAGAGTAAAATGCTTACTCCTGTATACACAATTCATATTACTTATTATAATTATGTTAAGTATAGGACTAACTTGATAACATTTTCTAATTATGAAGCACATGCATTATGGCATAACTGTAAATGAACAGGTAAATCCTAACTGTCAAGGTTAGCTCAGCGTCATATACTATTTGACACATCGGACAGGAAATAATCGCATTATATACAGTACGTTCCTCACTGTGAGTGGTGCTACGCGTTAATTATCTTTATGTGGCTCCGTAAATAAATGAAACACCCTCCACAACCTTTACCCGAATACGACATGGTGTAGTTACCTGAATACGGCATGGTGTAGTTAACTGAATACGGCATGATGTAGTTACCTGAATACGGCATGGTGTAGTTACCTGAATACGGCATGGTGTAGTTACCTGAATACGGCATGGTGTAGTTACCTGAATACGGCATGGTGTAGTTAACTGAATACGGCATGGTGTAGTTACCTGAATACGGCATGGTGTAGTTACCTGAATACGGCATGGTGTAGTTAACTGAATACGGCATGGTGTAGTTACCTGAATACGGCATGGTGTAGTTACCTGAATACGGCATGATGTAGTTACCTGCATACGGCATGGTGTAGCTACCTGAATATGGCATGGTGTAGTTACCTGAATACGGCATGGCATAGCTATCCGAATACGGCATGGTGTAGTTACCTGAATACGGCATGGTGTAGCTACCTGAATACGGCAAGGTGTAGTTACCTGAATACGGCATGGTGTAGCTACCTGAATACGGCATGGTGTAGCTACCTGAATACGGCATGGTGTAGCTACCTGAATACGGCATGGTGTAGTTACCTGAATACGGCATGGTGTAGTTACCTGAATACGGCATGGTGTAGTTACCTGAATACGGCATGGTGTAGTTACCTGAATACGGCATTGTGTAGTTAACTGAATACGGCATGGTGTAGTTACCTGAATACGGCATGGTGTAGTTAACTGAATACGGCATGGTGTAGTTACCTGAATACGGCATGGTGTAGTTACCTGAATACGGCATGGTGTAGTTACCTGAATACGGAATGGTGTAGCTACCTGAATACGGAATGGTGTAGCTACCTGAATACGGCATGGTGTAGCTACCTGAATACGGCATGGTGTAGTTACCTGAATACGGAATGGTGTAGCTACCTGAATACGGCATGGTGTAGTTACCTGAATACGGCATGGTGTAGTTATCTGAATACGGCATGGTGTAGTTACCTGAATACGGCATGGTGTAGTTACCTGAATACGGCATGGTGTAGCTACCTGAATACGGCATCGTGTAGCTACCTGAATACGGCATGGTGTAGTTACCTGAATACGGCATGGTGTAGTTACCTGAATACGGCATGGTGTAGCTACCTGAATACGGCATGGTGTAGCTACCTGAATACGGCATGGTGTAGCTACCTGAATACGGCCTGGTGTAGTTATCTGAATACGGCATGGTGTAGTTACCTGAATACGGCATGGTGTAGTTACCTGAATACGGCATGGTGTAGTTACCTGCATACGGCATGGTGTAGCTACCTGAATACGGCATGTTGTAGCTACCTGAAAACGGCATGATGTAGTTACCTGAATACGGCATGGTGTAGTTACTCGAATACGGCATGTTAGTTATTAGGTGTATTTACCTAGATACGGTCTGTTATTAGATGTATTTACCTGCATGGATACGGCATGTTATCCCTGGATTACCAGTCCAGCGTGTTACCACTGGACTACAGATTCGTCTTTTCCAATCAGCGTGTTGTATTCCATTTGAATGGTGTAATGGACATGCTACAAGAACCCTGTTTACATAATGGAATAATTGGTTTCAAGATTTGTGTAAAACTGCCCAAGTTTTCGAAGGGTGGACATTAGGCTAACTAGTGAATAAGGTTAGATTGTTTGTGTTGGATTCCCGCCCATCCGTCCGTATACACTGCAAGTAAGCGCCTGAATCTGTTACCAGTTGAGGTTTGCTCACAAAGACAAGTATTCTTTAGGTCCACGGTACAATTTGATAACAACGGTGTGTTTTGGCTATGTCTAAAGTTGGCGAATTGTTCTAATTATAATTGCACTGTTGGTTCATGACGCCAGTTAGCTTAGCTTGTTTATGCATTGAGCTTATATTTATATCAACATGTTTGTCTGTGGAAGTCGTGATAGTGCAGTGATAGCGCGTTCGCTTCAGGTGCGAACTGCCCCGTGTTCGAGCTCCTCCGGAGCCGTTACGATGGTGCCCTTAGGCAATGTATTTACATACTGTTGTATCTTCTCTCTCCCTCGCGGTGATGGATTCCATCAGGAATGAGGTATCGAGAGTGATTAATATAAGTTGTACGAACTTGTTTCGCAATCGAGCTAAACTAAATTTGTATAAACTAACACGTTTGTCTGCCGTGGTACTAATGTCTGGACAGGTTCATCGTTTCTTATCTGCAATATCCGCGACCAATCCACCCTTACCGAGTATATATGTACATTGTTAATGTGCGATGGACGGTGCTATATTCTAGTTTTCGTTCCTATGGGAATATTTGGAATTTTTAAAGACATATTCATTAGGAATTATTGTTTTTAAATATCTGGTATGTTGTACCAAATAAATGCATCCTTTACTTGATACAGTGTCGCGTAAACATATACTTATGATCAATATTTATGCGAAGCTCATGTTGAGTTGAAGGTTATAAACCTTTATGACGGAACAACAGCCTATAGACAAGTACCAGAACGTGACCGTATACAGCTGTTGGCATACAGCGCTTAATAATTCATAATCAACTTGAATGCGCATGGGCAAACATCAATATTGATATATAATTATCTATGCAACATACGAATATACAGTAATAGCAACATATTGGAAATTCATATTCTTAATGCATTTAAGAATGCTAATCTGGCTACAATGACCTGTATATAGCAATATATATTTGTATATTAATTGCAAGTTCAGTACAAACGCACAGCCTTGGGTTAGGCCATACAAAAACTGTTTCTGGCGACGTTAGGTATGGTAGGTCTGACGTTTGAGTTGTGAACTAATAAGGGTGACATTAAAACTATGTTTACAGTTTTAAATTTCAGGCTATTTAACACATATATTTCAAATTCTTCACAGACCGATGATCGATACTCAAATGAATAATTAGTTTAAAGAATGTATGCTAATTTTACATGGTGTGTACTTGATAAGACCTCGTACAACATTGTCGAGGAAAAATAGTTCTGTGATACTCGAAATAAAAGTGTTGAAATTGCTTTATTTTAGGCAGCATATTATTAGATACTCGAGAAACCCCACAGACAATAGAAAAGCGTTTGGGAAAGAATGTGCCGGTGTCAACGTTCATGTCTGGACAGACTGGAGCACGATATTTACGTGCACATCCCACATTTATCATGTGTCTTCAACAAGTGATCATGAAACTTCGACAACAAGATATTATGGTATATGCAAATATTCAAATGACAAATGATTCAAATGAAAACAATGATTCAAATGGATTTTGGTCCAATGCCATGGCTTATCATGCTTTATACAAAGTTTATAATGTATATACATTTATTTTAGCTTACTGGCTTTCGAGGGAGAGAGAAGAGGCATTGTTGAAGTTATGTACCTTTACTAAGGGCACACTCGCAATTACTACAGCTGGGCACCTACTCCGGATCTCTCACACCTGAAGTGAACGCGCTACAACTGCGCTATCATGACGTCCACAATTCAAAGAGTGCTTCAGCTAAAAGCCAACCATTTATACCATATACTAATGGAAGAGTCTAAAGTGAACGGTGGTGTGTTCCTTTACTGTTCGTACGGTCGCCTGTTTGTAGGTGATCGTACCATTGCAATACCATACCGTCTTACATACAGTAGGGGACGCCGTACCATTGTAATACCATACTGTCTTACATACAGTAGGGAACGTCGTACCATTGCAATACCATACTGTCTTACATACAGTAGGGAACGTCGTACCATTGTAATACCATACTGTCTTACATACAGTAGGGAACGTCGTACCATTGTAATACCATACTGTCTTACATACAGTAGGGAACGTCGTACCATTGCAATACCATACCGTCTTACATACAGTAGGTGACGTCGTACCATTGCAATACCATACCGTCTTACATACACCTATCACTGTGACACTCACAGGCACTCGACAGCAATATCCTCATCTGTAGCAACTTTATATGTATACATACATAGATTCAATATTATAATATATGTATAGGTACTGAATACCTATCTTGTTTTCCAGGTGGATATTCTGAAGGGGTTTATCACTAGTTCGGAGTCATCAGGTAGCACGGAGGATGAATACATGCAGTCAGGTTGTGGTTCCCACTTAGGGATCTCTAGCAAATCCAGGGGCACAGCAAAGCTTATAGCGGAAACTGTGTTCAACGTCTGTCCTGTCATTGTGGAGGTAATATTTAACTATACATATAGTTACGACTAAAGATAAAAGTGCTTGCTTCAAAACTATTTCTTAGCTATATAATTTATGTGTACTACGTAATGTATAATATGTACTATGTACATACACGTGTACATAGGCAGAATAGCCCACTAACAGCATGCTTGTACGCTGACCACGTTGTCTGGATATATGACAATGTGTTCAAATCGGAATCCGTGGCAGAGCATGTCGTGTATCACCCATGTGTCCTGACAGAGATTGATGTGCAGCACACACGTGACAGAGATTGATGTATAACACACACTTGACAGAGCTTGATGTGTAGCACACACTTGGCAGAGCTTGATGTGTAGCACACACTTGGCAGAGCTTGATGTGCAGCACACACTTGACAGAGCTTGATGTGCAGCACACACTTGACAGAGATTGATGTGCAGCACACACTTGACAGAGCTTGATGTGCAGCACACACTTGGCAGAGCTTGATGTGCAGCACACACTTGGCAGAGCTTGATGTGCAGCACACACTTGACAGAGCTTGATGTGCAGCACACACTTGGCAGAGCTTGATGTGCAGCACACACTTGGCAGAGCTTGATGTGCAGCACACACTTGGCAGAGCTTGATGTGCAGCACACACTTGACAGAGCTTGATGTGCAGCACAAACTTGGCAGAGCTTGATGTGCAGCACACACTTGACATAGATTGATGTGCAGCACACACTTGACATAGCTTGATGTGCAGCACACACTTGACAGAGCTTGATGTGCAGCACACACTTGGCAGAGCTTGATGTGCAGCACACACTTGACAGAGCTTGATGTGCAGCACACACTTGACAGAGATTGATGTGCAGCACACACTTGGCAGAGCTTGATGTGCAGCACACACTTGGCAGAGCTTGATGTGCAGCACACACTTGACATAGCTTGATGTGCAGCACGCACTTGGCAGAGCTTGATGTGCAGCACACACTTGGCAGAGCTTGATGTGCAGCACATACTTGGCGGAGCTTGATGTGCAGCACACACTTGGCGGAGCTTGATGTGCAGCACACACTTGACAGAGATTGATGTGCAGCACACACTTGGCAGAGCTTGATGTGCATCACACACTTGGCAGAGCTTGATGTGCAGCACACACTTGGCAGAGCTTGATGTGCAGCACACACTTGACAGAGCTTGATGTGCAGCACACACTTGACAGAGCTTGATGTGCAGCACACACTTGACAGAGATTGATGTGCAGCACACACTTGGCAGAGCTTGATGTGCAGCACACACATGGCAGAGCTTGATGTGCAGCACACACTTGGCAGAGCTTGATGTGCAGCACACACTTGGCAGAGCTTGATGTGCAGCACACACTTGACAGAGCTTGATGTGTAGCACACACTTGACAGAGCTTGATGTGCAACACATACTTATACTACTGATATATAGAGGGTTGGGTTTATGGATATATAGAGGGGTTGGGTTTATGGATATATAGAGGGATTGGGTTTATGGATATATAGAGGGGTTGGGTTTATGGATATATAGAGGGTTGGGTTTATGGATATATAGAGGGGTTGGGTTTATGGATATATAGAGGGGTTGTGTTTATGGATATATAGAAGGGTTGGGTTTATGGATATATACAGGGTTGTTGGGTTTATGGATATATAGAGGGGTTGGGTTTATGGATATATAGAGGGTTGGGTTTATGGATATATAGAGGGTTGGGTTTATGGATATATAGAGGGGTTGGGTTTATGGATATATAGATGGGTTGGGTTTATGGATATATAGAGGGTTGGGTTTATGGATATATAGAGGGTTGGGTTTATGGATATATAGAGGGGTTGGGTTTATGGATATATAGAGGGTTGGGTTTATGGATATATAGAGGGTTGGGTTTATGGATATATAGAGGGGTTGGGTTTATGGATATATAGATGGTTGGGTTTATGGATATATAGAGGGTTGGGTTTATGGATATATAGAGGGGTTGGGTTTATGGATATATAGAGGCTTGGATGAAATAGCGTGTGGGAACACTACAATAGCATGTGGGAACTCTGAAATAGGCGTGTGGGAACCCTGAAATAGGAGTGTGGGAACTCTAAAATAGCGCGTGGGAACCATAAAATAGCGCGTGGGAACCCTGAAATAGCGGATGGGAACCCTAAAATAGCGTGTGGGAACCCTGAAATAGCATGCGGGAACCCTACATTAGCGTGTGGGAACCCTGAAATAGCATGTGGGAACCCTAAATTAGCGTGTGGGACCCCTAACGTAGCGTGTGGGAACCATGAGATAGAGGGTGGGAGATGTGAGGGTTGATGTGGGTATGTGATTAGTCCTCAACGTGGCACGATCTTAGCCCGCCATTGTTTTCTTTCCTTTAGAGAGAACTTCGCGATCTGAGTGTAAAACTGACGACAGACAGTGTGCATTTTTACATGACAGGCCCGGAGGCCATCGGTCCAAGATTCATTGTTGAAGGGGATTCTAGCATCACCGACCCGAACAGTTGGGCGGAAGAGAAAATTAATGAAGGTCTTGGTAAGTTAGTCGAATCATACAACAATCAAAACATGTAGATGATTAGATGCACGTAGAGGATCTAATGCAATCATATGATCAAATACATGTCGAGGATCAAGTGCAAGTAGAGGATCAAATGTAAGTAGAGGATCAAATGCAAGTAGAGGATCAAATGCATGTAGATGATCAAATACAATCATGGGATCAAATACACGTCGAGGATCAAATACAACCATAGGATCAAATACACGTCGATGATCAAATGTACGTAGATGATCAAATGCACGTAGATGATCAAATGTACGTAGAGGATCAAATGCAAGTAGAGGATCAAATGCAAGTAGAGGATCAAATGCAAGTAGAGGATCAAATGCAAGTAGAGGATCAAATGTACGTAGAGGATCAAATGCACATCGAGGATCAAATGCAAGTAGATGATCAAATGCACGTAGAGGATTTAAAGCAAGTAGAGGATCAAATGCACGTCGAGGACCAAATGCAAGTAGAGGCTCAAATGCACGTAGCGGATCAAATGCAAGTACAGGATCAAATGCACGTTAGAGGATGAAATGCAATCAGAGGATCAAATGCATGTAGCGGATCAAATGCAAGTAGAGGATCAAATGCAAGTAGAGGATCAAATGCAATCAGAGGATCAAATGCAAGTAGAGGATCAAATGCACGCAGAGGATCAAATACACGTCGATGATCAAATGCACGTAGAGGATCAAATGAAATCATAGGATCAACTACACGTCGCGGATAAAATGCACGTAGAGGATCAAATGTAAGTAGAGGATCAAATACAAGTAGAGGATCAAATACAAGTAGAGGATCAAATGCAAGTATAGTAGAAAATGCAAGTAGAGGATCAAATGCACGTAGAAGATCAAATGCAAATAGATGATCAAATACAAGTAGAGGATCAAATGCAAGTATAGTAGAAAATGCAAGTAGAGGATCAAATGCACGTAGAAGATCAAATGCAAATAGATGATCAAATGTAAATAGAGGATAAAATACACGTCGAGGATCAAATGCACGTAGAGGATCAAATGTAAGCATATGATCAAATGCACGTCGAGGAACAAATGTACGTATATGATCAAATGTAAGTAGAAGATCAAATGCAAGTAGAGGATCAAATGCAAGTAGAGTAGAAAATGCACGTAGAAGATCAAATGCAGGTAGAATGACAATTTCAAATAGAGGATCAAATGCAAGTAGAGGATCAAATGCAAGTAGAGTAGAAAATGCACGTAGAAGATCAAATGCAGGTAGAATAACAATTTCAAATAGAGGATCAAATGCAAGTACAAGTAGAGGATCAAATGCAAGTAGAGGATCAAATGCAAGTAGAGGATCAAATGTAAGTAGAAGTTCAAATGCAAGTAGAGGATCAAATGCAAGTAGAGGATCAAATGCAAGTAGAGTAGAAAATGCACGTAGAAGATCAAATGCAGGTAGAATAACAATTTCAAATAGAGGATAAAATGCAAGTAGAGGATAAAATGCAAGTAGAGGATCAAATGCAAGTAGAGGATCAAATGCACGTAGATGATCAAATGTAAGTAGAGGATGAAATGCAAGTAGAGGATCAAATGCAAGTAGAGGATCAAATGCAAGTAGAGGATCAAATGCAAGTAGAGGATCAAATGCAAGTAGAGGATCAACTGCAAGTAGAGGATCAAATGCAAGTAGAGGATCAAATGAAAGTAGAGGATCAACTGCAAGTAGTTGTGCAAATGCAAGTAGAAGTTCAAATGCAAGTAGAAGATCAACTGCAAGTAGAGGATCAAATGCACGTAGAGTATAAAATGCAAGTAGAGGATCAAATGCACGTAGAGAATCGAATGCAAATAGAAAATCAAATGCAAGTAGAGGATCAAATGTACGTAGAGAATCAAATGCAAATAGAGGATCAAATGCAGGTAGAGGATCAAATGCAAGTAGAAGATCAAATGTAAGTAGAAGATCAAATGCAAGTAGAGGATCAAATGAAAGTAGAGGATAAAATGCAAGTAGAGTAGAAAATGCACGTAGAAGATCAAATGCAGGTAGAATAACAATTTCAAATAGAGGATAAAATGCAAGTAGAGGATAAAATGCAAGTATAGGATAAAATGCAAGTAGAGGATCAAATGCACGTAGATGATCAAATGCAAGTAGAGGATGAAATGCACGTAGATGATCAAATGCAAGTAGAGGATCAAATGCAAGTAGAGGATCAAATGCAAGTAGAGGATCAAATGCAAGTAGAGGATCAACTGCAAGTAGTTGTGCAAATGCAAGTAGAAGTTCAAATGCAAGTAGAAGATCAACTGCAAGTAGAGGATCAAATGCACGTAGAGTATCAAATGCAAGTAGAGGATCAAATGCACGTAGAGAATCGAATGCAAATAGAAAATCAAATGCAAGTAGAGGATCAAATGTACGTAGAGAATCAAATGCAAGTAGAGGATCAAATGCAGGTAGAGGATCAAATGCAAGTAGAAGATCAAATGTAAGTAGAAGATCAAAAGCAAGTAGAGGATCAAATGTAAGTAGAGGATCAAATGCAAGCAGAGGATCAAATGTAAGTAGAATATCAAATGCAAGTAGAAGATCAAATGCAAGTAGAGGATCAAATGCACGTAGAGAATCAAATGCAAGTAGATGATCAAATGCACATAGATGATCAAATGTACGTAGAGGATCAAATGCACGTAGAGGATCAAATGCAAGTAGAGGTTCAAATACACTTATGTGATCAAATGCAAGTAGAGGAACAAACATATGTAGATGATTATAAATTGACATATAATACAAAGAGGTGCATTACTTTGATTAGATCATGTGCGTACTTAAAACAGCATTGCATATTGGGAAGCTATGCTATTTATTCAATGTTTGTGTGACTATATGGTATAGTAGGCAATGTTTGTGTGGCTATATGGTATAGTAGGCAATGTTTGTGTGACTATATGGTATAATAGGCAATGTTTGTGTGACTATATGGTATAGTAGGCAATGTTTGTGTGACTATATGGTATAGTAGGCAATGTTTGTGTGGCTATATGGTATAGTAGGCAATGTTTGTGTGACTATATGGTATAATAGGCAATGTTTGTGTGAATATATGGTATAATAGGCAATGTTTGTGTGACTGTATGGTATAATAGGCAATGTTTGTGTGACTATATGGTATAATAGGCAATGTTTGTGTGACTATATTGTATAATAGGCAATGTTTGTATGACTATATGGTATAATAGGCAATGTTTGTGTGACTATATGGTATAATAGGCAATGTTTGTGTGGCTATATGGTATAATAGGCAATGTGTGTATGACTATATGGTATAGTAGGCAATGTTTGTGTGACAATATTGTATAATAGGCAATGTTTGTGTGACTATATGGTATAATAGGCAATGATTGTGTGACTATATGGTATAATAGACAATGTTTGTGTGACTATATGGTATAATAGGCAATGTTTTTGTGACTATATGGTATAATAGACAATGTTTGTGTGACTATATGGTATAATAGGCAATGTTTTTGTGGCTATATGGTATAATAGGCAATGTTTGTTTTGGCTAAATGGTATAATAGGCAATGTGTGTATGACTATATGGTATAGTAGGCAATGTTTGTGTGACTATATGGTATAATAGGCAATGTTTGTGTGACTATATGGTATAATAGGCAATGTTTTTGTGGCTATATGGTATAATAGGCAATGTTTGTTTTGACTATATGGTATAATAGGCAATGTTTGTGTGACTATATGGTATAATAGGCAAAGTTTGTGTGACTATATGGTATAATAGGCAATGTTCCTGTGACTATATGGTATAATAGACAATGTTTAAGTGACTATATGGTATAATAGGCAATGTTTCTGTGACTATATGGTATAATAGACAATGTTTTTGTGGCTATATGGTATAATAGGCAATGTTTGTATGACTATATGGTATAGAAGGCAATGTTTGTGTGACTATATGGTATAATAGACAATGTTTGTGTGACTATATGGTATAATAGGCAATGTTTCTGTGACTATATGGTATAATAGACAATGTTTGTATGACTATATGGTATAATAGGCAATGTTTGTATGACTATATGGTATAGTAGGCAATGTTTGTGTGACTATATGGTATAATAGACAATGTTTGTGTGACTATATGGTAGAATAGGCAATGTTTCTGTGACTATATGGTATATTAGACAATGTTTGTGTGACTATATGGTATAATAGGCAATGTTTCTGTGACTATATGGTATAATAGACAATGTTTGTGTGACTATATGGTATAATAGGCAATGTTTGTATGACTATATGGTATAATAGGCAATGGTTCTGTGACTATATGGTATACTAGGCAATGTTTGTGTGACTATATGGTATAATAGGCAATGTTTCTGTGACTATATGGTATATTAGACAATGTTTGTGTGACTATATGGTATAATAGGCAATGTTTCTGTGACTATATGGTATAATAGACAATGTTTGTGTGACTATATGGTATAATAGGCAATGTTTGTATGACTATATGGTATAATAGGCAATGGTTCTGTGACTATATGGTATACTAGGCAATGTTTGTGTGACTATATGGTATAATAGGCAATGTTTGTATGACTATATGGTATAATAGGCAATGTTTGTGTGACTATATGGTATACTAGGCAATGTTTGTGTGACTATATGGTACAATATGCAATGTTTGTGTGACTATATGGTATAATAGGCAATGTTTGTGTGGCTATATGGTATAATAGGCAATGTTTGTATGACTATATGGTATAGTAGGCAATGTTTGTGTGACTATATAGTATAATAGGCAATGTTTGTGTGACTATATGGTATAATAGGCAATGTTTTTGTGGCTATATGGTATAATAGGCAATGGTTGTGTGACTATATGGTATAATAGGCAATGTTTGTGTGACTATATGGTATAATAGGCAATGTTTGTGTGACTATATGGTATAATAGGCAATGTTATTGTGGCTATATGGTATAATAGGCAATGGTTGTGTGACTATATGGTATAATAGGCAATGTTTGTGTGACTATGTGGTATAATAGGCTATGTTTGTGTGACTATATGGTATAGTAGGCAATGTTTGTTTGACTATATTGTATAATAGGCAATGTTTGTATGACTATATGGTATAGTAGGCAATGTTTGTGTGACTATATGGTATAATAGACAATGTTTTTGTGACTATATGGTATAATAGGCAAGGTTTCTGTGACTATATGGTATAATAGACAATGTTTGTGTGACTATATGGTATAATAGGCAATGTTTGTATGACTATATGGTATAGTAGGCAATGTTTGTGTGACTATATTGTATAATAGGCAATGTTTGTGTGACTATATGGTATAATAGGCAATGTTTTTGTGACTATATTGTATAATAGGCAATGTTTGTGTGACTATATGGTATAATAGGCAATGTTTTTGTGGCTATATGGTATTATAGGCAATGGTTGTGTGACTATATGGTATAATAGGCAATGTTTGTGTGACTATATGGTATAATAGGCTATGTTTGTGTAACTATATGGTATAGTTGGCAATGTTTGTTTGACTATATGGTATAATAGGCAATGTTTGTATGACTATATGGTATAATAGGCAATGTTTGTATGACTATATGGTATAGTAGGCAATGTTTGTGTCACTATATGGTATAATAGACAATGTTTGTGTGACTATATGGTATAATAGGCAATGTTTGTGTGACTATATGGCATATTAGGCAATGTTTCTGTGACTATATGGTATAATAGGCAATGTTTGTGTGGGTATATGGTATAATAGGCAATGTTTGTATGACTATATGGTATAGTAGGGAATGTTTGTGTGACTATATTGTATAATAGGCAATGTTTGTGTGACTATATGGTATAATAGGCAATGTTTGTGTGACTATATTGTATAATAGGCAATGTTTGTATGACTATATGGTATAGTAGGCAATGTTTGTGTGACTATATGGTATAATAGGCTATGTTTGTGTGACTATATGGTATAGTAGGCAATGTTTGTTTGACTATATGGTATAATAGGCAATGTTTGTATGACTATATGGTATAATAGGCAATGTTTGTATGACAATATGGTATAGTAGGCAATGTTTGTGTGACTATATGGTATAATAGACAATGTTTGTGTGACTATATGGTATAATAGGCAATGTTTCTGTGACTATATGGTATAATAGACAATGTTTTTGTGACTATATGGTATAATAGGCAATGTTTCTGTGACTATATGGTATAATAGACAATGTTTGTGTGACTATATGGTATAATAGGCAATGTTTGTGTGACTATATGGTATACTAGGCAATGTTTGTGTGACTATATGGTATAATAGGCAATGTTTGTATGACTATATGGTATAGTAGGCAATATTTGTATGACTATATGGTATAATAGGTACTGTTTGTGTGACTATATGGTATAGTAGGCAATGTTTGTGTGACTATATTGTATAATAGGCAATGTTTGTATGACTATATGGTATAGTAGGCAATGTTTGTATGACTATATGGTATACTAGGCAATGTTTGTATGACTATATGGTATAATAGGCAATGTTTGTTTGATTATATGGTATAATAGGCAATGTTTGTTTGACTATAGTGTATAATAGGCAATGTTTGTATGACTATATAGTACAATAGGCAATGTGTGTATGACTATATGGTATAGTAGGCAATGTTTGTGTGACTATATTGTATACTAGGCAATGTTTGTGTGACTATATGGTATAATACGCAATGTTTGTGTGATTATATTGTATAATAGGCAATGTTTGTATGACTATATGGTATAGTAGGCAATGTTTGTGTGACTATATGGTATAATAGGCAATGTTTGTGTGACTATATGGTATAATAGGCAATGTTTTTGTGGCTATATGGTATAATAGGCAATGGTTGTGTGACTATATGGTATAATAGGCAATGTTTGTGTGACTATGTGGTATAATAGGCTATGTTTGTGTGACTATATGGTATAGTAGGCAATGTTTGTTTGACTATATTGTATAATAGGCAATGTTTGTATGACTATATGGTATAGTAGGCAATGTTTGTGTGACTATATGGTATAATAGACAATGTTTTTGTGACTATATGGTATAATAGGCAAGGTTTCTGTGACTATATGGTATAATAGACAATGTTTGTGTGACTATATGGTATAATAGGCAATGTTTGTATGACTATATGGTATAGTAGGCAATGTTTGTGTGACTATATTGTATAATAGGCAATGTTTGTGTGACTATATGGTATAATAGGCAATGTTTTTGTGACTATATTGTATAATAGGCAATGTTTGTGTGACTATATGGTATAATAGGCAATGTTTTTGTGGCTATATGGTATTATAGGCAATGGTTTTGTGACTATATGGTATAATAGGCAATGTTTGTGTGACTATATGGTATAATAGGCTATGTTTGTGTAACTATATGGTATAGTTGGCAATGTTTGTTTGACTATATGGTATAATAGGCAATGTTTGTATGACTATATGGTATAATAGGCAATGTTTGTATGACTATATGGTATAGTAGGCAATGTTTGTGTCACTATATGGTATAATAGACAATGTTTGTGTGACTATATGGTATAATAGGCAATGTTTGTGTGACTATATGGCATATTAGGCAATGTTTCTGTGACTATATGGTATAATAGGCAATGTTTGTGTGGGTATATGGTATAATAGGCAATGTTTGTATGACTATATGGTATAGTAGGGAATGTTTGTGTGACTATATTGTATAATAGGCAATGTTTGTGTGACTATATGGTATAATAGGCAATGTTTGTGTGACTATATTGTATAATAGGCAATGTTTGTATGACTATATGGTATAGTAGGCAATGTTTTTGTGACTATATGGTATAATAGGCAATGTTTTTGTGACTATATGGTATAATAGGCAATGTTTTTGTGGCTATATGGTATAATAGGCAATGGTTGTGTGACTATATGGTATAGTAGGCAATGTTTGTTTGACTATATGGTATAATAGGCAATGTTTGTATGACTATATGGTATAGTAGGTAATGTTTGTGTGACTATATGGTATAATAGACAATGTTTGTGTGACTATATGGTATAATAGGCAATGTTTCTGTGACTATATGGTATACTAGGCAATGTTTGTGTGACTATATGGTATAATAGGCAATGTTTGTTTGACTATATAGTATAATAGGCAATGTTTGTGTGACTATATGGTATAATAGGCAATGTTTGTGTGACTATATTGTATAATAGGCAATGTTTGTATGACTATATGGTATAGTAGGCAATGTTTGTGTGACTATATGGTATAATAGGCAATGTTTGTGTGACAATATGGTATAATAGGCTATGTTTGTGTGACTATATGGTATAGTTGGCAATGTTTGTTTGACTATATGGTATAATAGGCAATGTTTGTATGACTATATGGTATAATAGGCAATGTTTGTATGACTATATGGTATAGTAGGCAATGTTTGTGTGACTATATGGTATAATAGACAATGTTTGTGTGATTGTATGGTATAATAGGCAATGTTTGTGTGACTGTATGGTATAATAGGCAATGTTTGTGTGACTATATGGTATAATAGGCAATGTTTGTGTGGGTATATGGTATAATAGGCAATGTTTGTATGACTATATGGTATAGTAGGCAATGTTTGTGTGACTATATTGTATAAGAGGCAATGTTTGTGTGATAATATGGTATAATAGGCAATGTTTGTGTGACTATATTGTATAATAGGCAATGTTTGTATGACTATATGGTATAGTAGGCAATGTTTTTGTGACTATATGGTATAATAGGCAATGTTTTTGTGACTATATGGTATAATAGGCAATGTTTTTGTGGCTATATGGTATAATAGGCAATGGTTGTGTGACTATATGGTATAGTAGGCAATGTTTGTTTGACTATATGGTATAATAGGCAATGTTTGTATGACTATATGGTATAATAGGCAATGTTTGTATGACTATATGGTATAGTAGGCAATGTTTGTGTGACTATATGGTATAATAGACAATGTTTGTGTGACTATATGGTATAATAGGCAATGTTTCTGTGAATATATGGTATATTAGACAATGTTTGTGTGACTATATGGTATAATAGGCAATGTTTCTGTGACTATATGGTATAATAGACAATGTTTGTGTGACTATATGGTATAATACGCAATGTTTGTATGACTATATGGTATAATAGGCAATGTTTGTGTGACTATATGGTATATTAGGCAATGTTTGTGTGACTATATGGTATAATAGGCACTGTTTGTGTGACAATATGGTATAGTAGGCAATGTTTGTGTGACTATATTGTATAATAGGCAATGTTTGTATGACTATATGGTATAGTAGCCAATGTTTGTATGACTATATGGTATACTAGGCAATGTTTGTATGACTATATGGTATAATAGGCAATGTTTGTTTGATTATATGGTATAATAGGCAATGTTTGTTTGACTATATAGTATAATAGGCAATGTTTGTATGACTATATAGTATAATAGGCAATGTTTTTATGACTATATGGTATAGTAGGCAATGTTTGTGTGACTATATTGTATAATAGGCAATATTTGTGTGACTATTTGGTATAATAGACAATGTTTGTGTGACTATATGGTATAATAGGCAATGTTTCTGTGACTATATGGTATATTAGACAATGTTTGTGAGACTATATGGTATAATAGGCAATGTTTCTGTGACTATATGGTATAATAGACAATGTTTGTGTGACTATATGGTATAATAGGCACTGTTTGTGTGACTATATGGTATAGTAGGCAATGTTTGTGTGACTATATTGTATAATAGGCAATGTTTGTGTGACTATATGGTATAGTAGGCAATGTTTGTGTGACTATATTGTATAATAGGCAATGTTTGTGTGACTATATGGTATAATAAGCAATGTTTGTGTGACTCTATTGTATAATAGGCAATGTTTGTATGACTATATGGTATAGTAGGCAATGTTTGTGTGACTATATGGTATAATAGGCAATGTTTGTGTGACAATATGGTATAATAGGCAATGTTTGTGTGACTATATGGTATAATAGGCAATGTTTTTGTGGCTATATGGTATATAGGCAATGTTTGTGTGACTATATGGTATAGTAGGCAATGTTTGTTTGACTATATGGTATAATAGGCAATGTTTGTATGACTATATGGTATAATAGGCAATGTTTGTGTGACTATATGGTATACTAGGCTATGTTTGTGTGACTATATGGTATAATAGGCAATGTTTGTATGACTATATGGTATATAGGCAATGTTTGTGTGACTATATGGTATACTAGGCAATGTTTGTGTGACTATATGGTATAATATGCAATGTTTGTGTGACTATATGGTATAATAGGCAATGTTTGTGTGGCTATATGGTATAATAGGCAATGTTTGTATGACTATATGGTATAGTAGGCAATGTTTGTGTGACTATATTGTATAATAGGCAATGTTTGTGTGACTATATGGTATAATAGGCAATGTTTGTGTGACTATATTGTATAATAGGCAATGTTTGTATGACTATATGGTATAGTAGGCAATGTTTGTGTGACTATATGGTATAATAGGCAATGTTTATGTGACTATATGGTATAATAGGCAATGTTTTTGTGGCTATATGGTATAATATGCAATGTTTTTGTGACTATATGGTATAATAGGCAATGTTTGTGTGACTATATGGTATAATAGGCAATGTTTGTGTGACTATATGGTATAGTAGGCAATGTATGTTTGACTATATGGTATAATAGGCAATGTTTGTATGACTATATGGTATAATAGGCAATGTTTGTATGACTATATGGTATAGTAGGCAATGTTTGTGTGACTATATGGTATAATAGACAATGTTTTTGTGACTATATGGTATAATAGGCAATGTTTCTGTGACTATATGGTATAATAGACAATGTTTGTGTGACTATATGGTATAATAGGCAATGTTTGTATGACTATATGGTATAATAGGCAATGTTTGTGTGACTATATGGTATAATAGGCAATGTTTGTATGACTATATGGTATAATAGGCAATGTTTTTGTGACTATATGGTATACTAGGCAATGTTTGTGTGACTATATGGTATAATATGCAATGTTTGTGTGTGTGACAAATGGTATAGTAGGCAATGTTTGTGTGGCTATATGGTATAATAGGCAATGTTTGTATGACTATATGGTATAGTAGGCAATGTTTGTGTGACTATATTGTATAATAGGCAATGTTTGTGTGACTATATGGTATAATAGGCAATGTTTGTGTGACTATATTGTATAATAGGCAATGTTTGTATGACTATATGGTATAGTAGGCAATGTTTGTGTGACTATATGGTATAATAGGCAATGTTTGTGTGACTATATGGTATAATAGGCAATGTTTTTGTGGCTATATGGTATAATAGGCAATGTTTGTGTGACTATATGGTATAATAGGCAATGTTTGTGTAACTATATGGTATAATAGGCAATGTTTGTGTGACTATATGGTATAGTAGGCAATGTTTGTTTGACTATATGGTATAATAGGCAATGTTTTTATGACTATATGGTATAATAGGCAATGTTTGTATGACTATATGGTAAAGTAGGCAATGTTTTGTGACTATATGGTATAATAGACAATGTTTGTGTGACTATATGGTATAATAGGCAATGTTTCTGTGACTATATGGTATAATAGACAATGTTTGTGTGACTATATGGTATAAAAGGCAATGTTTGTGTGACTATATGATATAATAGACAATGTTTGTGTGACTATATGGTATAATAGGCAATGTTTGTATGACTATATGGTATAATAGGCAATGTTTTTGTGGCTATATGGTATAATAGGCAATGTTTGTGTGACTATATGGTATAGTAGGCAATGTTTGTTTGACTATATGGTATAATAGGCAATGTTTGTATGACTATATGGTATAATAGGCAATGTTTGTATGACTATATAGTATAGTAGGCAATGTTTGTGTGACTATATGGTATAATAGACAATGTTTGTGTGACTATATGGTATAATAGGCAATATTTCTGTGACTATATGGTATAATAGGCAATGTTTGTGTAACTATATGGTATAATAGACAATGTTTGTGTGACTATATGGCATAATAGGCAATGTTTCTGTGACAATATGGTATAATAGGCAATGTTTGTGTGGGTATATGGTATAATAGGCAATGTTTGTATGACTATATTGTATAGTAGGCAATGTTTGTTTGACTATATTGTATAATAGGCAATGTTTGTGTGACTATATGGTATAATAGGCAATGTTTGTGTGACTATATTGTATAATAGGCAATGTTTTTATGACTATATGGTATAGTAGGCAATGTTTGTGTGACTATATGGTATAATAGGCAATGTTTTTGTGACTATATGGTATAATAGGCAATGTTTGGTGGCTATATGGTATAATAGGCAATGGTTGTGTGACTATATGGTATAATAGGCAATGTTTGTGTGACGATATGGTATAATAGGCAATGTTTGTATGACTATATGGTATAGTAGGCAATGTTTGTGTGACTATATGGTATAATAGCCAATGTTTATGTGACTATATGGTATAATAGGCAATGTTTGTGTGACTATATGGTATAATAGGCAATGTTTGTGTGACTATATGGTATAATAGACAATGTTTGTGTGACTATATGGATAAAGCAATGTTTGTATGACTATATGGTATAATAGGCAATGTTTGTGTGACTATATGGTATACTAGGTTATGTTTGTGTGACTATATGGTATAATAGGCAATGTTTGTATGACTATATGGTATAATAGGCAATGTTTGTGTGACTATATGGTATACTAGGCAATGTTTGTGTGACTATATGGTATAATATGCAATGTTTGTGTGACTATATGGTATAATAGGCAATGTTTGTGTGGCTATATGGTATAATAGGCAATGTTTGTATGACTATATGGTATAGTAGGCAATGTTTGTGTGACTATATTGTATAATAGGCAATGTTTGTGTGACTATATGGTATAATAGGCAATGTTTGTGTGACTATATTGTATAATAGGCAATGTTTGTATGACTATATGGTATAGTAGGCAATGTTTGTGTGACTATATGGTATAATAGGCAATGTTTATGTGACTATATGGTATAATAGGCAATGTTTTTGTGGCTATATGGTATAAGAGGCAATGGTTTGTGACTATATGTATAATAGGCAATGTTGTGTGACTAGATGGTATAATAGGCAATGTTTGTGTGACTATATGGTATAGTAGGCAATGTATGTTTGACTATATGTATAATAGGCAATGTTTGTATGACTTATATGGTATAATAGGCAATGTTTGTATGACTATATGGGTATAGTAGGCAATGTTTTGTGTGACAATATGGTATAATAGACAATGTTTTTCGTGACTATTAGGCAATGTTTCTGTGACTATATGGTAATAAGACAATGTTTGTTGTGACTATATGGTATAATAGGCAATGTTTGTATGACTCTATAGTATAATAGCAATTTTGTGTGACTATATGGTATACTAGGCAAGTTTGATGACTATATGGTATAATAGGCAATGTGTGTGACTATATGGTATACTAGGCAATGTTTGTGTGACTATATGGTATAATATGCAATGTTTGTGTGTGTGACAAATGGTATAGTAGGCAATGTTTGTGTGGCTATATGGTATAATAGGCAATGTTTGTATGACTATATGGTATAGTAGGCAATGTTTGTGTGACTATATTGTATAATAGGCAATGTTTGTGTGACTATATGGTATAATAGGCAATGTTTGTGTGACTATATTGTATAATAGGCAATGTTTGTATGACTATATGGTATAGTAGGCAATGTGTGTGTGACTATATGGTATAATAGGCAATGTTTGTGTGACTATATGGTATAATAGGCAATGTTTTTGTGGCTATATGGTATAATAGGCAATGTTTGTGTGACTATATGGTATAATAGGCAATGTTTGTGTGACTATGTGGTATAATAGGCAATGTTTGTGTGACTATATGGTATAGTAGGCAATGTTTGTTTGACTATATGGTATAATAGGCAATGTTTATATGACTATATGGTATAGTAGGCAATGTTTGTGTGACTATATGGTATAATAGACAATGTTTGTGTGACTATATGGTATAATAGGCAATGTTTCTGTGACTATATGGTATAATAGACAATGTTTGTGTGACTATATGGTATAATAGGCAATGTTTGTGTGACTATATGATATAATAGACAATGTTTGTGTGACTATATGGTATAATAGGCAATGTTTGTATGACTATATGGTATAATAGGCAATGTTTGTGTGACTATATGGTATACTAGGCAATGTTTGTATGACTATATGGTATAGTAGGCAATGTTTTTGTGACTATATGGTATAATAGACAATGTTTTTGTGACTATATGGTATAATAGGCAAGGTTTCTGTGACTATATGGTATAATAGACAATGTTTTTGTGACTATATGGTATAATAGGCAATGTTTGTATGACTATATGGTATAATAGGCAATGTTTGTGTGACTATATGGTATAATATGCAATGTTTGTGTGACTATATGGTATAATAGGCAATGTTTGTGTGGCTATATGGTATAATAGGCAATGTTTTTATGACTATATGGTATAGTAGGCAATGTTTGTGTGACTATATTGTATAATAGGCAATGTTTGTGTGACTATATGGTATAATAGGCAATGTTTTTGTGACTATATTGTATAATAGGCAATGTTTGTTTGACTATATGGTATAGTAGGCAATGTTTGTGTGACTATATGGTATAATAGGCAATGTTTGTGTGCCTATATGGTATAATAGGCAATGTTTTTGTTGCTATATGGTATAATAGGCAATGGTTGTGTGACTATATGGTATAATAGGCAATGTTTGTGTGACTATATGGTATAATAGGCTATGTTTGTGTGACTATATGGTATAGTAGGCAATGTTT
>CM026390.1:36370128-36428029 GCA_014843695.1 Archivesica marissinica | reverse complement strand
GACTATATGGTATAATAGGCAATGTTTCTGTGACTATATGGTATAATAGACAATGTTTGTGTGACTATATGGTATAATAGGCAATGTTTGTATGACTATATGGTATAATAGGCAATGTTTGTGTGACTATATGGTATAATAGGCAATGTTTGTATGACTATATGGTATAATAGGCAATGTTTTTGTGACTATATGGTATACTAGGCAATGTTTGTGTGACTATATGGTATAATATGCAATGTTTGTGTGTGTGACAAATGGTATAGTAGGCAATGTTTGTGTGGCTATATGGTATAATAGGCAATGTTTGTATGACTATATGGTATAGTAGGCAATGTTTGTGTGACTATATTGTATAATAGGCAATGTTTGTATGACTATATGGTATAAACAAACAAATAGGCAATGTTTGTGTGACTATATTGTATAATAGGCAATGTTTGTATGACTATATGGTATAGTAGGCAATGTTTGTATGACTATATGGTATACTAGGCAATGTATGTATGACTATATGGTATAATAGACAATGTTTGTTTGATTATATGGTATAATAGGCAATGTTTATTTGACTATATAGTATAATAGGCAATGTTTGTATGACTATATAGTATAATAGGCAATGTTTGTATGACTATATGGTATAGTAGGCAATGTTTGTGTGACTATATGGTATAATAGGCAATGTTTGTATTACTATATGGTATAATAGGCAATGTTTTTATGACTATATGGTATAAATAGGCAATGTTTGTATGATTATATGGTATAATAGGCAATGTTTGTTTGACTATATGGTATAATAGGCAATGTTTGTGTGACTGTATGGTATAATAGGCAATGTTTGTATGACTATATGGTATAATAGGCAATGTTTGTTTGACTATATAGTATAATAGGCAATGTTTGTATGACTATATAGTATAATAGGCAATGTTTATATGACTATATGGTATAATAGGCAATGTATATGTGTCTATGTGGTATCGTAGATAATGTGTGTGTATATGTGGTATCGTAGACAATGTATGTGTGTATATGTGGTATCGTAGACAATGTATGTGTGTCTATGTGGTATCGTAGACAATATGTGTGTGTATATGTGGTATCGTAGACAATGTATGTGTGTCTATGTGGTATCGTAGACAATGTATGTGTGTCTATGTGGTATCGTAGACAGAGTATGTGTGTCTATGTGGTATCGTAGACAATGTATGTGTGCAACAACAAACAACAACAAAAAAACAACAAACAACACAAAAACACAAACCAACAACAATGTTTGTATGACTATATGGTATAATAGGCAATGTTTTTGTGACTATATGGTATAATAGACAATGTTTTTGTGACTATATTGTATAATAGGCAATGTTTCTATGACTATATGGTATAATAGACAATGTTTTTATAACTATATGGTATAATAGGCAATGTTTGTATGACTATATGGTATAATAGGCAATGTTTGTTTGACTATATGGTATAATATGCAATGTTTGTTTGACTATATAGTATAATAGGCAATGTTTGTATGACTATATAGTATAATAGGCAATGTTTTTATGACTATATGGTATAGTAGGCAATGTTTGTGTGACTATATTGTATAATAGGCAATGTTTGTGTGACTATATGGTATAATAGGCAATGTTTTTGTGACTATATTGTATAATAGGCAATGTTTTTATGACTATATGGTATAGTAGGCAATGTTTTTGTGACTATATGGTATAATAGGCAATGTTTGTGTGACTATATGGTATAATAGGCAATGTTTTTTGATTATATGGTATAATAGGCAATGTTTGTTTGACTATATAGTATAATAGGCAATGTTTGTGTGACTATATGGTATAATAGGCAATGTTTGTTTGACTATATGGTATAATAGGCAATGTTTGTGTGACTATATGGTATAGTAGGCAATGTTTGTGTGACTATATGGTATAGTAGGCAATGTTTGTGTGACTATATGGTATAATATGCAATGTTTGTATGACTATATGGTATAATAGGCAATGTTTGTATGACTATATGGTATAATAGGCAATGTTTGTATGACTATATGGTATAATAGGCAATGTTTGTGTAACTATATGGTATAATAGGCAATGTTTGTGTGACTATATAGTATAATAGGCAATGTTTGTGTAACTATATGGTATAATACGCAATGTTTGTATGACTATATGGTATAGTAGGCAATGTTTGTGTGACTATATGGTATAATAGGCAATGTTTGTATGACTATATGGTATAGTAGGCAATGTTTGTGTGACTATATTGTATAATAGGCAATGTTTGTGTGACTATATGGTATAATAGGCAATGTTTGTGTGACTATATTGTATAATAGGCAATGTTTTTATGACTATATGGTATAGTAGGCAATGTTTTTGTGACTATATGGTATAATAGGCAATGTTTGTGTGACTATATGGTATAATAGGCAATGTTTTTGTGGCTATATGGTATAATAGGCAATGGTTTTGTGACTATATGGTATAATAGGCAATGTTTGTGTGACTATATGGTATAATAGGCTATGTTTGTGTGACTATATGGTATAGAAGGCAATGATTGTTTGACTATATGGTATACTAGGCAATGTTTTTATGACTATATGGTATAATAGGCAATGTTTGTATGACTATATGGTATAGTAGGCAATGTTTTTGTGACTATATGGTATAATAGACAATGTTTGTGTGACTATATGGTATAATAGGCAATGTTTGTGTGACTATATGGTATAATAGACAATGTTTTTGTGACTATATGGTATATTAGGCAATGTTTGTATTACTATATGGTATAATAGGCAATGTTTGTGTGACTATATGGTATACTAGGTAATGTTTGTGTGACTATATGGTATAATAGGCAATGTTTGTATGACTATATGGTATAGTAGGCAATGTTTGTATGACTATATGGTATAATAGGCAATGTTTGTGTGACTATGTGGTATAGTAGGCAATGTTTGTGTGACTATATTGTATAATAGGCAATGTTTGTATGACTATATGGTATAGTAGGCAATGTATGTATGACTATGTGGTATACTAGGCAATGTATGTATGACTATATGGTATAATAGACAATGTTTGTTTGATTATATGGTATAATAGGCAATGTTTATTTGACTATATAGTATAATAGGCAATGTTTGTATGACTATATAGTATAATAGGCAATGTTTGTATGACTATATGGTATAGTAGGCAATGTTTTTATGACTATATGGTATAAATAGGCAATGTTTGTATGATTATATGGTATAATAGGCAATGTTTGTTTGACTATATGGTATAATAGGCAATGTTTGTGTGACTGTATGGTATAATAGGCAATGTTTGTATGACTATATGGTATAATAGGCAATGTTTATATGACTATATGGTATAATAGGCAATGTATATGTGTCTATGTGGTATCGTAGATAATGTGTGTGTATATGTGGTATCGTAGACAATGTATGTGTGTCTATGTGGTATCGTAGACAATGTATGTGTGTCTATGTGGTATCGTAGACAGAGTATGTGTGTCTATGTGGTATCGTAGACAATGCATGTGTGTCTATGTGGTATCGTAGACAGAGTATGTGTGTCTATGTTGTATCGTAGACAATGTTTATGTATGTGTGTATATGTGGTATCGTAGACAATGTATGTGTGTCTATGTGGTATCGTAGACAATGTATGTGTGTATATGTGGTATCGTAGACAATGTATGTGTGTCTATGTGGTATCGTAGACAATGTGTGTGTGACTATATGGTATAATAGGCAATGTTTCTGTGACTATATGGTATAATAGACACTGTTTGTGTGTATATATGGTATAATAGGCAATGTTTGTATGACTATATGGTATAATAGGCAATGTTTGTGTGACTATATGGTATACTAGGCAATGTTTGTGTGACAATATGGTATAATAGGCAATGTTTGTATGACTATATGGTATAATAGGCAATGTTTGTGTGACTATATGGTATACTAGGCAATGTTTGTGTCACTATATGGTATAATATGCAATGTTTGTATGACTATATGGTATAGTAGGCAATGTTTGTATGACTATATGGTATAATAGGCAATGTTTGTGTGACTATATGGTATAGTAGGCAATGTTTGTGTGACTATATTGTATAATAGGCAATGTTTGTATGACTATATGGTATAGTAGGCAATGTTTGTATGACTATATGGTATAATAGGCAATGTTTTTATGAATATATGGTATAATAGGCAATGTTTGTTTGATTATATGGTATAATAGGCAATGTTTGTTTGACTATATAGTATAATAGGCAATGTTTGTGTGACTATATGGTATAATAGGCAATGTTTGTTTGACTATATGGTATAATAGGCAATGTTTGTGTGACTATATGGTATAGTAGGCAATGTTTGTATGACTATATGGTATAATAGGCAATGTTTTTATGAATATATGGTATAATAGGCAATGTTTGTTTGATTATATGGTATAATAGGCAATGTTTGTTTGACTATATAGTATAATAGGCAATGTTTGTGTGACTATATGGTATAATAGGCAATGTTTGTTTGACTATATGGTATAATAGGCAATGTTTGTGTGACTATATGGTATAGTAGGCAATGTTTGTGTGACTATATGGTATAGTAGGCAATGTTTGTGTGACTATATGGTATAATATGCAATGTTTGTATGACTATATGGTATAATAGGCAATGTTTGTATGACTATATGGTATAATAGGCAATGTTTGTATGACTATATGGTATAATAGGCAATGTTTGTGTAACTATATGGTATAATAGGCAATGTTTGTGTGACTATATAGTATAATAGGCAATGTTTGTGTAACTATATGGTATAATAGGCAATGTTTGTATGACTATATGGTATAGTAGGCAATGTTTGTGTGACTATATGGTATAATAGGCAATGTTTGTATGACTATATGGTATAGTAGGCTATGTTTGTGTGACTATATAGTATAATAGGCAATGTTTCTATGACTATATGGTATAATAGGCAATGTTTGTATGACTATATGGTAAAATAGGCAATGTTTGTTTCACTATATGGTATAATAGGTAATGTTTGTGTGACTATATGGTATAATAGGCAATGTTTGTGTGACTATATGGTATAATAGGCAATGTTTTTATGACTATATGGTATAATAGGCAATGTTTGTGTGACTATATTGTATAATAGGCAATGTTTGTGTGACATATGGTATAATAGGCAATGTTTGTGTGACTATATGGTATAATAGGCAATGTTTATGTGACTACATGGTATAATAGGCAATGTTTTTATGACTATATGGTATAATAGGCAATGTTTGTGTGACTATATTGTATAATAGGCAATGTTTTTGTGACATATGGTATAATAGGCAATGTATATGCGGTTTGTCAACAACATAATGTAAATAGTATCGACATACATGCGTAATACAACCAGTGGTATCTTAGACAATGTATGTGTCTATGTGGTATCGTAGACAATGTATGTGTGTCTATTTGGTATCGTAGACAATGTATGTGTGTCTATGTGGTATCGTAGACAATGAATGTGTGTCTATGTGGTATCGTAGACAATGTATGTGTGTCTATGTGGTATCGTAGACAATGTATGTGTGTCTATGTGGTATCGTAGACAATGTATGTGTGTATATGTGGTATCGTAGACAATATGTGTGTGTATATGTGGTATCGTATGCAATATATGTGTGTCTATGTGGTATCGTAGACAATGTATGTGTGTCTATATGGTATCGTAGATAATGTGTGTGTATATGTTGTATCGTAGACACTGTATGTGTGTCTATGTGGTATCGTAGCCAATGTATGTGTGTCTATGTGGTATCGTAGATAATGTGTATGTCTATGTTGTATCATAGACAATGTATGTGTGTCTATGTGTTATCGTAGACAATGTATGTGTGTATATGTGGTATCGTAGACAATGTATGTGTGTCTATGTGGTGTCGTAGACAATGTGTGTATATGTGGTATCGTAGACAATGTATGTGTGTCTATGTTGTATCGTAGACAATGTGTATGTGTCTATGTTGTATCGTAGACAATGTAGGTGTGTCTATGTGGTATCGTAGACAATGTATGTGTGTCTATGTTGTATCGTAGACAATGTATGTGTGTCTATGTGGTATCGTAGACAATGTATATGTGTCTATGTGGTATCGTATACACTGTGTGTGTCTATGTGGTATCGTAGACACTGTGTGTGTCTATGTGGTATCGTAGACAATGTATGTGTGTATATGTGGTATCGTAGACAATGTATGTGTGTCTATGTGGTATCGTAGACAATGTATGTGTATATGTGGTATCGTAGACAATGTATGTGTGTCTATGTGGTATCGTAGACAATGTATGTGTGTGTGTGTCTATGTTGTATCGTATACAATGTATGTGTGTCTATGTGGTATCGTAGATAATGTATGTGTGTGTGTCTATGTTGTATCGTAGACAATGTATGTGTGTCTATGTGGTATCGTAGACAATGTATGTGTGTATATGTGGTATCGTAGACAATGTATGTGTGTATATGTGGTATCGTAGACAATGTATGTGTGTCTATGTGGTATCGTAGACAATGTGTGTGTGTGTGTGTGTGTGTGTATGTTGTATCGTAGACAATGTATGTGTGTCTATGTGGTATCGTAGACAATGTATGTGTGTGTGTCTATGTTGTATCGTAGACAATGTATGTGTGTCTATGTGGTATCGTATACAATGTGTGTGTGTATATGTGGTATCGTAGACAATGTATGTGTGTCTATGTGGTATCGTAGACAATGTATGTGTGTCTATGTGGTATCGTAGACAATGTATATGTGTCTATGTGGTATCGTAGATAATGTGTGTGTATATGTGGTATCGTAGACAATGTATGTGTGTATATGTGGTATCGTAGACAATGTATGTGTGTCTATGTGGTATCGTAGACAATGTATGTGTGTGTGTCTATGTTGTATCGTAGACAATGTGTGTGTGTCTATGGTAGCATTAGTGACTCGGTATGCTTACAGTATTGATCATTTCAAGTATGTGTATGCTATGGCCATGTTTCATGAACTATTCATTTGTGTGGAGTATTTTTCAATGACATTCAGAATATTTGAATACACATTTTATCTTCTTCATTTCTCCTTCCGGTATATACAACGACAATTGTATTAAGGCTATTAAGAAACTGACATATGTACAGTTGCAGAGCTTCAAGCGGAAGCAGCCTTTAGCGACTTCCGGTATTTATCCAACCGTCATCTTATTAATCTTTGAAGAAAGTGATCCTATACAAATTGTAGAACATCAAGCAGACGCAGACTTTAGCGACTTCCGGTATTTATCCAACCATCACCTCATTAATCTTTGAAGAAATTGATCATGTACAATTGTAGAGCCTCAAGCTGACACAGACTGCAGCAACTTCGGAACACTGGCTAACGGTGAACATTATCCAGCCCATTTCTTACACGAACGCGTACTTGGCAACATTGATGTCAAGATTACTAGGAACATGACAGAATACAAAAGGTATAATCACTGTTATTTACGGTCATTTGCTAGTTGTGCCGTATTTCTAGGATAAAAAATTAAAATATAAGACATATTCATATAAATTCCGGAATTTCGGTATTACATCAATCTACTCCTGGTTATGACTTATGACTGGTTATAATGTTGAATGCATTTCTTGTCACGTTCCACGTAGAAACAAGGATACAATAAAGAGGAAAAGAGGGGTTGAATATCTTCCAATGAAATGCTGTTACACTTTAAAGCGACACTACATCAGTGAAAACGCAAATTTCTACAGAATGTAATTTCCTATTATGTGGTATAATTTTTTTCCAAATATTTGCCTCAAAAAGTGTATTTGTATTTAAGTGTATTGAGTATTTAAACTAATAAACAAACGTCGTATATGCGGTTTGTTGACATAACAAAATAATGTAAATAGTATCGACATCCATGCGTAATACAACCTGTGTATCCCCGAATAACGAGATTTATGATACAGATTTACCATTATATCTCACACTTGTGCATATTTATTTATAGATTAATCTTAGTTGAATTATCTCTAGTATAATGACAAACAAACATCAATTCAGGAGCATGGATGATAGTTATATGAAATCCTACTTTCACTTTTGAAAGTTTGTAGAACAAAAAACACTGTTTATTGATTCAATGTAGTAGAACTGCATTTATACGTTAACAAATGCATTATTTGGCGATGCAATGTCGCTTTAAGTAATTGAATAACTATTTTTACAAGTTTATACCAGTTTATTTGCGTGTGGGACTTTGTGTAACCCAGGTTCGTTAATAATAACCATAATGTGTGCTCACCTATCAACACAGTCTTTCAGATATGACTTTAAACCGAGGTCTCGTGTCGGTGCTTTACACCGTGCACGTAAAAGAACCAGAGGAGACTCTGGAATGAGTCTCTGTCTGTATCATTGCACTATCCTCCAAAAATCTAAAATAACTAATCTCTTCAGGAGGCGTCGCTCATATGGGCAACCGGTAGCAACGATAAATAAACGTAAAACACACACTTTATCCATCAAGGGAGGTAATAGAAAAACCAGTAATATCTTTCATTATATCCAGATATGCACCTTCTATTTAAGAAAACAAACTGATATCTTGAGACCTAATATATACGTCTGGTAACCTGGTTTAATTTGGATAATATCGATCACTGTGTTGAATGAGTTGTGACTATTGTCATTCACCACACCACAGTCATCATTGCAACCGTTAACTACTGTTAAGCTTTATTAAAGATTGCTCAATAAAAACACGACTTCAGGATTTCGGTTACTATTGGATTTCAATTAACATTTTTCGGCAGCTCTTTTACCGGCTTTTGTACGCCAGTCCAGGTAGCAGAGCCGTACTGGGATCTTCTGATCATCTGTACGAACGGTATTTCCCCTTTATGCATTATATCACAGTCTTCACGTGCGATATCAAAGCTTTCAGTCCACCTACTCTTACCTACTTTCACCGATTTTATATGTTTTGGAACAGCATGAGTTCGTTAACAGCACGTGCCAGGTAGGACGACTGTCCATTGGCCATCACCGACGAACGCCTCATTTTAATTCGACCCACGTGAATGTATATAGCAATAATTATTAATAATAGAATTATTTTGTGAGTAACAGCAGTAGTATATTATATAGTTTATACAAATTTATTTTAGTTCGATTGCGAAACAAGTTCTTACAACTTATATTAATCACTCTCGAGACCTCATTCCTGATGGAATCCATCGCCATGAAGGAGAGAGAAGAGGCAACGTGGAAATTAAATGCCTTGCCGAAGGGCACACTCGTAACGGCTCCAGCGGGGCTCGAACTCCGGATCTTTCGCACCTGAAGCGAACGCGCATCCACTGTGCTATCACGACTTCCACTGTATTATATGTATATATTACTGTTATATTCTGCTACAGACTAGTTCAGTACCAGGGAACCAATATAGAATTTGAGAACAGCGAATCATCGGCGTCTTGGTGTGGCCGAAAGGGAACTCCGTGTCCCGCTACATGCACACATGGCCTGCAGGGAAACACACCCACTGAAAGGTACTCACATTTACTCCGTACATGCACACATGACCTGCAGGGTAACACACCAAATGAAAGGTACTCACATTTACTCCGTGTCCCGTTACATGCACACATGACCTGCAGGGTAACACACCAAATGAAAGGTACTCACATTTACTCCGTGTTCCGTTACATGCACACATGGTCTGCTGGGTAACACACCCAGTGAAAGGTACTCACATTTACTCCGTGTCCCGTTACATGCACACATGGCCTGCAGGGAAACACACCCAATGAAAGGTACTCACATTTACTCCGTGTCCCGTTACATGCACGCATGGCCTGCAGGGTAACACACCCAATGACAGGTACTCACATTAATCCGTGTCCCGTTACATGCACACATGGCCTGCAGGGTAACACACCAAATGAAAGGTACTCACATTTACTCCGTGTCCCGTTACATGCACACATGGCCTGCAGGGTAACATACCCAATGAAAGGTACTCACATTTACTCCGTGTCCCGTTACATGCACACATGGCCTGCAGGGTAACATACCCAATGAAAGGTACTCACATTTACTCCGTGTCCCGTTACATGCACACATGGCCTGCAGGGTAACACACCAACTGAAAGGTACTCACATTTACTCCGTGTCCCGTTACATGCACACATGGCCTGCAGGGTAACACACCCAATGAAAGGTACTCACATTTAAACATTTATTTATTTTACAACGATTGCGAAGCAAGTTCTGACAACTTATATTAATCACTCTCGTTGGGCGCGGGTGAACGCGTATATGTTGTCATTCGTGTGGGAGGAAACTGGAGTACCCAGAGTACCCGGAGAAAACCCACCTGTCCGGTCTGGCGACCACCTCACATACTTCCCGGTCCGAGGATCGAACCCGGGTTGCATTGTGAAAAGCGAGCGCTCTAATCACTTCGCTAATCGGACAGCCCACTAGTTACTTAAATAACTTGCCAGTACATATTAACACGATGGCCATCAAACATCAGTTTGACCATTTGAGTTATTTGTCACATTTAAGCATATCTTATAGTTAATATGGATATAGCTTAATTAAATAACTTCCGAACATAGGTACATTAAGGGGATGCGTGGTTGTTTCAGTGAAGTATCGAATGATATTTCATTGAATAAACATTGAAAGCATTATTATAACGAGTGGCGTTAGCTATTAGCTGTCTATGTTCCTGAGTGAACTATTATTATTCGATCACTTAAACAAACACATATTCTTTTTATTTTAAGCTGAAACGTGTTTTTATGATAGAAAACGATACAATCGTGCGGGAAATGGCGCTAGAACGCCGTGCGTAGTTTACGTGCGGGAAATGGCGCTAGAACGCCGTGCGTAGTTTACGTGCGGGAAATGGCGCTAGAACGCCGTGCGTAGTTTACGTGCGGGAAATGGCGCTAGAACGCCGTGCGTAGTTTACGTGCGGGAAATGGCGCTAGAGCGCCGTGCGTAGTTACGTGCGGGAAATGGCGCTAGAAACGCCGTGCGTAGTTTACGTGCGGGAAATGGCGCTAGAACGCCGTGCGTAGTTTACGTGCGGGAAATGGCGCTAGAACGCCGTGCGTAGTTTACGTGCGGGAAATGGCGCTAAAACGCCGTGCGTAGTTTACGTGCGGGAAATGGCGCTAGAACGCCGTGCGTAGTTTACGTGCGAGAAATGGCGCTAGAACGCCGTGCGTAGTTTACGTGCGGGAAATGGCGCTAGAACGCCGTGCGTAGTTTACGTTCGCGTTGACAACATTTCATCTAGCAGCGGCTAGGTAAAGCAGTGAGGAACAACCTAACCCTTACCCCCATAGAAGCACCCCTTGACGCCATTACCAATACGACATACATTGACAATATAGTAGCCACACCAATGTTCATAAACCCTTTCCCTCATAGAAGCACCTCTTGAAGCCATTACCAATAATAGTATATTAATCTAAATCTCTATGTAGTTCCAGTAATATCTATGGAGGTGGGATAGATATGGCGACTACTTATTCACTGCATGATAGCTAAATGGCTGTCGTTTGTATGGAGATATAATAGTATATTACCCTAAATCTCTATGAAGGAAAGGGCTAAATGGCTGTCGTTTGTATGGAGATATAATAGTATATTACCCTAAATCTCTATGAAGGAAAGGGCTAACTGGCTGTCGTTTGTATGGAGATATAATAGTATATTAACCTAAATCTCTATGAAGGAAAGGGTTAAATGGCTGTCGTTTGTATGGAGATATAATAGTATATTACCCTAAATCTCTATGAAGGAAAGGGCTAAATGGCTGTCGTTTGTATGGAGATATAATAGTATATTAACCTAAATCTCTATGAAGGAAAGGGTTAAATGGCTGTCGTTTGTATGGAGATATAATAGTATATTAACCTAAATCTCTATGAAGGAAAGGGTTAAATGGCTGTCGTTTGTATGGAGATATAATAGTATATTAACCTAAATCTCTATGAAGGAAAGGGTTAATCCATTGCTTACAACCAGTGGAATAACACATTTGTTTCACTGATAAATTTCTTTAATACATAATTTGCGCTGCAGACTCGTAATATCGCCATACCATATATTTCGTATTTCACTAGTAGTGTAGTAACTATGCAAAGGAACACCGTATGTATATATACGCTCTTTAGACAAAATCAACCAACCACCTGTCTGTCCGATTAGCGCAGTCGTTAGCGCGCTCACTTCTCACCAATGGAAACCTGGTTCGATACTCGGACCGGGAAGTATGTGAGATGGTACTGTGGTCGCCAGTCGGACAGGTGGGTTTTCTCCAGGCATTCTGGATTCCTCCATACATGAATAACCACATTTATGATTTCATCCGTGCCAACGAGAGTGATTAATACAATATGTTAAAGCTTACAAAAATAAATAAAGTTTAATAAACAATCAACATGGCAAACATAAAATTACAAATAAACTGTGAACTACGTTTTGCCGCCTTTACTATTCATTTACACCCGACCGCATAACGCATGTCATTGTTAATAACTGATGAAACATTTGCAATTCAGTGAATTTACAGTTTTTCTGGACGATTATGTTATAAATAGAATATTATATATTTAATAACAATTGGAAAGCATAAAATAATAAAGTAATATTTTATGTCCCGTTTTCCTATGTGTTGTATGTAGACCTTTCTCAACTTGAAACCGTTATGCTGATGAACATTTCAAAACGAGGTTCGAGCCTCACTGGATCCGTTACGATTGTGCCCTTAGACAGAGCATTTCTCAGCTTGAAACCGTTATGCTGATGAACATTTCAAAACGAGGTTCGAGCCTCACTGGAACCGTTACGATTGTGCCCTTAGACAGAGCATTTCAATTACACTGTGCCTCTTTTCTCTCCCTCGTAGCGATGGATTCCATCAGTAATGAGTTCTCGAGGGTGATTAATATAAGTTAAAAGAATTTGTTTCGTAATCAAGCTAAAATAAATTTGTATAAACTAATAAGAGGTGGAACACAATTCACACTTCTTCATGTCATGTTCGTTACCTGTCAGAGATGGACCAAAGATACATCACTCCTTGAGTAGTCACTGCAAGCAGTTCCCCCGACTTAAATCTGATCCCTGAAAATAAAATGAACTACTCATTTCATTTGATTGGGAACATGTAGTATGCTGAAGGAATTTGTCTCGTTTGACATCATGCGTTAATCTGTTTTATTGCAGATTTAAACACGACCAATTCCTTCTTTGCGTAGACAGACAAAATGCCGAGCCATACTAAAATTAAGTATACAATCACACGACAATGGTTTGAAGAGATTTGATCGAAATGTTAATATTGTGCCGGGTATTACACTTAACGTGGATGTTGTGTTCGTTGACACTAAGATAAAAACATAAATAAGAACTCCATACTCGTATATGTATCGTTGAACAATGGTATGTACTATTTTAGATGCGCAGACAGAGTTATGACCAGCAGACTGTTGTCAGTATTGAACAAGTTACAGATGAAAGTGAGGCGTCGGATGAGTGGTAACTACTCTATTTATATATATATACTCTTGCATTATTTTCCCATTCATAATTGTCTGTGCGTACATATTTCTTTCTGTATGCTACGTTGTATATACGCTGTAGTTGTGCTTATAGGTTACTTTGGATGATTCAATGTTACTCTTTAAGAAATGTAAGCAATTCTTTTAATAGCATATATAAAACAGAACAGAATAGAACAGAAAGTTGATGGATAATCTAATAAGTGAAATATAAAGCAAACACATAAAATGTTGAGAATGACCACTAATCCGTACTGATCTTAGTATTATAATTATATGTCATTTTAATCAAGAGCGTTGTTTTAATGGCAACTACTTCATTATAAAACAATTCTAAATTACATTCCACCATTAATGCAACAATTCAATGCACACCATCAAAGCATGTCGAACAAATGAATATCTTTAAATGTTTTCATAAAATGATATTCGTCTTCAATGTATCGCGTATTACAACATAAACGATAACGTTCGTTCATTTTTTGGGGCATTCTATTTTGTCCATATCTACCCGTGTGCATTCGTAAAGAAATCCACAATTAGTGCGTTGACTGATTTCTACTTTATTGTAAAGAATGTGCAGACATTCTTAATCTTGTAAGTTTAGCAACCCTATTTCTAGAATCACTTTCGCATATCATTTATAGCCTGCATGGTTACAGACACATTATAAAATTATAGAATGATATGATATATCTTTATTTCGTAATAAACCATTTCTGGCCCATGAACAAAGCATCAATACAAAACATTACAAAGTGAAACATGTATGGTAATAGTGTGACGGACACTAATCTCAACAAAGCAACAATACAAAACATTACAAAGTGAAACATGTATGGTAATATGGTGACGGACACTAATCTCAACAAAGCATCAATACAAAACATTACAAAGTGAAACATGTATGGTAATATGGTGACGGACACTAATCTCAACAAAGCATCAATACAAAACATTACAAAGTGAAACATGTATGGTAATATGGTGACGGACACTAATCTCAACAAAGCATCAATACAAAACATTACAAAGTGAAACATGTATGGTAATATGGTGACGGACACTAATCTTAACAAAGCATCAATACAAAACATTACAAAGTGAAACATGTATGGTAATATGGTGACGGACACTAATCTCAACAAAGCACCAATACAAAACATTACAAAGTGAAACATGTATGGTAATATGGTGACGGACACTAATCTCAACGACCAATTATGGGAGAGACATACATTCTTATAAACAAAAACAAAAACAACGCACAAAAACCTAAAATAAACAATAACAAAAAAACCCAACAAGAATTGAGTAGGAATCATTGAAAACAATATATATAAGTGTAGATTATTACGTGTTATGCATTAACCATATATAATATACACATGTAGAACAAGCAATTACCATTACAGTTAAAATGCGTTAACATTTTGAAATGAATACGCTCTAACTCCTTTGATTTTATGAAACCCCCAATTTCAGAACAATAATTAAGATAGAACCAAAATGGCAGTTTTGGTTTTAGACTCATTATGTTCACTTAGGAAGGGGACTATAATGAAAACCCGTGCCCAAATAATGAAAATCGTGTGTTACTTCCATAGTTTATACTTATGTAAATGGCCAAAGGCAATGTATTGCTGATAATGCCAATAAACTTGAAACTATTATTAGTTCCACCAGTGTTCATTATTCACCCGGAATATTCACCTACTTCCCGAAACACCAGGACATTAGTTAATGTCGTATTCACTCATAATAACAATAGATAATCGATACATTTAGATTAGTTTGCAATTATTGTGGTGAGTTAGCTAATAGCACCATATACCCGGCCAATAACAGTAGCAATAGAACACGATCATCAATTAATAATCGGACAGCTAAACGAATAATGACAATATTTAATTAAGATACAATATATAGCCATTAGCCAGTGTAACATATACTAGAGGACATAGAAAACGCATACCTACATTATATGATAGAAAACGCATACCCACATTATATGATAGAAAACGCATACCTACATTATATGATAGAAAACGCATACCTACATTATATGATAGAACACGCATATCTACATTATATGATAGAACACGCATATCTACATTATATGATAGAAAACGCATACCTACATTATATGATAGAACACGCATATCTACATTATATGATAGAAAACGCATACCTACATTATATGATAGAAAACGCATACCTACATTATATGATAGAAAACGCATACCTACATTATATGATAGAAAACGCATACCTACATTATATGATAGAAAACGCATACCTACATTATATGATAGAAAACGCATACCTACATTATATGATAGAACACGCATATCTACATTATATGATTATTATTACATGAAAACGAAATACGAAGGATTCCATCAAATATATATCACATCTTTATTACAAATCACAAACTGAACAACTAAAAATATTCAAAAATGTTTAAAACTATGCATTTATATAGTTATTGTTTTTCATGTAAAAACACACCTATCGGAAGTGTGCGTTTTCTATGTCCTCTAGTATAAGGTTCTACCCGGATGCGGATTGCATAGTTGTACATGTATATGTATAGTTATTGTCCTCTTTCACATACTATTCTTTTATATACTATTTTCTTGACCTTATTACACTGAATACAAGCAAAGCTATGTGATAAATACAATTTACTAGCACACTCATTCAGATAACCAGTGCAAGTTTACACCAGTTCCGTGCATCATGGGATACTATACTAAATGTGTTATTGTCCACGTGATTCATCAGCAGTTTTTGTTAGCGCCCACAAACATGTGGTTTATGCCTATAATGTAGCATTTCCAGATTTTGTCTCGCCCACAACAATGTGTTTTAGACCTATAATGTAGCATTTCCAGATTTTGTTGCCGTCAACAAACATGTGTTTTAGGCCTATAATGTAGCATTTCCAGATTGTGTTGCCGTCAACAAATATGTGTTTTAGGCCTATAATGTAGCATTTCCAGATTTTGTCGCCGCTCACAAATATGTGTTTTAGGCCTATAATGTAGCATTTCCAGATTTTGTTGCCGTCAACAAACATGTGTTTTTAGGCCTATAATGTAGCATTTCCAGATTGTGTTGCCGTCAACAAATATGTGTTTTAGGCCTATAATGTAGCATTTCCAGATTTTGTCGCCGCTCACAAACATGTGTTTTAGGCCTATAATGTAGCATTTCCAGATTTTGTCGCCGCTCACAAACATGTGTTTTATGCCTATAATGTAGCATTTCCAGATTGTGTTGCCGTCAACAAACATGTGTTTTAGGCCTATAATGTAGCATTTCCAGATTTTGTCGCCGCTCACAAACATGTGTTTTATGCCTATAATGTAGCATTTCCAGATTTTGTTGCCGTCAACAAACATGTGTTTTAGGCCTATAATGTAGCATTTCCAGATTGTGTTGCCGTCAACAAACATGTGTTTTAGGCCTATAATGTAGCATTTCCAGATTTTGTTGCCGTCAACAAACATGTGTTTTAGGCCTATAATGTAGCATTTCCAGATTTTGTTGCCGTCAACAAACATGTGTTTTAGGCCTATAATGTAGCATTTCCAGATTGTGTTGCCGTCAACAAACATGTGTTTTAGGCCTATAATGTAGCATTTCCATTTTTGTCGCCGCTCACAAACATGTGTTTTAGGCCTATAATGTAGCATTTCCAGATTTTGTTGCCGTCAACAAACATGTGTTTTAGGCCTATAATGTAGCATTTCCAGATTGTGTTGCCGTCAACAAACATGTGTTTTAGGCCTATAATGTAGCATTTCCAGATTGTGTTGCCGTCAACAAACATGTGTTTTAGGCCTATAATGTAGCATTTCCAGATTTTGTCGCCGCCCAAAAACATGTGTTTTATAATATAATTATATTGCATTTCCTCCATCAACACACACACACCCATGAATAGACATTTGCTGCAGGATCCATTAGCATATTTGCCATTTAGCTTTTTGGAATGCTTTAAATAAGTTTAGTAAGATGTTCGACACCCATGTATTTTATATTGTAGTATTTTCTAGATAGTGTTACCGTCCACACACCCATGTATTTTATATTGTAGTATTGTCTAGATATTGTCACCGTCCACACACCCATGTATTTTATATTGTAGTATTTTCTAGATATTGTCACCGTCCACACACCCATGTATTTTATATTGTAGTATTGTCTAGATATTGTCACCGTCCACACACCCATGTATTTTATATTGTAGTATTGTCTAGATATTGTCACCGTCCACACACCCATGTATTTTTATTGTAGTTTTCTAGATAGTGTTACCGTCCACACACCCATGTATTTTATTGTAGTATTGTCTAGATAGTGTCACCGTCCACACACCCATGTATTTTATATTGTAGTGTTTTCTAGATAGTGTTACCGTCCACACCCATGTATTTTATATTGTAGTATTGTCTAGATATTGTCACCGTCCACACACCCATGTATTTTATATTGTAGTGTTTTCTAGATAGTGTTACCGTCCACACCCATGTATTTATATTGTAGTATTGTCTAGATATTGTCACCGTCCACACACCCATGTATTTTATATTGTAGTGTTTTCTAGATAGTGTTACCGTCCACACCCATGTATTTTATATTGTAGTGTTTTCTAGATAGTGTTACCGTCCACACCCATGTATTTTATATTGTAGTATTGTCTAGATATTGTCACCGTCCACACACCCATGTATTTTATATTGTAGTGTTTTCTAGATAGTGTTACCGTCCACACCCATGTATTTTATATTGTAGTATTGTCTAGATATTGTCACCGTCCACACACCCATGTATTTTATATTGTAGTGTTTTCTAGATAGTGTTACCGTCCACACCCATGTATTTTATATTGTAGTATTGTCTAGATATTGTCACCGTCCACACACCCATGTATTTTATATTGTAGTATTGTCTAGATATTGTCACCGTCCACACAGCCATGTATTTTATATTGTAGTGTTTTCTAGATAGTGTCACCGTCCACACACCCATGTATTTATATTGTAGTATTGTCTAGATAGTGTTACCGTCCACACCCATGTATTTTATATTGTAGTGTTTTCTAGATAGTGTTACCGTCCACACCCATGTATTTTATATTGTAGTATTGTCTAGATAGTGTTACCGTCCACACCCATGTATTTTATATTGTAGTATTGTCTAGATAGTGTTACCGTCCACACCCATGTATTTTATATTGTAGTATTGTCTAGATAGTGTTACCGTCCACACCCATGTATTTTATATTGTAGTATTGTCTAGATAGTGTTACCGTCCACAGCCATGTATTTTATATTGTAGTATTGTCTAGATAGTGTTACCGTCCACACCCATGTATTTTATATTGTAGTGTTTTCTAGATAGTGTTACCGTCCACACCCATGTATTTTATATTGTAGTATTGTCTAGATAGTGTTACCGTCCACAGCCATGTATTTTATATTGTAGTATTGTCTAGATACTGTCACCGTCCACACACCCATGTATTTATATTGTAGTATTTTCTAGATAGTGTTACCGTCCACAGCCATGTATTTTATATTGTAATATTGTCTAGATAGTGTTACCGTCCACACACCCATGTATTTATATTGTATTGTTTTCTAGATAGTGTTACCGTCCACACCCATGTATTTTATATTGTAATATTGTCTAGATAGTGTTACCGTCCACACCCATGTATTTTATATTGTAATATTGTCTAGATAGTATTACCGTCCACACAGCCATGTATTTTATATTGTAGTATTGTCTAGATAGTGTTACCGTCCACACCAATGTATTTTATATTGTAGTGTTTTCTAGATAGTGTTACCGTCCACACCCATGTATTTTATATTGTAGTATTGTCTAGATAGTGTTACCGTCCACACCCATGTATTTTATATTGTAGTATTGTCTAGATAGTGTTACCGTCCACACCCATGTATTTTATATTGTAGTGTTTTCTAGATAGTGTTACCGTCCACACCCATGTATTTTATATTGTAGTATTGTCTAGATAGTGTTACCGTCCACACCCATGTATTTATATTGTAGTATTGTCTAGATAGTGTTACCGTCCACACCCATGTATTTTATATTGTAGTATTGTCTAGATAGTGTTACCGTCCACACACCCATGTATTTTATATTGTAATATTGTCTAGATAGTATTACCGTCCACACAGCCATGTATTTTATATTGTAGTATTGTCTAGATAGTGTTACCGTCCACACCCATGTATTTTATATTGTAGTGTTTTCTAGATAGTGTTACCGTCCACACCCATGTATTTTATATTGTAGTATTGTCTAGATAGTGTTACCGTCCACAGCCATGTATTTTATATTGTAGTATTGTCTAGATAGTGTTACCGTCCACACCCATGTATTTTATATTGTAGTGTTTTCTAGATAGTGTTACCGTCCACACCCATGTATTTTATATTGTAGTATTGTCTAGATAGTGTTACCGTCCACAGCCATGTATTTTATATTGTAGTATTGTCTAGATAGTGTTACCGTCCACACCCATGTATTTTATATTGTAGTGTTTTCTAGATAGTGTTACCGTCCACACCCATGTATTTTATATTGTAGTATTGTCTAGATAGTGTTACCGTCCACAGCCATGTATTTTATATTGTAGTATTGTCTAGATACTGTCACCGTCCACACACCCATGTATTTATATTGTAGTATTTTCTAGATAGTGTTACCGTCCACAGCCATGTATTTTATATTGTAATATTGTCTAGATAGTGTTACCGTCCACACACCCATGTATTTATATTGTATTGTTTTCTAGATAGTGTTACCGTCCACACCCATGTATTTTATAATGTATTATAACAAGATTTGTCACTGATAATACCCATGTATTTTATAAAGTAGATTTATCCAGATTGGTCAGTGTGTTTACGTTTTGTAGCTTAGCGTTTTGAAAATCATTATTTTGGAATTGAAACATGATGCTTGTACAAAAATGAGACGTAAATAAACATGTATCTATCTATCTATGATGTGACCATGCACAAACCAACTATTCCGTTTCAATGAATCATTTGTTTTATTGCAAATCAGATATAATACATAGTATGATAATGCAAATGGTTTGGGTCGCTCGTTTTAACAACATTAGTTTATTATCAATGTTCATTTTTTTCACTTATAGTCCTATTTTTTTGGATTGCATTTGATTTGTTAAATATGTTGTGGGCCTCATGGTATATTAACGTTTTTAAATATGTTGTGGGCCTCATGGTATATTAACGTTTTTAAATATGTTGTGGGCCTCATGGTATATTAACGTTTTTAAATATGTTGTGGGCCTCATGGTATATTAACGTTTTTAAATATGTTGTGTGCCTCATGGTATATTAACGTGTTTAAATATGTTGTGAGCCTCGTGGTATATTAACGTGTTTAAATATGTTGTGGGCCTCATGGTATATTAACGTTTTTAAATATGTTGTGGGCCTCATGGTATATTAACGTGTTTAAATATGTTGTGAGCCTCGTGGTATATTAACGTTTTTAAATATGTTGTGGGCCTCATGGTATATTAACGTTTTTAAATATGTTGTGTGCCTCATGGTATATTAACGTTTTAAATATGTTGTGTGCCTCATGGTATATTGACGTTTTAAATATGTTGTGTGCCTCATGGTATATTAACGTTTTTAAATATGTTGTGTGCCTCGTGGTATATTAACTTTTGTTAAATATGGTCTATCGTAAAATAACGTCTTTATTATTTATTATTCAACGACCCAAGTCAGGAGCCAACTATGAAGCTTCGTTTGATTAATTGTCAAATATATCCAGGTTACGAAGATGATAACTTGTATTACTTCCGGGATGTATAGAGGTTAATTTCCGGGTTGCATACATCAAGGGCAGTGTAATTAGTTACATATGTGATTAAAATACGTCTGTTAGTGTTAACATTATGCAATGACATTTAGGCTCTCTCGATTGTAACTAGCAAAATAATTAAAATGTCATTATTTTAAATAGAATTATTGTTTTAGAAGGTTACGCGCGCTATGCCTTCATTCTGGTCCAATAGTAGTAACCTTTGAACCAAGAATACTATGGTTTGAAATAGATCTAATTAGATTTGATATTGTCACAGCTTTTTATGAGACGTAATAATAATTCACCGATGGTGCTGAAAGCAGGTGACAATTGGCCAGAACTCAGTTATAATATATATTGCGCATGCGTAAACCAACTATATTTTGATAGCGGATGTTGTACACTGGCATATACTTCAACAGCATTTGTTCTATAGGCCTAACCAACTATAGCATTAACCAGCACTTTGTAAGCTTTATATTAATGTAAATGATGTAGTAATTGATTAGGCCTATTATTGTACAACGCAACAAACAACTCCATGTTGTTTTCTGATTGTCTACGTAGGAAGTCCTGATGGCGCAGTGGATGTGCGTTCGCTTCAGGTGCGAAAGGTCCGGAGTTCGAGCCCCGCTGGCGCCGTTACGATTGTGCCCTTATGCAAGGCATTTAATTTCCACGTTGCCTCTTCTCTCTCCCTCGTGGCGATGGATTCCATCAGGAATGAGGTCTCGAGAGTGATTAATATAAGTTGTAAGAACTTGTTTCGCAATCGAGCTAAAATAAATTTGTATAAACTACTTTGTAGATACTCGTGCCCTTCCATCGAACATCTTAGAGCTATTTCGGTTAAACTTAAGACCCAAATAGAAACAAAAATGGCTTTTCCTAATAGCTTGCTTCAGTATTTGTGTAGTAAATATTCTTTCTTCCCGCTGATGGAAGAGTCGGGATTTAGGGCCGGTCGGGAAAACAGAAACAGACAGTTGTCGGCTCATGCAAATTAAGAAACACTCTATGATGATATGCTATACTAATACTATTATAGCTCAACTTTTTTACCCACGGATCTGTTGTCCAGCGGTAACACGCTGGATTGATAATATCAAATATATTGGTTCGATCCCCCGTCTGGCCCTAATAAAATTAATAGTCTTTCAGATGGGACTTTAAGCCGAGTTCTTGTGTCGGTGCTGTACACCGTGCACGTAAAAGAACCAGAGGATACTCTGGAATGGGTCTCTGTCTGTATCATTGCACTATCCTCCAACAATCTAAAAATCACTAATCTCTTCAGGAGGCGTTGCTCATAGTAATATGGGCAACCAGTAGCGACGATAAATAAACGTAAAACACACACTTTTAGTTCACCAGATCAATGACATTCTATGTAACTCTAGTTTATAGCAAACATATGTGCATTATGCATGAATAGTTTATAGCAAACATATGTGCATTATGCATGAATAGTTTAAGCTTAATCATATTTTATTTTGCTCTATTATGACACAGAACATACACACACTATATACAAAGAAGCAAAACAAAATTGTCGAGCCACACATTCTAACAACAGAGACGGCTCTTCTCAAAGAATAGTTAGGTCACACATAACAGCTATACATGTATAACATAGCAATACTATTATAATGAACATAGCGAAAGGAAGAGCTAATTAATTCCTCTTACCCAGAGTTTGTCTTCGAGTATCCAAATCTTATCATTTTGAACAGTTCATTATTAATTGACGCAAAATAAGATCACCTCGTTTGTTCTATTTTCATGTTGTTTCAATACCTGCCTTTGATTGTTCAGATACTGGTGGTTACAAACCGTGTATATCTGTATCATCTGCTCGTCATAGGCGAGTTTAGTCCTATAGTTGACATCAGCTAATAAGTCCCTACAGCCAAATATTCGCATTTAATGATTGCAAATTAGCCTCTAACAACTCTCGCATTCACGCACCACACACTCTATTTAGTCAATTGCACTGGTTGATATTTCTCGTCAAATATAACTATTATATGTTGATTGTTTCTTGTGTTCGTGTTTTTCCCGTTAATTTATCGTCGCTATCGGTTGCCCAAATGAGCGACGCCTCCTGAAGAGATTAGTCATTTTAGATTTTCGGAGTATAGTGCAGAGACAGACAGAGACCCATTCCAGAGTCTCCTCTGGTTCTTTTACATGCACGGTGTAAAGCACCGACACGAGACCTCGATTTAAAGTCCCATCTGAAAGACTGTTAACTTTATTAGGGTCAGACGGGGGATCGTTACTAACATAGTACTATTAACATATATGTGGTCCTCCCTACAGACGGGGGATCGTTCCTAACAGAGTACTATTAACATATATGTGGTCCTCCCTACAGACGGGGGATCGTTCCTAACATAGTACTATTAACATATATGTGGTCCTCCCTACAGACGGGGGATCGTTCCTAACAGAGTACTATTAACATATATGTGGTCCTCCCTACAGACGGGGGATCGTTCCTAACAGAGTACTATTAACATATATGTGGTCCTCCCTACAGACGGGGGATCGTTCCTAACAGAGTACTATTAACATATATGTGGTCCTCCCTACATACGGGGGATCGTTCCTAACATAGTACTATTAACATATATGTGGTCCTCCCTACAGACGGGGGGGGGGGGTCGTTCCTAACAGAGTACTATTAGCATATATGTGGTCCTCCCTACAGACGGGGGATCGTTCCTAACATAGTACTATTAACATATATGTGGTCCTCCCTACATACGGGGGATCGTTCCTAACAGAGTACTATTAACATATGTGTGGTCCTCCCTACATACGGGGGATCGTTCCTAACAGAGTACTATTAACATATGTGTGGTCCTCCCTACAGACGGGGGATCGTTCCTAACAGAGTACTATTAACATATGTGTGGTCCTCCCTACAGACGGGGGGTCGTTCCTAACAGAGTACTATTAACATATGTGTGGTCCTCCCTACGTACGAATGTTCGGCATAAAAAGCCTTTATCAATGAAAACAAAAATCTGACTATTTCATTTTCTTTAAGAGTGTTGTGAATCAATTGGATAATCACTAAACTGAGATAAACTGGGATACAACAACTACATGGTGCATATTAAACCAGTATTATTAACTCCATAGGCTAATCATTCTGCGCCACCATTGTGCGCATCTACTTTTTTAAAAATCTTTATTTATTTTACAACTTAAACTTTATTTATTTTACAACGATTGCGAAGCAAATTTTAACAACTTATATTAATCACTCTCGTTGGCTCGGATGAAAGCGTATATGTGGTCATTCATGTGGGAGGAAACCGGAGTACCCGGAGAAAACCCACCTGTCCGATTTGGTGACCACCGTACCATCTCACATACTTCCCGGTCCGATGATCGAAGCCTTGGTGAGAAGCGAGCGCGCTAACAACTGCGCTAATCGGATAGCCATTAATCTGCTTGTTCCCCTTTGTAATAAATTAAGTGTTTTGTCGGATTTTATCCGTTCTAGTAATGACAATACATGGGATACGTATTGCATGTGTACTATATACCACCAACTAGAGGGCCCTAAGGGAGAAGAGGGCCCTAATGGAGAAGATGGTCATAAGAAGAGCTCCCTAAGGGAGAAGAGGGTCCTAAGAAGAGGGCCCTAAGGAAGAAGAGGGTCATAAGAAGAGGGCCTTAAGGAAGAAGACGGTCCTAAGAAGAGGGCCCTAAGGGAGAAGAGGGTCCTAAGAATAGGGCCCTAAGGAAGAAGAGGGCCCTAAGGGAGAAGAGGGTCCTAAGAATAGGGCCCTAAAGGAGAAGAGGGTCCTAAGAAGAGGGCCCTAAGGGAGAAGAGGGTCATAAGAAGAGGGCCCTAAGGGAGAAGAGGGTCCTAAGAAGAGGGCCCAAAGGGAGATTAGTTAAACTAATTAGGTCATCTTCTATAAATAAAGAAATATAGCTATTAGGTGTAGAAAACTGATATTTCATTCGGATTTCAGATTCGGGTTTTATGCAAATTGGGTGTAATGCTGACATTAGTGTGGGACTGTGGTCAAAAGTTCGTGCAGCCGTGCAGCCCGTGCAGCCCGTGCAGTTATTTAAGTAATCGATTTCTATAATTTCAGTTTCATTTGCAGCTAGAAACCCACATCCTTTAGTGTCGCATGTAAACGCGATAAATAAATAGTGCGTGCGTTGTCATATCGTCCTGTTTCATTAAAACAAGGTTATGTGATGATGTTCTAAATTTAGACAATGCAATTCTATATTTAGTGTCCGGAACAATGCTTAGCCCTTTCCCTCATAGAAGCACCTCTTGACGACATTACCAATACGACATACATTCACAATATAGTAGCCAAACTATAATAAAGGCCAGAATCTCATGTAATTCCAGAAATATCTATGGAGGTCGGATATATATGGCGACTACGTATCCACTGCATGATAGCTAAATGGTTGTCCTTTGTATGGAGATATAATAGTATATTAACCTAAATCTCTATGAAGGAAAGGGTTAAACAGTTATCCAGTTCAAACTTGTTTTTGAAAATAAAATAAATTATGACTGGAGAACGTGAATGTTGCATACTGACACATTTAAATGTTCGTCTTGGATGTTCAAATTTCCATATTTTCAGAGATACGAATTTGAATTTTTATGATTTGCAAAATACACACCACCTCCAAGTTGAAAACCCAACTATTCGTCATAAAACCTACTGTTTGTATTGCATTTTGGGGATTTTAGATTTATTTTCCGGGACAATCTGCAGGCCCGGTCCTTTATGCACTTACAGTAGCTACGCGCCTGGTTTATAGACAATTCTAACGCAGCTGTGTAATGCGATGAGGGAATAAACAATGTATGTCTTGAAACAGCTGTTCAAATAAAGTCTATGAACAAAATGCGATAGTACTGGCCATAAGTAGGAGCAAGATTAATTAAGCATAACCATATGTCACAAGGTGCTGTATTATCAATAAATATATTAAATTACACATTTATCCCTTGTTTACAGTGATGATAAGGAGTAATATTTGCTGCTAAATAATACATTTAAATTGACTGATAACATACTATACATTTAAATTGACTGATAACATACAATACATTTAAATTGACTGATAACATACCATACATTTAAATTGACTGATAACATACAATACATTTAAATTGACTGATAACATACAATACATTTAAATTGACTGATAACATACTATACATTTAAATTGACTGATAACATACAATACATTTAAATTGACTGATAACATACAATACATTTAAATTGACTGATAACATACAATACATTTAAATTGACTGATAACATACAATACATTTAAATTGACTGATAACATACAATACATTTCAATTGACTGATAACATACTATACATTTAAATTGACTGATAACATACAATACATTTAAATTGACTGATAACATACTATACATTTAAATTGATTGATAACATACTATACATTTAAATTGATTGATAACATACAATACATTGCATCATCGAGAATTGCTGTATTTCTTAGATCCGTTAGGCAATTGTCGTCACGATAGATGTCCGTTGAAATTTCCGATTAAAATAATATTTTTTGTTTTTTTAAACTTTATTTATTTTACAACGATTGCGAAGCAAGTTTTAGCAACTTATAGTAATCACTCTCTTTTGGCGCAGATGTAAACGTATATGCTGTCATTCATGTGGGAGGAAACCGAAGTACCCGGAGAAAACCCACATGTCCATTGTTATGTACAAACACTTCATATATTAGCTATGTTATATATTGTTTAGAGAAAAAGGTTAGGCCACGTATTGAGCCATATAATTCAGTTGTGGATTAACGCAGTAATAGACATGTATATATAATACCTATTTTGCCCACATCTGCAGACCCCGTCAGTGCTCGCCGGTGGTATTATCATGTGTATGTTTAAGCAACGAATACATTCGGTACATTTCTACCCCCCCCCCCCACACACACAAAGTGACGTATATTACGGAACTTATGTATTCTCATAAAGTATTCTAATGAATCTTGCACTTCAAATCACCTGCCTCTCAACTACGCAGGTTCGAATCCCCATGGTGTGTCGAAGAAAGTGATGAAGTTATCCAGCTTCTTTGTGGTAGGTGGGTGGTTCTACCCATGTGCCCGACCATGCTCGGAGGGGCATCCGGGGTCTTCCTCCACCAATAATAGCCGGATAGTCGTTATAAGACATTAAGCTGTGTGTGCAACTTTAAACCACAAAACATAGAAACATCAAATAAATCGTCTTAATCAGATAACCTTATTTCGGGAAGGGAAGGGCCGTAGCTAATGTTGCTAGAGCTTGTTGCCCTACCCGTTCGCCTTTATTTAATGTGTCATGTTTTGTATTCACAACATTTATATGTAAAACGAACCGACCAATGAAATATGATTAAACTAAGTATAATCATCGTGTCTTGAATTACAAGCATGATGCGTTTAAGCTTAAACTTTATTTATTTTACAACGTTTGCGAAGCAATTTCTATCAACTTATATTAATCACTCTCGTTCGCGCGGATGAAAGCGTATAATTATGTGGTCATTCGTGTGGGAGGAAAACCGGAGTACCTGTAGAAAACCCACCTGTCCGATCTGGCGACCATCGTACCATCTCGCATACCGGGTTGCACTGGTGAGAAGCGAGCGCACTAACTACTGTGCTAATCGGACAGCCAAAATGATCTCACGACAAGCTGGTTATTTCTAAGTTTACACATGACGTATGTGAGGCATTTAATACTTCATTCATATATAGTTCTTAACATTATTTACATTCATAGATCTAAACAGGTTCTACATTCATAGATCTAAACAGGTTCTACATTCATAGATCTAAACAGGTTCTACATTCATAGATCTAAACAGTTTCTACATTCATAGATCTAAACACTTTCTACATTCATATATCTAAACACTTTCTACATTCATATATCTAAACACTTTCTACATTCATATATCTAAACACTTTCTACATTCATATATCTAAACACTTTCTACATTCATATATCTAAACACTTTCTACATTCATAGATCAAAACAGGTTCTACATTCATATATCTAAACAGTTTCTACATTCATAATCTAAACACTTTCTTCCTGTAAATGTCGCAGCAACTGACGGGAGTGATAAATGGCTTAGGTGACTATTAGCTTATAGGACCACTATTTTGAGGTGCAACCATACCCGGTCAGCTAACAAAACGAGCTATATACCAAAATGTTTGTAAATGTATGAAGTTTGTCACACATACGGCATAAATTGGCATAACTTGTGGCATTCTGATAAATCCAAGATGGCGTCCAAAATGGCCGCCATAAATTGATAGTTCACTTAAATGACAATAAATCGTCCAGAAGTTTACATTTTGTGATTTTATTCATTTATTTGTGTATTCATGTGTAAGAATATACATTGTCAATTGGATTGTATGTCATTTTGCAAAGAAATTATTGTACCATTTAAGAAATATGCAAATTACCGATTAAAATTGTCAAATTTAATGGTTAGGGGTGGTATTTTAAATTTTAGCTCCGAGTCTTTGATGTAAATCATGTGTAAGTATGTATACAACGGAAGTGTAGATCAAAACTAATTAAAATAATGGCTTCTTGGCGGAAATCAGATGGACACTATGAATGTGTAAGCTTTTATAAGTGGGTGGGGTAATTTATAACACAGGAATGACTTAGAAATTAGAAGAACATGTAACCAACAGCGAGATAAATACTAACTATACTCACAACCGGAACAGTAAACACATACATTACAAAGTGGCATCCGTGGTCCAGTGGTAGAGCGTCGGATTTTGAATCAAACGGTCCCGGGTTCGATACTCGGTCAGGCCACGTATGTAGTGTCATTGAGCAAGGCACCTCACACACATTGCTTAGTACTGGTTAACCACTTAGGTCGGCTAAGCCTGCCCAGGAAAACATGTATGCGTCCCCGCAAGGGGTTTGACATTAATGGAACATACATACATACATACATACAAGTAATCAACTTGTTCGAAGATATATGCTAACTAATTATATTTCAATAACCACTTTTACTAGACAATCTTTAGAATGTTTGTCAAAATAATAACATCCAAAAGTAAGTCTCATGGCCTTTCACATCTGAAGCGAACGCGCGCAACCACTGCACTATCACGACGTCCACACTTTGGCTCTTGTAACAATCTATACATGTTCGTGATATTTACGAAATATATTCCGGTCAGAGACGTGTCCATTCTATAATTGCTGGTTTTCCCCCAATTTGATAGATCGATACAGGAGATCAATATAATTTTGGAGTGAAATGGCATTTTCTGTGTTTGTGTGGAAAATGTTATGTTTTACTTGAATAGAACGTAACCTTATTATCAGAACTTTTATCACAATTATATACATGTATTATATAATTATTAATATTATAGAAAGTCACCTTAGTAGCACAGTTGCACAATGTGTTTGGTTGATAGCGGGGTGAACAAAGGAACTTTGCGAGTGCACATTTCTAGTCTTGGTTTAAACAGTATTTATTGCAAGACATAACTCACATATAACATACAACGACATACCTAATACACAGGAGGAAGCTAATTCTAGCTTTAAATCTTTTTCCTTTTCTTTTCTAGTCTTAATATATATGAGGCTGTTAAATATATTTATATATCATATAAACGGAAGCATGGAATACAATTGTGCATTGCGTTTATGAGAACAATACGTGGTCAACTACAGCAGCAACAGTTGGCCGTTGTTGATTGTGGAATGATGATTTTTGGTGTGTTTTACGTTTATTTATCGCCACTACTGGTTGCCTATATGAGCGACGCCTCCTTAGTGCAATGAGACCCATTACAGAGTCTCCTGGTTCTTTTACGTTCACGGTGTACAGCACCGACACGAGACATCGGTTTAAAGTCCCAATTTGAAAGACTGTTAATTTTATTAGTGTCAGACCTGCGAACACTGGACTACCAGTCCAGCGTGTTAACCACTGGACTACATATCCGTCTGGGTGATTTTTAAAAATGTATTTCATATATAAATAAGACAAACGACTCTAGGGCGGGACCTATTACGACATATAGTGATACTTTGTTAGAACACTACTAATCACATTTCGTCGATCTGATCGTGGATGCATACTGATTGTTTACGATATTTCTTAATAGCGCATTAGTGCTTTTTTGTTTTTGATTTGTTTTTGATTTAACCATATTTTATTGCATATGTAATATACTCGACAATACAATAATACATACGAGCATGAATCAGATGTGAAATAAGTTAACAGATTATAAGGCACATACATACATTTGTGTAACATAGCAAAAGGGTCGGGCCACAATGTAATGTAATATACGAAAAAATGCAATAAAATATTATTTAAAAAAATTCTACTCAGAATGATATGTACTTTTTATATGTCTTTGAGTTTGCATTATATGCATGCACATGTACATAGATGAGACTTTGATACAGATGAAAACTGATAACCGCACATGTATTCAATGTAACGTTGTCATTAGCCTGGGTGCCAGTTCTGTCGAATTTTCACTTTTTAACTTCTGGCAAAATTACATGATCAGAAACTCAATACGGTATCGGTGTTAAAATATATTTATTTGACTGACCAGGCAAACTATATCGACTCCTGTTCCCAGGCTACGTTGTCATAAATGAAACGAATTAGGCCATCACTTGAGTGTGTGATTTTACGCTTACGTTTTACGTTTTTACGTTATACGTCGTTACCGGTTGCCTCCTGAAGAGATTAGTTATTTTAGATTTTGGAGGATGGTGCATGATACAGACAGAGACCCATTCCAGAATCTCCTCTGGTTCTTTTACGTGCACGGTGTAAAGCACCGACACGAGACCTCGGTTTAACGTCCCATCTGAAAGACTGTTAATTTTATTATGGTCAAACGGGGGATCGAACCTGCGATCCCTGGATTACCAATCCAGCGTGTTACCACTGGTCTACATATCCGTCTGTGATAATTGATAATCACTTGATAATTATAGCATCTATTTTATACTGCTAGCCAAATTAAAATGGCCCAAATGTATTATGCTGCGATTTACATAAATAAAGGGAAACATCCCTCAGTATATTCATATTCATGTATTTATATTTTCAATAATCAACTTAGGAAATACATGCATGTACATTAATCCACACACAGACAAGCTGAAAGTACTGGAGGCGTGGGACGAGCCATATGACGGGCACGACGATGGAGATAGTGCCGGGGCCACGCTGCACTATGAAGGTCGTGCGCTCAATGTCACTTTGTCGTCTGGAGACAGGAGTAAACTTGGCCAGCTTTCGCAATATGCCATCTGTACAGGGGCGGATTACGTCGAAAATACAGGTTTGTGTTATGCTTTATGAAAGTATGCGTCTTGGACAACACACACTGTATATTTTTAGAGGATAGTGCAATGATACACAGAGAGAGAGAGAGAGAGAGAGGCCCATTCCAGAGTCACCTCTGATTCTTTTACGTGCACGATGTAAAGCACAGACACGAGACCTCGGTTTAACGTCCCATCTGAAAGACTGTTAATTTTATTATGGTCAAACGGGGGATCGAACAAATATTATAAAAGTTTACTCAACTTATATACCATATCCGTGACCTGGTGGTTATAGCTTCCTCCTACGGATTGGGAGCTTGAAGGTCGTTTTGTTAGCAGCTAGCTAGTTAAATAATGCTTACTGATTGCATATTAACCTGACCTGCATGGGTAGGATTCCGGAAGTAATGGTGTTCATAAGAGGTGTCTCATAAGTCAATATTGACACTATGCAATAACAACTTTTCTTTTTCATCCAACCAGATCCAGCAATGATAATATACGCTGTAAATAAATCGCGTAATAGCTTAATTACGGTAACTCACGACAGCTGGTTCCCAGGGCTATTATCGTAAAATATTACGATGGCCTGCATGTACATATATATTAATAATTTACTGCATTTTTATAAACTAATTGGCATTATATATTATATATATGCGTAGTAGTTGTAGATAGCAGAACTTAGTTTATACACATTTATTTGAGCTCGATTGCGAAACAAGTTCTTACAACTTATATTAATCACTATCGAGATCTCATTCCTGATGAAATCCATCGCCACAATGGAGATAGAGGAGGCAACGTGGAATTTAAATGCATTGCCTAAGGGCACAATCGTAACGTCTCCAGCGGGGCTCGAACTCCGGACCTTTCGCACCTGAAGCGAACGCGCATCCACTGCTCTATCACGACTTCAGCAGAAACGTAACTATTTGTGATATAGTGTACAAACACACCCGATGAAGCATACATGTACCATTACTTTATTTTCATGTTTGGGTCACTCACCCCTCTAATAAACAAAGTGCCACCTCTTTTATCCAGAGTACTGGCAAACTACTGCCTATAAGTGCATTGCTTTGTGACATCCTAAGCTAAACTTAATGTTACATTAAGTGAATTTTCTGGTAACACTTCAAGATGAACAACTTCACACATGAGTCATCTCAGCAAAGCACTTACAATTCATGAATGTCCTTTGTATAGTCAGTCGTACATAAAGGGGGTACTTTGATAGCATAGACAGTCGTACATTAAGGGGGTACTTTGATAGCATAGACAGTCGTACATTAAGGGGGTATTTTGATAGCATAGACAGTCGTACATTAAGGGGGTACTTTGATAGCATAGACAGTCGTATATTCAGGGGGTACTTTGATAGCATAGAAGTCGTACATTAAGGGGGTACTTTGATAGCATAGACAGTCGTATATTCAGGGGGTACTTTGATAGCATAGAAGTCGTACATTAAGGGGGTATTTTGATAGCATAGACAGTCGTACATTAAGGGGGTACTTTGATAGCATAGACAGTCGTACATTAAGGGGGTATTTTGATAGCATATACAGTCGTACATTCAGGAGGTACTTTGATAGCATAGACAGTCGAACATTCAGGGGGTACTTTGATAGCATAGACAGTCGTACATTAAGGGGGTACTTTGATAGCATAGACAGTCGTACATTAAGGGGGTACTTTGATAGCATAGAAGTCGTACATTAAGGGGGTACTTTGATAGCATAGACAGTCGTACATTAAGGGGGTACTTTGATAGCATAGAAGGCGTACATTAAGGGGCTACTTTGATAGCATAGACAGTCGTACATTGAGGAGGTACTTTGATAGCATATACAGTCGTACATTAAGGGGGTACTTTGATAGCATAGAGAGTCGTACATTCAGGAGGTACTTTGATAGCATAGACAGTCGTACATTCAGGATGTATACTGACAGTATAGACAGTCGTACATTCAGGATGTACATTGACAGCATAGACAGTGGTGCATTCAGGATGTACATTGACAACATAGACAGTCGTACATTCGGGATGTACATTGATAGCATAGACAGTGGTACATTCAGGATGTACATTGACAACATAGACAGTGTAGTATACAGGTACATACGTATATATTGTACAGGTACACACGTATATAGTGTACAGGTACATACGTGTATATTATACAGGTACATACGTATATATTGTACAGGTACATACGTATATATTGTACAGGTACATACGTATATATTGTACAGGTACATACGTATATATTGTACAGGTACATACGTTAACATTATACAGGTACATATGTATATATTGTACAGTTACATACGTATATATTGTACAGGTACATACGTGTATATTATACAGGTACATATGTATATATTGTACGGTACATACGTATATATTGTACAGGTACATACGTATATATTGTACAGGTACATACGTATATATTGTACAGGCACATACGTATATATTGTACAGGTACATACGCATATATTATACAGGTACACACGTGTATATTGTACAGGTACATACGTATATATTATACAGGTACATACGTATATATTGTACAGGTACATACGTATATATTGTACAGGTATATACGTGTATATTATACAGGTACATACGTATATATTATACAGGTACATACGTATATATTATACAGGTACATACGTATATATTGTACAGGTACATACGTATATATTATACAGGTACATACGTATATATTGTACAGGTACATACGTATATATTGTACAGGCCCACATACGTATATATTGTACAGGTACATACGTGTATATTGGCGTCAAGAAGTATATGACTGGCGGTTCTAAGGTTGGATTCCCGAACACGGAGATGCTGGAAGTAGACATACCTGTCGCGGTGGGGAGTGCCTATACACTACCGGCTACATTCTCCGAGAACGAGAACAGAAAATACCCACTGTTTGATAGCAGTGGCAGGGTATGTACAAGTGTTTTTACCAGGCCGTAAGAAAGGTCTATCTTTAAAGGTCTTAAAATTTATGTCACCAATTCATCTGAAATAGACAACAATAGCGAACACTCATTCTCACAGAAATATCAACATGACAAGTTTAAACTTGATTTATTTTACAAAGATAAGGTAAACGTCGCAAGTTTTAACAACTTATATTAATCACTCTCGTTGGCACTGCTGAAAGCGTAAATGTTGTAATTCGTGTGGGGGGACACCGAAGTACCCGGAGAAAACCCACCTGACCGACTGGTGACCACCATACCATTTCATATACTTCCCGGTCCGAGGATCGAACCCGGGTTGCATTGGTGAGAAGCGAGCGCGCTAACCACTGCGCTAATCGGAAAACCCGTCAACACGACACATGTAACGGTCAAGCTTAGAATAGTTAGCAACGTGTCCATAAACTGACGACTATTCTAGGAACATTTGCATTTCGTGCATTGTGGTGCATTTGCTGAAGGCAGAGCAGAGCATATCAATTATGCTTGGTAGAGAGCGTCTAACTGTGTTAGCATATTTAGATGAGGCCGGTCCCACGTCTAACTGTGTTAGCATATTTAGATGAGGCCTGTCCCACGTCTAGATGAGGCCTGTCCCACGTCTAACTGTGTTAGCATATTTAGATGAGGCCTGTCCCACGTCTAGATGAGGCCTGTCCCACGTCTAGATGAGGCCTGTCCCACGTCTAAAACTGCTATTTGTGATTTGATAGTTCTTGGAAATATTTTCAGCTGGATGCAAGCCTATCTACTGGTGTCTCTATTAGACAGTTCGTCTCGAATAATTGCCGCTATTTCCGTCTGAATCCCCGCATTCACGAGTGTTACATTGACATCGTGCACCACGAGAACAAGAGGCGTACACGTACAGGTTTGTTTCTTTGGTAATACATTTATATACTGGTAAGTTAATATTAATATACTCACACGAAAAAGAAAGTGTGCACTTGGTTAGAGGGGAAATTATATACTTATATTCAAACTTAAATCAGTGTTCTGATAATTATCAAATTTGAATTAAACGTATAACATCGTGTAGTCAATACATATTTGCACATTTTGATACTAAATTTGCCTATTTATTGCTTCTATATATAAGAATAAAAATGTCCCTCTAACCAAGTGCACACTTTCTTTTCGTGTAAGTATATGTACTGCTTTCGTCACATATTGTTAGTGCAGATTGTATGTGTATAGCACACACATTGTTAGTGCAGATTGTATGTGTATAGCACACACATTGTTAGTGCAGATTGTATGTGTATAGCACACACATTGTTAGTGCAGATTGTATGTGTATAGCACACACATTGTTAGTGCAGATTGTATGTGTATAGCACACACATTGTTAGTGCAGATTGTATGTATATAGCACACACATTGTTAGTGCAGATTGTATGTGTATAGCACACACATTGTTAGTGCAGATTGTATGTGTATAGCACACACATTGTTAGTGCAGATTGTATGTGCATAGCACACACATTGTTAGTGCAGATTGTATGTGTATAGCACACACATTGTTAGTGCAGATTGTATGTGTATAGCACACACATTGTTAGTGCAGATTGTATGTGTATAGCACACACATTGTTAGTGTAGATTGTATGTGTATAGCACACACATTGTTAGTGCAGATTGTATGTGTATAGCACACACATTGTTAGTGCAGATTGTATGTGTATAGCACACACATTGTTAGTGCAGATTGTATGTGTATAGCACACACATTGTTAGTGCAGATTGTATGTGTATAGCACACACATTGTTAGTGCAGATTGTATGTGTATAGCACACACATTGTTAGTGCAGATTGTATGTGTATAGCACACACATTGTTGGTGCAGATTGTATGTGTATATCACACACATTGTTAGTGCAGATTGTATGTGTATATCACACACATTGTTGGTGCAGATTGTATGTGTATAGCACACACATTGTTGGTGCAGATTGTATGTGTATATCACACACATTGTTAGTGCAGATTGTATGTGTATAGCACACACATTGTTAGTGCAGATTGTATGTGCATAGCACACACATTGTTGGTGCAGATTGTATGTGTATAGCACACACATTGTTAGTGCAGATTGTATGTGTATAGCACACACATTGTTAGTGCAGATTGTATGTGTATAGCACACACATTGTTAGTGCAGATTGTATGTGTATAGCACACACATTGTTAGTGCAGATTGTATGTGTATAGCACACACATTGTTGGTGCAGATTGTATGTGTATATCACACACATTGTTAGTGCAGATTGTATGTGTATATCACACACATTGTTAGTGCAGATTGTATGTGTATAGCACACACATTGTTAGTGCAGATTGTATGTATATAGCACACACATTAAACATAGTTTTCTTTGTAATTTTTTGATTTATTTTTCATAATTGTTTGCAGGAATGATTGTTCATTGTATGACTATATGTCAAGATGTTGTAAGCTATGCGGATTCGATACTGTACGCTTGTTGTACTCATGGGTGTGTGTGTGTTTTACATTTATTTATCGCCGCTACCGGTTGCCCATATAAGCGACGCCTCCTGAAGAGATTAGTCATTTTTGATGTTTGGAGGATAGTGCAAAGATACAGACAGAGACCCATTACAGAATCTCCTCTGGTTCTTTTAGTACACGGTGTACAGCACCGACACGAGACCTCGGTTTAACCATTTCAACAGGCCTCTAAATAGAGCTACAAAAAGTGTAGATCCAGATGAGCCGGCTCGTGACGAGTCGTCTCATCAGGATCTGCACTTTTTGCCAGTAATAAGTATTACTATTTTTAGATAAAATTACACATTTTGATAAATGAACTGGTCCAAAGGTAATTGTCTTATTAATTTATTGGTCTAAAAATATCATGTGCCACTCCATGTCAGTTACTTGGGGTTGAATGGGTTAGAGTTACATCTGAAAGACTGTTAACATTTTATTAGGGTCATAAATATGTCCCATAATTATATATCTTCCTAAGGACCCACTAGTGGTCGAGTCGTTAAGTTCGCTGACTTGTATACCACTGTAACCTATCATCAATGAAGGTCACGGGTTCGAGCCCCACTCAGACCGTGCCTCTTTATATGAAAACGTTGGCAGTTTCATACGGAGGTTGGTGACCAAGTACTGGTTAACCGCTGAAGCCTGCCCAGGAAAGGTGCTGTTAGGTAAACTTCCCGTCACTCAAATGGGCAAACGGTTGCGACACTAAATAAACCTAAAATAAAATATAATCAACAATTAAAATTCACGTATATTGCGATAGATCTATATAATTATGTTATTTTGTGTGATTTCCACATCCATTGGAAATGCTATATGCTTACTTGTAATTGATGAATACATACCTGTGATATGTGGGTGAAGTTAGCAGTGAGCAGTGTACTGCCAGTGTACTGCTGTACTGCTGGCAGTGAGCAATGTACTGCTGTACTGCTCACTGCCAGAAAAGCAAGTATGGAAAATAATTTAAAAAAAAATTATTATTATTTTTATTTCCCCCCCCGAAATTTGGCATTTGCACATCATCCACTGCTAGATTACGCCACTCACTGCTGGATTACACTACCCACTTCTGGAATACACTACTCGTACATTCCCCCACTGCTCACTGCCAGAAAAAGCAAGTACGTGAAAAAATAAATAATTTTTTTATTATTTTTATTTCTAAATTTGGCATATTCACTATTAGAATACATAACTCATTGCTGGATTACACTACTCACTGCTCACTGCTCACTGCTAGCAGTACAGCAGTACACTGCTCACTGTCAGCAGTACACTGGCAATACACTGCTCACTGCTAACTTCACCCACATACCTGATGTGTGATTGCATTTAAATAAATGTTATTTAGTCAACCAAGGAACACACAATGCTCATTTCCCACTAGCATTGTTGGCTGCATTTAGCAATGATTTCGCAGTATCAATTGTATGTTCATACATGTACAAACATGAGGACTCTCTTGACAATTCCAGGACTGTCCTGGTTGTCTTGGCACTGTGTATTGTTTGATATATCATGTGTATATATACCAATATAATACCAAACATACATGCTAATCTTAAGTATCTTAGAAATGACAAGAAAAACTATTACATATAAATACTATATATATAAATATAAATATGTAATAGAAGGACGATTGAAAACTCACTAAGCATAATGCACACTCGGATAGTGTATTGGGTGAATGTATATAAATTATAAAGTGCATAATTTAGTAATTAAATGCAAACATGTTGACAATAACATGAAACCCTGTCCAACATATTAGTATATACAACATCCCTGCTGGAACACCCGCGAATCATATGGGAACCAATTATTTGTTGGAGAAGTTGAACTACGTAAATAGATTGACCTGGCCATTTCTGGATTCCAGCTCAAGCATGTATTTCTATCCGCACACCAGTGAAAGCTTGGAACTAGTTCCCTGAACACAATTAGACACTTTTAATACCTATACTACGAATATATAGCAGTACTTCTTATCACATAAATTCCCATTCGTCCAGAAAATGCACCAGGTAATATATTCACCTGGACTACCTCAGATTGTCACTGGCACACATTCTTGTGTGAGTCACAGTGGGAGATATGCAAACAGAACACATACTGGGATTACAACAGCCCATATAGCCCTCTAAGCATCAACTAATAATAACTGCGATATGTTAATATATATATTTACTTTATTCTAAACAACAAAGAAAGGTAAATCGCCCAAATGTATTTATGCTTGTTGGTACATTAAACAAAAATATATAACAACATGCAACAGTACACGATAACAAATTAACGAGCAACCATGCATATAATTATGCAAGATTCGGCGATCCAAAATGCGATGCTGTGATTGATTGAAATACAAATGGATACTTGTATCAACTAGCCTAGGGTACATATTACTGTTGAAGTTATGTCTGTGTATATATCTCTCTTCCGATATATACGCATGCACCTGTCACCTTGTTGTTCTGGATTGATACTATTTTGCCGAAGGCTTATTGTGTTTTACACAGCTGTGGGACCGTTGTGTTATTAGAGCTGATAATACCAGTTTAATATCCTCTTATCATGGTACATGGCAAGACGTTTAACTGCTAGGCAAATCCACACACGGAGTTGAGGATTTCCATCAATTGTTATATAATCGAACAGAACATTTAGCTTATTCATGACGTATGTATGCATAAGTACATAGTCATAATATATACATACAATTATATACAAATGAGCAAGTGGTATATAAGGTATAAAGCTATCGTATTGCTATAATATCTAGAAATAAATAGCATGCTCCAAGCTTTCGTGGTCGAAGACCGGTCACGAACTAAAAAAATACTTCAGATGAAATTGTATACAGTTTTTAGCACATGTGTGCATTGCCATTGATATATTTACTAGATTCTGTGAATGACTGTCGTAAAGCTGATTTCATACTTATTTTCAAGATACCACTATACGTCATATCTGCACATTGCTATATAGCTTTATTGTCATTAATTGTCTCACTCCCCATTTCTACTCAACTAGACACGTCCATATACCATCATATACCATAACATATTATATATAGTTTCTCTACTTTTCAGCTTTAACATTACTATATAATTCTAAAGTGCAGTTTTCACTTATAGTCCTATGTTTTGATTGCATTTGATTTGTGCATATGTTGAGGGCCTCATGGTAGATTATACTTTTATTAAATGGGTTCTCTCGTAAAATAAAGTATTTCTTATTAGTAGTATTATAATACTTGAACTCAAATCTAACATTCATTGTATCTCCTTAAATATGATTGTCGGATTTGGAATATGCACGTCACTATTTGCTTTAGACAATGCTTTTCGCATCGGTTTGCAACATAACAATGCGACAGACTTGACATATTCTTTTTTGTCCCTCTGAACTCCAACACCTAGCACCACTCGAACTCCTATGCCATATCATTATCATGGGACTCCAGGCGAACTTAATTGTATACATTTTTTAATAAACGCGTTGTCTTAAAGATGTTTCCTGTAGTTATCTCTTTCTGCGTATGTTCTTACTATGAACACCATGAATGTACATGCACTACTTTCGGTTATGCTGTTTATCTTCGGAAGTCGGCCCATGCCTAGTTTGAAGGGTTATTGATAGATAGATAGATAGATAGATAGATAGATAGATAGATAGATAGATAGATAGATAGATAGATAGATAGATAGATAGATAGATAGATAGATAGATAGATAGATAGATTAGATAGATAGATAGATAGATAGATAGAATAGATAGATAGATAGATAGATAGATAGATAGATAGATAGATAGATAGATAAATGTTTATTAACGTCTCATTTTTGTACAAGCATACACAACATATTGAACAGTAATATTAAAACAATGTACAAAACCACTCATGTTTGAGTTATAAGAGACAATCTAAGATATAATATAACAGCATCTTAAAACTTACTTTAAATTCAATTTAAAATACAGATTTATAAAACAGTAAAACTATACATCACAGGTTAAAATGTTGCATTTACATATATGTATACAAAAGTTAAAATCGTAATAGTATTATAAAGCTGTTTGATTTCTATATACATGATTCAGGTTTTATATAAAATATTACGTCTTTCCATTAAAATGCTATTGCAGGTTTATTGCACATAATTTAGCAACATCTGTATCAGACATTAGCTATATGTTGTGATGTAATATCAATTCAACTGTTGGTGTATATGTATATTGGAACGTCATTTCATATAATGGGCTTTCCCCCCAATATTAATGTGCACATTTGTTGACTATAGAATAAATAAGTGTACATTATCGATGTTTCTTACAATAGATCCCAAAATCGAAATAGAAATAGTTCGAGGCTTCCTCTCCAACAATGAGAACAACCGGAAATTTGACGTCATCAACGACAAGCGTTTCAACCGACACAATTTGGGCCTTGCCTTGCAGATCAGATTCCAATCCTCACCAGGCCTGCCAGACACATGCACACCATTCAGGTAGTAATTTCAGAATCACAAACACTTCATATTTGCTGCTCTAGTTAGGCATATGTACGACTATATATATAGCCTGATATGACTATAACCAGCTTCGTGTCGTACTTTAGGCTGTGGTATGACTATAACCAGCTTCGTGCCGTACTCTACGTTGTGGTATGACTATAACCAGCTTCGTGCCGTACTTTACGCTGTGGTATGACTATAACTATAGGTTCGTGCCGTACTTTACGCTGTGGTATGACTATAACTAGGTTCATGCCGTACTTTACGCTGCTGTATGACTATAACTAGGTTCATGCCGTACTTTACGCTGCTGTATGACTATAACTAGGTTCATGCCGTACTTTACGCTGCTGTATGACTATAACTAGGTTCATGCCGTACTTTACGCTGCTGTATGACTATAACTAGGTTCATGCCGTACTTTACGCTGCTGTATGACTATAACTAGGTTCATGCCGTACTTTACGCTGCTGTATGACTATAACTAGGTTCATGCCGTACTTTACGCTGCTGTATGACTATAACTAGGTTCATGCCGTACTTTACGCTGCTGTATGACTATAACTAGGTTCATGCCGTACTTTACGCTGCTGTATGACTATAACTAGGTTCATGCCGTACTTTACGCTGCTGTATGACTATAACTAGGTTCATGCCGTACTTTACGCTGCTGTATGACTATAACTAGGTTCATGCCGTACTTTACGCTGCTGTATGACTATAACTAGTGCCGATATTACCGTACGCTAACCTAGAAAACTGTTGAAGAATTCAACGAGGCAAATCGTCGGGGTGTCAGTTCTGTATATACTAGTAACTATATGTACATATTATACTTGTATGTATAATGTATATGCATACACATTTACATGTTATATCTATGTTAAAGCGACATTACATCACAAAAAGCAAATCAAATGCATATTTCACGTATAAATGCATTGCTACTACACATTGTTCTGAATACATTCGAACACTAACATTGAATCAATAAACCGTGATTTTGTGGTATACAAACTTTCAAAAGTGAAAGTAGGATTTCATATAACGGTCATCCACGCTCCTGAATTGACGTTTGTTGTCATTGAAATCAATACTAAAGACGCGATACTTTCGCTTAGAGATAATTTAACTAATATTAGTCTACAAATAAATATGCATAGGCACACATGTGAGATATCACGGTAAATATGTACCGTAACTCATGTTATTCAGGATAAAAGCTTTGCATTACGCATGGATGTTGACCCTATTTACATTATATTATTTTGTTATGTCAACAAACTGCATATACGACGTTTGTTTATTGTTGAAATACTCAGATTTTGGAAAACATTCTACCATATAATAGCAAATTACATTCTGCAGACATTTGCGTTTTCACCGATGTAGTGTCGCTTTAATATATTATATATATAGCAATAGCTGTTTTTGTGTTCGGAATACGCGTATTCCCCGCACTAGTTTAGCTTGAATGTAATTATAGTAGCTGCTCAAATCGTCGACATTACCAGTTATGCTCATGCTACACACATACCAGTTCTATGTCCATGCTACACACATACCAGTTCTATGTCCATGCTACACACATACCAGTTCTATGCTCATGCTACACACATACCAGTTCTATGTCCATGCTACACACATACCAGTTCTATGCTCATGCTACACACCTACCAGTTCTATGTCCATGCTACACCCATACCAGTTATATGTCCATGCTACACACATACCAGTTCTATGCTCATGCTACACACATACCAGTTCTATGCTCATGCTACACACATACCAGTTCTATGTCCATGCTACACACATACCAGTTCTATGCTCATGCTACACACATACCAGTTCTATGTCCATGCTACACCCATACCAGTTATATGTCCATGCTACACCCATACCAGTTCTATGTCCATGCTACACACATACCAGTTCTATGCTCATGCTACACACATACCAGTTCTATGTCCATGCTACACACATACCAGTTCTATGCTCATGCTACACACCTACCAGTTCTATGCTCATGCTACACACATACCAGTTCTATGCTCATGCTACACACCTACCAGTTATATGCTCATGCTACACACATACCAGTTATATGTCCATGCTACACACATACCAGTTCTATGTCCATGCTACACACATACCAGTTCTATGCTCATGCTACACACATACCAGTTATATGCTCATGCTAAACACATACCAGTTATATGTCCATGCTACACACATACCAGTTATATGTCCATGCTACACACATACCAGTTCTATGCTCATGCTACACACATACCAGTTCTATGCTCATGCTACACACATACCAGTTCTATGTCCATGCTACACCCATACCAGTTATATGTCCATGCTACACCCATACCAGTTCTATGTCCATGCTACACACATACCAGTTCTATGCTCATGCTACACACATACCAGTTCTATGTCCATGCTACACACATACCAGTTCTATGCTCATGCTACACACCTACCAGTTCTATGCTCATGCTACACACATACCAGTTCTATGCTCATGCTACACACCTACCAGTTATATGCTCATGCTACACACATACCAGTTATATGTCCATGCTACACACATACCAGTTCTATGTCCATGCTACACACATACCAGTTCTATGCTCATGCTACACACATACCAGTTATATGCTCATGCTACACACATACCAGTTATATGTCCATGCTACACACATACCAGTTATATGTCCATGCTACACACATACCAGTTCTATGCTCATGCTACACACATACCAGTTCTATGCTCATGCTACACACATACCAGTTCTATGTTCATGCTGTGAGATTTCTTTAAAATGGTTCTTTGGTCTTAAATATATAATAAAATAAATCATTAGCCTGTTTTGTGATGCTTACTAATATTAGAGCTTACATGAGTTGTAGGACTTTGAATCTATTTTAAGTTGTATATAATATTAGAGCTTACATGAGTTGTAGTACTTTGAATCTATTTTAAGTTGTATATACTATTAGAGCTTTTACGAGTTGTAGGACTTTGAATCTATTTTAAGTTGTATATAATATTAGAATTTAGATGATTTAAAACTGATTGTAATATCTAGTCTCCTGTAACTCAATGTTTGAGTGGCATACATTAGGTTTTTATGTTTGATATATATGTACATGTTTGAGTGGCATACATTAGGTTATTATGTTTGATATATATGTACATGTTTGAGTGGCATACATTAGGTTTTTATGTTTGATATATATGTACATGTTTGAGTGGCATACATTAGGTTTTTATGTTTGATATATATGTACATGTTTGAGTGGCATACATTAGGTTATTATGTTTGATATATATGTACATGTTTGAGTGGCATACATTAGGTTTTTATGTTTGATATATATGTACATGTTTGAGTGGCAGCATACATTAGGTTATTATGTTTGATATATATGTACATGTTTGAGTGGCAGCATACATTAGGTTTTTATGTTTGATATATATGTACATGTTTGTATTGTATTATTTGTATTATATGCTGATGAGACTGAAATAAACTATATATCTCGACTGTGGTATAAGCCTAGCACGGGAACGTCAAGCCTAGCGAAGTGTATTTGTGTTACTGTTTGGTTAATATAAGTTCTTTGACATGTGTCTTGCAATTGTGCTTTTTATTTGAAATGTCTAAATAGGTTGTTCAAAACAGCAATAGACAAATGCGCCCCCAGATTTTACCAGGCGAATAATGCCATGGGTATTGGCTTGTACAAAGATAGCGTGTTTGTGGACATGCGACCAAAGTTTCACATGATGAAGGAATCGCTGGAGAACTTGCCTGCAGATGTTGACCCGAGTACATTCGAACAGGAAGTCGTTCAGAGATATTACTTAGCACGAGGTACACGATATACTAGTATTTTAAATTACTTAGCACAAGGTACACGATATACTAGTATTTTAAATTACTTAGCACAAGGTACACGATATACTAGTATTTTAAATTACTTAGCACAAGGTACACGATATACTAGTATTTTAAATTACTTAGCACAAGGTACACGATATACTAGTATTTTAAATTACTTAGCACAAGGTACACGATATACTAGTATTTTAAATTTTCAAATGCACAGAGAATTTATCGTCGACAATGTGCTTACTACTGCTATTCACATAGTAACCACCCATAACGATCACCAATAGCAGCCACTCGTAGCAATCACTCATAGTAACACCCGGATCAACCACAGTACCAACCAATCATCTGTAACTAGATGTAGCAAACCACACACTATCTGAAGATAATAATAATAATAATAATCCTTTTATTACCTCCATATACATGAAGAGCACAAGTTAACATACATAATACATGTATACAATTACACGTTTTACATGGACACATATAAACATACATATATACAAAGTAGTACAAGTGTACAATAATGGTCTGAGCAGTTGAAAACTATAATGCTACTTAACCCTTTCCCTCATATAAGCACATCTTGACGCCATTACCAATACGACATACATTGACAATGTAGTAGCCAAACCAATGTTCATAATAAAGGTTAGAATCTCATCTAGTCCCAGTGAATATCTATGAAGGTGGGATAGATATGGCGACTACTTATCCACTGCATGATAGCTAAATGGCTGTCGCTTGTATAGAGATATAATAGTATATTAACCTAAATCTCTATGAAGGAAAGGGTTAAATGGCTGTCGCTTGTATAGAGATATAATAGTATATTAACCTAAATCTCTATGAAGGAAAGGGTTAAATGGCTGTTGGTTGTATGGAGATATAATAGTATATTAACCTAAATCTCTATGAAGGAAAGGGTTAAATGGCTGTTGGTTGTATGGAGATATAATAGTATATTAACCTAAATCTCTATGAAGGAAAGGGTTAAATGGCTGTCGTTTGTATGGAGATATAATAGTATATTAACCTAAATCTCTTGAAGGAAAGGGTTAAATGGCTGTCGTTTGTATGGAGATATAATAGTATATTAACCTAAATCTCTATGAGGGAAAGGGTTAAATGGCTGTCGTTTGTATGGATATATAATAGTATATTAACCTAATTCTCTATGAAGGAAAGGGTTAAATGGCTGTCGTTTGTATGGATATATATTAGTATATTAACCTAATTCTCTATGAAGGAAAGGGTTAAATGGCTGTCGTTTGTATGGATATATAATAGTATATTAACCTAATTCTCTATGAAGGAAATGGTTAAATGGCTGTCGGAGATATAACTTTGGACTAGGCTAGTCTTTTTCTTTTCATTCGGCCCTCTTCATAACGCAATGTCTCCGCAGCAAATCATAACAGAAATTAAATTATTTACAGCACATTTAGAATGCTTTCTTATAATTTTGCTGACATAAAAAAGGAACGCTCGCATACAATGCAATTTTACAGGAATATATCTTTAACCCTTTCCTTCATAGAGGTTTAGGTTAATATACTGTTATATCTCTATACAAACGACAGCCATTTAACCCTTTCCTTCATAGAGATTTAGGTTAATATATGTTAAAACGGATGGATTTTATTTACGGCAACACTTGCGTAATACTGATTTTGTAGCGACTGCAATTGTATGATAGCACATTCCGTTTTAGAAATTGTGGCACTGAGTTTGAACAGGAATATGAATTTAAAGCGACATTGCATTAAGCCTAAACATGCATATTTACGCATATATGTCAATACTACTACAAATTCGAACACTAACGTTCAATAAATAAACTAGCATACACACTCTTAAAAGTGAAAGTAGCATTTCATATAACTGTCAGCCACGCACCTGAATTGACGTTTGTTTATTATTGGAGTCAATAATAAACGTGTGATAATGTCGTTTAGAGACAATTTAAATTAGATTAGTCTAAACATAAATATGCATAGACATAACGGTAAATCTGTACCATAATGGTGTTACTCAGGATACAAGCGTTGTATTACGCATGTGAGATATAACGGTAAATCTGTACCATAATGGTGTTACTCAGGATACAAGCGTTGTATTACGCATGTGAGATATAACGGTAAATCTGTACCATAATGGTGTTACTCAGGATACAAGCGTTGTATTACGCATGTGAGATATAACGGTAAATCTGTACCATAATGGTGTTACTCAGGATACAAGCGTTGTATTACGCATGTGAGATATAACGGTAAATCTGTACCATAATGGTGTTACTCAGGATACACGCGTTGTATTACGCATGTGAGATATAACGGTAAATCTGTACCATAATGGTGTTACTCAGGATACACGCGTTGTATTACGCATGTGAGATATAACGGTAAATCTGTACCATAATGGTGTTACTCAGGATACAAGCGTTGTATTACGCATGTGAGATATAACGGTAAATCTGTACCATAATGGTGTTACTCAGGATACACGCGTTGTATTACGCATGTGAGATATAACGGTAAATCTGTACCATAATGGTGTTACTCAGGATACACGCGTTGTATTACGCATGTGAGATATGACGGTAAATCTGTACTATAATGGTGTTACTCAGGATACACGCGTTGTATTACGCATGTGAGATATGACGTTAAATCTGTACCATAATGGTGTTACTCAGGATACACGCGTTGTATTACGCATGTGAGATATGACGGTAAATCTGTACCATAATGGTGTTACTCAGGATACACTCGTTGTATTACGCATGTGAGATATGACGGTAAATCTGTACCATAATGGTGTTACTCAGGATACACGCGTTGTATTACGCATGTGAGATATAACGGTAAATCTGTACCATAATGGTGTTACTCAGGATACACGCGTTGTATTACGCATGTGAGATATAACGGTAAATCTGTACCATAATGGTGTTACTCAGGATACAAGCGTTGTATTACGCATGTGAGATATAACGGTAAATCTGTACCATAATGGTGTTACTCAGGATACAAGCGTTGTATTACGCATGTGAGATATAACGGTAAATCTGTACCATAATGGTGTTACTCAGGATACAAGCGTTGTATTATGCATGTGAGATATAACGGTAAATCTGTACCATAATGGTGTTATTCCGGATACAGGCGTTGTATTACGCATGTGAGATATAACGGTAAATCTGTACCATAATGGTGTTACTCAGGATACAGGCGTTGTATTACGCATGTGAGATATAACGGTAAATCTGTACCATAATGGTGTTATTCCGGATACACGCGTTGTATTACGCATGTGAGATATAACGGTAAATCTGTACCATAATGGTGTTACTCAGGATACAAGCGTTGTATTACGCATGTGAGATATAACGGTAAATCTGTACCATAATGGTGTTATTCCGGATACAAGCGTTGTATTACGCATGTGAGATATAACTTTAAATCTGTACCATAATGGTGTTACTCAGGATACACGCGTTGTATTACGCATGTGAGATATAACGGTAAATCTGTACCATAATGGTGTTACTCAGGATACATGCGTTGTATTACGCATGTGAGATATAATGGTAAATCTGTACCATAATGGTGTTACTCAGGATACAAGCGTTGTATTACGCATGTGAGATATAACGGTAAATCTGTACCATAATGGTGTTACTCAGGATACAAGCGTTGTATTACGCATGTGAGATATAACGGTAAATCTGTACCATAATGGTGTTACTCAGGATACACGCGTTGTATTACGCATGTGAGATATAACGGTAAATCTGTACCATAATGGTGTTACTCAGGATACAAGCGTTGTATTACGCATGTGAGCTATAACGGTAAATCTGTACCATAATGGTGTTACTCAGGATACAGGCGTTGTATTACGCATGTGAGATATAACGGTAAATCTGTACCATAATGGTGTTATTCCGGATACACGCGTTGTATTACGCATGTGAGATATAACGGTAAATCTGTACCATAATGGTGTTACTCAGGATACAAGCGTTGTATTACGCATGTGAGATATAACGGTAAATCTGTACCATAATGGTGTTACTCAGGATACACGCGTTGTATTACGCATGTGAGATATAACGGTAAATCTGTACCATAATGGTGTTACTCAGGATACAAGCGTTGTATTACGCATGTGAGCTATAACGGTAAATCTGTACCATAATGGTGTTACTCAGGATACAGGCGTTGTATTACGCATGTGAGATATAACGGTAAATCTGTACCATAATGGTGTTATTCCGGATACACGCGTTGTATTACGCATGTGAGATATAACGGTAAATCTGTACCATAATGGTGTTACTCAGGATACAAGCGTTGTATTACGCATGTGAGATATAACGGTAAATCTGTACCATAATGGTGTTATTCCGGATACAAGCGTTGTATGACGCATGTGAGATATAACGGTAAATCTGTACCATAATGGTGTTACTCAGGATACACGCGTTGTATTACGCATGTGAGATATAACGGTAAATCTGTACCATAATGGTGTTACTCAGGATACACGCCTTGTATTACGCATGTGAGATATAACGGTAAATCTGTACCATAATGGTGTTACTCAGGATACACGCGTTGTATTACGCATGCATGTTGACCTTGTTTACATTATTTTTTATGTCAACAAACCGCGTATACGACGTTTGTTTATTAGTTGAAATACTCGGATTCTGTGGCAAATAGGTGGACACGAATGAGTCCATATAATGTACAAATGTTCCTCTTCACCAATGTAGCGTCGCTCTAAGTATTATACAATATTTATTTGTAAACAATGAAGTTAAAATTGACGTATGGATGTTCCAATTAGTGTAGCCTGGGTTCCAGTCTGTCGATTATTCACTTTTTAACTTCTAGCCAGTTGATATGTTCAGAAACTCAATACGGCTCAATTAATAGTCTCGGTGTTAAAATATATTTATTTGACTGACCAAGCAAAATATATCGACGCCTGTTCCCAGGCTACAATTAGTGTATCTTAACCCGTAACCTGCCGAATATATTAGAAGTAATGTACACACAACATAGAGCCAGCTTAGCCGCGGCGTAATGCCGCGTCTGATCGGGATTTATGATGTTGCTATTTAGACAAGTGCTTTAGCTCCACTATCCAAATAGCAAACATTACAGAGCCGGATCAGATGTGTGTGTTTTACGTTTACTTATCGTCGCTACCGGTTACCCATATGAGCGACGCCTCCTGAAGATATTAGTCATTCTAGATATTTGGAAGATAGTGCAATGATACACACAGAGACCCATTCCGACACGATACCTCGGTTTAAAGTCCCATTTGAAATACTGTTAAATTAATTAGGGTAAAACGGGGAAATCGAACCTGCGATCCATGGATTACCAATCCAGCGTGTTACCACTGGACTACAGATCCGTCTTAATCAGATCCGATGCCACGTTATGTGCTTTCTAAACTAGCTATGTGCTGTTTGCAAGCACCTTTAGTCGTGATTGGCGGGTTAGGGGTTAATACATGTTTGTCTCTACTGGAATTCAACGAATGGCGTCAATACATTGTTTCCATTCGTGTACTCATTATAATTACTCCAATGGAAGTTTGCAATATCGGAAACACAAGTCTTGTCATCATTTACACACTGATAAACCGATTTTAAACATTCGTTATTGATAGTAAGTAATTCGTAGCTTCATATCTCTCTCACTACATTCGGACATTGTACATGTATATATATTTGTAGCTGGTAAAGTAGTGGACCCTGAAAACGTAACAAGCGCGTGTTTGTTTCAAACAGCCCCTAAACCACAGTCGTATGGCTTCAAACATGAACATTCAGAGATCGTGCAAAGGAAAAGGTAAGTTCGTATTATTTGTAGATATAAATTGTTGGATATGATTCTGTGGAATGACATGAACTAGGGTCGTGCCGTACTGTGCGCTGTAATATGCTATAACTAGGGTCGTGCCGTACTGTGCGCTGTAGGATGCTATAACTAGGTTCGTGCCGTACTTTAGTTGTTGTTTGACTATAACTTGGTTCATGCCGTACTTTTGTTGTTGTTTGACTATAACTTGGTTCATGCCGTACTTTACGTTGTTGTTTGACTATATGTTCATGCCGTACTTTACGTTGTAGTATGACTATAACTAGGTTTCATGCCGTACTTTACGTTGTAGTATGACAATAACTAGGCCCACGCCGTACTTTACGCTGTAGTATGACTATAACTAGGCCCACGCCGTACTTTACGTTGTAGTATGACAATACTTTGACATTCCTTTCAAGCCACGCTCAGGTCGTGTCTCATTTATATGAAAAAGTTGGCAGTTTCTTACGGAGGTTGTTGCACCCAAGTACTGGTTATCCGCTGGAGCCTGCCCAGGAAAGGTGTTGTTAGGTAAACTGCCCGACATAGCCCGAACTAGTGCTGGCGCAGGCGTCAAACCCGAAATATAACATCCTTTCAATATAACTGAAAACGTGCTTTGACAATCAGGGTGGAACCAAAATAAACTAATTAAATGAATGACAAGTTCTGAAATCTTAGGTATTATTGCATATGGTTTGATTAAATTTGACTAGAACATATGATAAGTGTTGTGAATATGTAACGGTTATAGTTCATCATTAAAACGTTTACCTACGATTATTTCAAATTTAAATGCATAGTTTAGAAAATATTACCACACTGTCAGATCGCAATTGCATTAAGTACATTGCTGTAGGAGAAGACCTCTATAAGCTATAATAGTTTTCGGTTCTAATCCCTTTTCATTCATGTATCTAAATGTTGTGTAATCTGTATATTTGTATAATTATGCTGTATTGTTTAAACTAATATATAAATGTTATCATGTTTCCCACATTTTATGAATGAAAGGCTTTATCGTTGCACAATTTATAGACATTCCTAACCTATGTACATTATACATACTGATATCAACGACAGAACATCTCCCTACAACACGAGATACCTACGAAATAATATATACCCACTATCTTAACACTAAAATGTGAAATAGCTTAACTCTGTAAAATATATAGTTAGTTCAACGTGCACGTATTATTACGAGGATGCCCGTGAAGCGACGATGTAAAGTTAGTTTAGCTAAAACTCACCATACTACCCATGCATTATTCAATATTTGCCAGGTAGATTTGCATGTTTTGAAGCATTTACGTGTCTAATTTGGTACTCATTAGTATTATATAGGAATTTATGAGTGGATACAGATTAGTTGTCCGCCCCCGTGGTCCAGTTGTTACGGTCGCTGACTTGTATACCACTGTAACCTATCATCAGAGATGGTCACGGGTTCAAGCTCCGCTCAGACTATGTCTCTTTATATGAACTAGTTGGCAGTATCTAACGGAGGTTGGTGCACCAAGTACTGGTTAACCGCTGGAACCTGCCCAGGAAAGGTGTAGTTAGGTAAACTGCCCGTCGCTCAAATGGGCAATCGGTAGCGACGTTAAATAAACTTAAAGAAAAAAAGAAACATGTTTAGTTGACAATGGTTTACAGCAGTGGAACAACATTATCTCAATAAGACTCTAAGCCCACGAGTATCTCTATCAGTTCACTGGGCATCAGACATGCAGAATTCTGGACGGAGTTTCTGGTAGTCTAGTAAGCAATGAGAGTATTGGGAGTGCTGTGAGCGCTTGATGAGCTAGAATCAAATACTAACTTTGCTAAGACCCACCTTCTTTTCAAAATGACGGATCCCCGACCAACCGCTAAAATGTTGTTACATTATAATTACACAGACGGCGCAGGAGAGCTGATGACGACAAGTCGTGTGTACCTACCCGGTACACGAAGTTTTGCTCGTCTACAGAGTCGTACAGACAGGAGGTTATAGATGATATTGCTGGTATGTTGGACATGAAACGCTACAGGGGAAGATCTCGAAAAGAAATCATGGCTGCACTGAAAGATTGCTTCGGCGACTGCGGAACTTGTTTGGACGGTATGAGGATTCTGTGTTATAAATAAATGTTATTTCATCTGAAAATATAAATGTGTGAGTACGTGATATAGGTTTGACAATACCTCAATATTGACGTAATAATGCTTAGTTTCAGGTGAACTATCGCTGATTATTATTTGAAACTAATATGGGATGTACAACTATCTATACACAGACTTATGATAACAAAGACATAAAACATTCTAATTCATTTTATGTTTAAGATTTTCCGGAATATGTACAATCTGTGTATACAATTTCTGTATATGAATTTTCTGTGTATGTATTTCGTATATGTATTTTCTATATATGTATTTTGTGTATAAGCATTTCGTATATGTATTTTCTACATATGTATTTTCTGTGTATGTATTTCGTATATATATTTTCTACATATGTATTTTGTGTGTATGTATTTCGTATATATATTTTCTACATATGTATTTCGTATATATATTTTCTACATATGCATTTCGTATATGTATTTTCTATATGTGTATTTTCTGTGTATATGTATTTTGTGTATATGTATATGTATTTTGTGTATACGTATTTTGTGTATATGTATTTTGTGTATATGTATTTTGTGTATATGTATTTTGTGTATATGTATTTTCTGTGTATATGTATTTTCTGTTTATATGTATTTTCTGTATATGTATTTTCTGTGTATATGGATTTTCTGTGTATATGTATTTTCTGTGTATATGTATTTTCTGTGTATATGTATTTTCTGTGTATACGTATTTTGTGTATATGTATTTTGTGTATATGTATTTTCTGTGTATATGTATTTTCTGTGTATATGTATTTTGTGTATATGTATTTTGTGTATATGTATTTTCTGTGTATATGTATTTTGTGTATATGTATTTTGTGTATATGTATTTTGTGTATATGTATTTTCTGTGTATATGTATTTTGTGTATATGTATTTTGTGTATATTTATTTTCTGTGTATATGTATTTTGTGTATATGTATTTTCTGTGTATATGTATTTCGTGTATATGTATGTATGTATATGTATTTTCTGTGTATATGTATTTTGTGTATATGTATTTTCTGTGTATATGTATTTTCTGTGTATATGTATTTTGTGTATATGTATTTTGTGTATATGTATTTTGTGTATATGTATTTTGTGTATATGTATTTTCTGTGTATATGTATTTTCTGTGTATATGTATTTTGTGTATATGTATTTTCTGTGTATATGTATTTTGTGTATATGTATTTTCTGTGTATATGTATTTTCTGTGTATATGTATTTTGTGTATATGTATTTTGTGTATATGTATTTTGAGTATATGTATTTTGTGTATATGTATTTTCTGTGTATATGTATTTTGTGTATATGTATTTTCTGTGTATACGTATTTTGTGTATATATATTTTCTGTGTATATGTATTTTGTGTATATGTATTTTCTGTGTATATGTATTTTGTGTATATGTATTTTCTGTGTATATGTATTTTGTGTATATGTATTTTGTGTATATGTATTTTGTGTATATGTATTTTCTGTGTATATGTATTTTGTGTATATGTATTTTGTGTATATGTATTTTCTGTGTATATGTATTTTGTGTATATGTATTTTCTGTGTATATGTATTTTGTGTATATGTATTTTCTGTGTATATGTATTTTCTGTGTATATGTATTTTGTGTATATGTATTTTGTGTATATGTATTTTCTGTGTATATGTATTTTGTGTATATGTATTTTCTGTGTATATGTATTTTCTGTGTATATGTATTTTGTGTATATGTATTTTGTGTATATGTAGTTTGTGTATATGTATTTTGTGTATATGTATTTTCTGTGTATATGTATTTTGTTTATATGTATTTTCTGTGTATATGTATTTTCTGTGTATATGTATTTTCTGTGTATATGTATTTTGTGTATATGTATTTTGTGTATATGTATTTTGTGTGTATATGTATTTTCTGTGTATATTTATTTTCTATATGTGTATTTTGTATGTATATGTATTTTGTGTATATGTATTTTCTGTGAATATGTATTTTGTTTATATGTATTTTCTGTGTATATGTATTTTCTGTGTATATTTATTTTCTGTGTATACGTATTTTGTGTATATGCATTTTGTGTATATGTATTTTGTGTATATGTATTTTGTGTATATGTATTTCTGTATATGCATTTTCTGTGTATATGTATTTTGTGTATATGTATTTTGTGTATATGCATTTTCTGTGTATATGTATTTTGTGTATATGCATTTTCTGTGTATATGTATTTTCTGTGTATATGTATTTTGTGTATATGTATTTTGTGTATATGTATTTTCTGTGTATATGTATTTTGTGTATATGTATTTTCTGTGTATATGTATTTTGTGTATATGTATTTTCTGTGTATATGTATTTTCTGTATATATGTATTTTGTGTATATGTATTTTGTGTATATGTATTTTGTGTATATGTATTTTGTTTATATGTATTTTCTGTGTATATGTATTTTCTGTGTATATGTATTTTGTGTGTATATGTATTTTGTGTATATGTATTTTGTGTATATGTATTTTGTGTATATGTATTTTGTGTATATGCTTTTTCTGTGTATATGTATTTTCTGTGTATATTTATTTTCTATATGTGTATTTTGTATGTATATGTATTTTGTGTATATGTATTTTCTGTGTATATGTATTTTCTGTGTATATTTATTTTCTGTGTATACGTATTTTGTGTATATGTATTTTGTGTATATGTATTTTGTGTATATGTATTTCTGTATATGCATTTTCTTTGTATATGTATTTTGTGTATATGTATTTTGTGTATATGCATTTTCTGTGTATATGTATTTTGTGTATATGCATTTTCTGTGTATATGTATTTTGTGTATATGTATTTTGTGTATATGTATTTTGTGTATATGTATTTTCTGTGTATGTGTATTTTGTGTATATATGTATTTTGTGTATATGTATTTTCTGTGTATATGTATTTTGTGTATATGTATTTTGTGTATATGTATTTTCTGTGTATGTGTATTTTGTGTATATGTATTTTCTGTGTATATGTATTTTGTGTATATGTATTTTGTTTATATGTATTTTCTGTGTATATGTATTTTCTGTGTATATGTATTTTGTGTATATGTATTTTGTGTATATGTATTTTCTGTGTATATGTATTTTGTGTATATGTATTTTCTGTGTATATGTATTTTGTGTGTATATGTATTTTGTGTGTATATGTATTTTGTGTGTATATGTATTTTGTGTGTATATGTATTTTGTGTGTATATGTATTTTGTATGTATTTTGTGTATATGTATTTTGTGTATATGTATTTTGTGTATATGTATTTTGTATGTATATGTATTTTGTGTATATGTATTTTGTATGTATATGTATTTTGTGTATATGTATTTTGTGTATATGTATTTTCTGTGTATATGTATTTTGTGTATATGTATTTTGTGTATATGTATTTTCTGTGTATACGTATTTTGTGTATATGTACTTTGTGTATATGTATTTTGTGTATATGTATTTCTGTATATGCATTTTCTGTGTATATGTATTTTGTGATATGTATTTTGTGTACATGTATTTTCTGTGTATATGTATTGTGTGTATATCTATTTTCTATATGTGTATTTCGTGTTTATATGCATTTCTGTGTATGTGTGTCTGTATATGCATTTCTGTTTATGTATTTCTATATGTATTTTTGCTATCTTTGTATTTTGTATGTGTATTTCTGTAGCAATTGCTGTATATGTATATTGTGTATATGTATGTCTGTATATGTATGTCTGTATATGTATGTCTGTATATGTGTTTCTGTAGCAATTGCTGTATATGCATTTCTGTATATGTATTTTCTACATATGTATTTTTGTATATGTATTTCTGTGTGTGTATATATGCAAATTGTGGGTGATTTAGTAAATAAATGGTCACATTAGATGACCTAGGATATTCTTGCTTATTAAATAATGATGTAGTA
>CM026390.1:36323678-36368105 GCA_014843695.1 Archivesica marissinica | reverse complement strand
TAACATTGCACAAACCTCCATAACCACATACATTCCACCATGTAACATTGCACACACCTCCATAACCACATACATTCCACTATGTAACATTGCACAAACCTCCATAACCACATACATTCCACCATGTAACATTGCACACACCTCCATAACCACATACATTCCACTATGTAACATTGCACAAACCTCCATAACCACATACATTCCACTATGTAACATTGCACAAACCTCCCTAACCACATACATTCCACTATGTAACATTGCACAAACCTCCATAACCACATACATTCCACCATGTAACATTGCACAAACCTCCATAACCACATACATCCCACTATGTAACATTGCACACACCTCCCTAACCACATACATTCCACTATGTAACATTGCACAAACCTCCATAACCACATACATTCCACTATGTAACATTGCACAAACCTCCATAACCACATACATTCCACTATGTAACATTGCACAAACCTCCATAACCACATACATTCCACTATGTAACATTGCACAAACCTCCATAACCACATACATTCCACTATGTAACATTGCACAAACCTCCATAACCACATACATTCCACTATGTAACATTGCACAAACCTCCATAACCACATACATTCCACTATGTAACATTGCACAAACCTCCATAACCACATACATTCCACTATGTAACATTGCACAAACCTCCATAACCACATACATTCCACTATGTAACATTGCACAAACCTCCATAACCACATACATTCCACCATGTAACATTGCACAAACCTCCATAACCACATACATTCCACTATGTAACATTGCACAAACCTCCATAACCACATACATTCCACTATGTAACATTGCACAAACCTCCCTAACCACATACATTCCACTATGTAACATTGCACACACCTCCCTAACCACATACATTCCACTATGTAACATTGCACAAACCTCCATAACCACATACATTCCACTATGTAACATTGCACAAACCTCCATAACCACATACATTCCACTATGTAACATTGCACACACCTCCCTAACCACATACATTCCACCATGTAACATTGCACAAACCTCCCTAACCACATACATTCCACTATGTAACATTGCACAAACCTCCATAACCACATACATTCCACTATGTAACATTGCACAAACCTCCCTAACCACATACATTCCACTATGTAACATTGCACAAACCTCCCTAACCACATACATTCCACTATGTAACATTGCACAAACCTCCCTAACCACATACATTCCACCATGTAACATTGCACAAACCTCCCTAACCACATACATTCCACCATGTAACATTGCACAAACCTCCCTAACCACATACATTCCACTATGTAACATTGCACAAACCTCCCTAACCACATACATTCCACTATGTAACATTGCACAAACCTCCATAACCACATACATTCCACTATGTAACATTGCACAAACCTCCCTAACCTGATGCTAACTGCAGTATCATTGCCTGATGCTAACTGTGGTATAATTGCCTGATGCTAACTGTGGTATCATTGCCTGATGCTAACTGCAGTATCATTGCCTGATGCTAACTGCAGTATCATTGCCTGATGCTAACTGCAGTATCATTGCCTGATACTAACTGCAGTATCATTGCCTGATGCTGACTGCAGTATCATTGCCTAATGCTAAGTGCAGTATCATTGCCTGATGTTAACTGCAGTATCATTGCCCGATACTAACTGCAGTATCATTGCCTGATGCTGACTGCAGTATCATTGCCTAATGCTAAGTGCAGTATCATTGCCTGATGCTAACTGTGGTACCATTGCCTGATGCTAACTGTGGTACCATTGCCTGATGCTAACTGCGGTATCATTGCCTGATGCTAACTGCAGTATCATTGCCTGATGCTAACTGCAGTATCATTGCCTGATGCTAACTGCAGTATCATTGCCTGATGCTAACTGCAGTATCATTGCCTGATGCTAACTGCAGTATCATTGCCTGATGCTAACTGCAGTATCATTGCCTGATGCTAACTGTGGTACCATTGCCTGATGCTAACTGCAGTACCATTGCCTGATGCTAACTGCAGTATCATTGCCTGATGCTAACTGTGGTATCATTGCCTGATGCTAACTGCAGTATCATTGCCTGATGCTAACTGCAGTATCATGGTCTGCTGTTGACTGCAGTATCATTGCCTAATGCTTACTGCAGTATCATTGCCTGATGCTAACTGCAGTATCATTGCCTAATGCTAACTGCAGTATCATTGCCTGATGCTAACTGCAGTATCATTGCCTGATACTTACTGCAGTATCATTGCCTAATGCTAACTGCAGTATCATTGCCTGATGCTAACTGCAGTATCATTGCCTGATACTAACTGCAGTATCATTGCCTGATGCTAACTGCAGTATCATTGCCTGATACTTACTGCAGTATCATTGCCTGATGCTAACTGCAGTATCATTGTCTGATGCTAACTGTGGTATCATTGCCTGATACTAACTGCAGTATCATTGCCTGATGCTAACTGCAGTATCATTGCATAATGTTGACTGCAGTATCATTGCCTAATGCTTACTGCAGTATCATTGCCTGATGCTAACTGCAGTATCATTGCCTGATGCTAACTGCAGTATCATTGCCTGATGGTAACTGCAGTACCATTGTCTGATGCTAACTGCAGTATCATTGTCTGATGTTGACTGCAGTATCATTGCCTAATGCTTACTGCAGTATCATTGCCTGATACTAACTGCAGTATCATTGCCTTATGCTAACTGCAGTATCATTGCCTGATGCTAACTGCAGTATCATTACCTGATGCTAACTGTGGTACCATTGCCTGATGCTAACTGCAGTACCTTGCCTGATGCTAACTGTGGTACCATTGCCTAATGCTTACTGTGGTACCATTGCCTGATGCTAACTGCAGTATCCTTGCCTGATGCTAACTGCAGTATCATTGCCTGATGCTAACTGCAGTATCATTGCCTGATGCTAACTGCAGTATCATTGCCTGATGCTAACTGTGGTATCATTGCCTGATGCTAACTGTGGTAACATTGCCTGATGCTAACTGTGGTACCATTGCCTGATGCTAACTGCAGTATCATTGCCTGATGCTAACTGCAGTATCATTGCCTGATGCTAACTGCAGTATCATTGCATGATGCTAACTGTGGTACCATTGCCTGATGCTAACTGCAGTATCATTGTCTGATGCTAACTGTGGTATCATTGCCTGATGCTAACTGCAGTATCATTGCCTGGTGCTAACTGCAGTAGCATTGTCTGATGCTAACTGTGGTACCATTGCCTTATGCTAACTGCAGTATCATTGCCTGATGCTAACTGCAGTATCATTGCATGATGCTAACTGCGGTACCATTGCCTGATGCTAACTGTGGTATCATTGCCTGATGCTAACTGTGGTATCATTGCCTGATACTAACTGCAGTATCATTGCCTAATGCTAACTGCAGTATCATTGCCTGATGCTAACTGTGGTATCATTGCCTGATGCTAACTGCAGTATCATTGTCTGATGCTAACTGTGGTATCATTGCCTGATGCTAACTGCAGTATCATTGCCTGATGCTAACTGCAGTAGCATTGCCTGATGCTAACTGTGGTATCATTGCCTGATACTAACTGCAGTAGCATTGTCTGATGCTAATTGCAGTATCATTGTCTGATGCTAACTGCAGTATCATTGCCTGATGCTAACTGCAGTATCATTGCCTGATGCTAACTGCAGTAGCATTGCCTGATGCTAACTGCAGTAGCATTGCCTGATACTAACTGCAGTATCATTGCCTGATGCTAACTGTGGTACCATTGCCTGATGCTAACTGCAGTACCATTGCCTGATGCTAACTGCAGTATCATTGCCTGATGCTAACTGTGGTATCATTGCCTGATGCTAACTGCAGTATCATTGCCTGATGCTAACTGCAGTATCATGGTCTGCTGTTGACTGCAGTATCATTGCCTAATGCTTACTGCAGTATCATTGCCTGATGCTAACTGCAGTATCATTGCCTAATGCTAACTGCAGTATCATTGCCTGATGCTAACTGCAGTATCATTGCCTGATACTTACTGCAGTATCATTGCCTAATGCTAACTGCAGTATCATTGCCTGATGCTAACTGCAGTATCATTGCCTGATACTAACTGCAGTATCATTGCCTGATGCTAACTGCAGTATCATTGCCTGATACTTACTGCAGTATCATTGCCTGATGCTAACTGCAGTATCATTGTCTGATGCTAACTGTGGTATCATTGCCTGATACTAACTGCAGTATCATTGCCTGATGCTAACTGCAGTATCATTGCATAATGTTGACTGCAGTATCATTGCCTAATGCTTACTGCAGTATCATTGCCTGATGCTAACTGCAGTATCATTGCCTGATGCTAACTGCAGTATCATTGCCTGATGGTAACTGCAGTACCATTGTCTGATGCTAACTGCAGTATCATTGTCTGATGTTGACTGCAGTATCATTGCCTAATGCTTACTGCAGTATCATTGCCTGATACTAACTGCAGTATCATTGCCTTATGCTAACTGCAGTATCATTGCCTGATGCTAACTGCAGTATCATTACCTGATGCTAACTGTGGTACCATTGCCTGATGCTAACTGCAGTACCTTGCCTGATGCTAACTGTGGTACCATTGCCTAATGCTTACTGTGGTACCATTGCCTGATGCTAACTGCAGTATCCTTGCCTGATGCTAACTGCAGTATCATTGCCTGATGCTAACTGCAGTATCATTGCCTGATGCTAACTGCAGTATCATTGCCTGATGCTAACTGTGGTATCATTGCCTGATGCTAACTGTGGTAACATTGCCTGATGCTAACTGTGGTACCATTGCCTGATGCTAACTGCAGTATCATTGCCTGATGCTAACTGCAGTATCATTGCATGATGCTAACTGTGGTACCATTGCCTGATGCTAACTGCAGTATCATTGTCTGATGCTAACTGTGGTATCATTGCCTGATGCTAACTGCAGTATCATTGCCTGGTGCTAACTGCAGTAGCATTGTCTGATGCTAACTGTGGTACCATTGCCTTATGCTAACTGCAGTATCATTGCCTGATGCTAACTGCAGTATCATTGCATGATGCTAACTGCGGTACCATTGCCTGATGCTAACTGTGGTATCATTGCCTGATGCTAACTGTGGTATCATTGCCTGATACTAACTGCAGTATCATTGCCTAATGCTAACTGCAGTATCATTGCCTGATGCTAACTGTGGTATCATTGCCTGATGCTAACTGCAGTATCATTGTCTGATGCTAACTGTGGTATCATTGCCTGATGCTAACTGCAGTATCATTGCCTGATGCTAACTGCAGTAGCATTGCCTGATGCTAACTGTGGTATCATTGCCTGATACTAACTGCAGTAGCATTGTCTGATGCTAACTGCAGTATCATTGTCTGATGCTAACTGCAGTATCATTGCCTGATGCTAACTGCAGTATCATTGCCTGATGCTAACTGCAGTAGCATTGCCTGATGCTAACTGCAGTAGCATTGCCTGATACTAACTGCAGTATCATTGCCTAATGCTAACTGCAGTATCATTGCCTGATGCTAACTGTGGTATCATTGCCTGATGCTAACTGCAGTATCATTGCCTGATGCTAACTGCAGTATCATTGCCTGATGCTAACTGCAGTATCATTGCCTGATGCTAACTGCAGTACCATTGTCTGATGCTAACTGTGGTACCATTGCCTGATGCTAACTGTGGTATCATTGCCTGATGCTAACTGCAGTATCATTGTCTGATGCTAACTGTGGTATCATTGCCTGATACTAACTGCAGTATCATTGCCTGATGCTAACTGCAGTATCATTGCCTGATGCTAACTGCAGTATCATTGCCTGATGCTAACTGCAGTATCATTGCCTGATGCTAACTGCAGTATCATTGCCTGATGCTAACTGCAGTATCATTGCCTGATGCTAACTGCAGTATCATTGCCTGATGCTAACTGTGGTATCATTGCCTGATACTAACTGCAGTATCATTGTCTGATGCTAACTGCAGTATCATTGTCTGATGCTAACTGCAGTATCATTGCCTGATGCTAACTGCAGTATCATTGCCTGATGCTAACTGCAGTATCATTGCCTGATGCTAACTGCAGTATCATTGCCTGATACTAACTGCAGTATCATTGCCTGATGCTAACTGTGGTACCATTGCCTGATGCTAACTGCAGTACCATTGCCTGATGCTAACTGCAGTATCATTGCCTGATGCTAACTGTGGTATCATTGCCTGATGCTAACTGCAGTATCATTGCCTGATGCTAACTGCAGTATCATGGTCTGCTGTTGACTGCAGTATCATTGCCTAATGCTTACTGCAGTATCATTGCCTGATGCTAACTGCAGTATCATTGCCTAATGCTAACTGCAGTATCATTGCCTGATGCTAACTGCAGTATCATTGCCTGATACTTACTGCAGTATCATTGCCTAATGCTAACTGCAGTATCATTGCCTGATGCTAACTGCAGTATCATTGCCTGATACTAACTGCAGTATCATTGCCTGATGCTAACTGCAGTATCATTGCCTGATGCTTACTGCAGTATCATTGCCTGATGCTAACTGCAGTATCATTGTCTGATGCTAACTGTGGTATCATTGCCTGATACTAACTGCAGTATCATTGCCTGATGCTAACTGCAGTATCATTGCCTGATGTTGACTGCAGTATCATTGCCTAATGCTTACTGCAGTATCATTGCCTGATGCTAACTGCAGTATCATTGCCTGATGCTAACTGCAGTATCATTGCCTGATGGTAACTGCAGTACCATTGTCTGATGCTAACTGCAGTATCATTGTCTGATGTTGACTGCAGTATCATTGCCTAATGCTTACTGCAGTATCATTGCCTGATACTAACTGCAGTATCATTGCCTTATGCTAACTGCAGTATCATTGCCTGATGCTAACTGCAGTATCATTACCTGATGCTAACTGTGGTACCATTGCCTGATGCTAACTGCAGTACCTTGCCTGATGCTAACTGTGGTACCATTGCCTAATGCTTACTGTGGTACCATTGCCTGATGCTAACTGCAGTATCCTTGCCTGATGCTAACTGCAGTATCATTGCCTGATGCTAACTGAGTATCATTGCCTGATGCTAACTGCAGTATCATTGCCTGATGCTAACTGTGGTATCATTGCCTGATGCTAACTGTGGTAACATTGCCTGATGCTAACTGTGGTACCATTGCCTGATGCTAACTGCAGTATCATTGCCTGATGCTAACTGCAGTATCATTGCCTGATGCTAACTGCAGTATCATTGCATGATGCTAACTGTGGTACCATTGCCTGATGCTAACTGCAGTATCATTGTCTGATGCTAACTGTGGTATCATTGCCTGATGCTAACTGCAGTATCATTGCCTGGTGCTAACTGCAGTAGCATTGTCTGATGCTAACTGTGGTACCATTGCCTTATGCTAACTGCAGTATCATTGCCTGATGCTAACTGCAGTATCATTGCATGATGCTAACTGCGGTACCATTGCCTGATGCTAACTGTGGTATCATTGCCTGATGCTAACTGTGGTATCATTGCCTGATACTAACTGCAGTATCATTGCCTAATGCTAACTGCAGTATCATTGCCTGATGCTAACTGTGGTATCATTGCCTGATGCTAACTGCAGTATCATTGTCTGATGCTAACTGTGGTATCATTGCCTGATGCTAACTGCAGTATCATTGCCTGATGCTAACTGCAGTAGCATTGCCTGATGCTAACTGTGGTATCATTGCCTGATACTAACTGCAGTAGCATTGTCTGATGCTAACTGCAGTATCATTGTCTGATGCTAACTGCAGTATCATTGCCTGATGCTAACTGCAGTATCATTGCCTGATGCTAACTGCAGTAGCATTGCCTGATGCTAACTGCAGTAGCATTGCCTGATACTAACTGCAGTATCATTGCCTAATGCTAACTGCAGTATCATTGCCTGATGCTAACTGTGGTATCATTGCCTGATGCTAACTGCAGTATCATTGCCTGATGCTAACTGCAGTATCATTGCCTGATGCTAACTGCAGTATTATTGCATGATGCTAACTGTGGTACCATTGTCTGATGCTAACTGTGGTACCATTGTCTGATGCTAACTGTGGTATCATTGCCTGATACTAACTCAGTATCATTGTCTGATGCTAACTGTGGTATCATTGCCTGATACTAACTGCATTACCATTGCCTGATGCTAACTGCAGTATCATTGTCTGATGTTGACTGCAGTATCATTGCCTAATGCTTACTGCAGTATCATTGCCTGATGCTAACTGCAGTATCATTACCTGATACTAACTGCAGTATCATTGCCTGATGCTAACTGCAGTATCATTGCCTGATACTAACTGCAGTATCATTGTCTGATGCTCACTACAGTATCATTGTCTAATGCTAACTGCAGTATCATTGCCTGATGCTCATTACAGTATCATTGCCTGATGCTAACTGCAGTATCATTGTCTGATGTTGACTGCAGTATCATTGCCTAATGCTTACTGCAGTATCATTGCCTGATACTTACTGCAGTATCATTGCCTGATGCTAACTGCAGTATCATTGCCTGATGCTAACTGCAGTATCATTACCTGATGCTAACTGTGGTACCATTGCCTGATGCTAACTGCAGTACCTTGCCTGATGCTAACTGTGGTACCATTGCCTAATGCTTACTGTGGTACCATTGCCTGATGCTAACTGCAGTATCCTTGCCTGATGCTAACTGCAGTATCATTGCCTGATGCTAACTGTGGTATCATTGCCTGATGCTAACTGCAGTATCATTGCCTGATGCTAACTGTGGTATCATTGCCTGATGCTAACTGTGGTAACATTGCCTGATGCTAACTGTGGTACCATTGCCTGATGCTAACTGCAGTATCATTGCCTGATGCTAACTGCAGTATCATTGCCTGATGCTAACTGCAGTATCATTGCATGATGCTAACTGCTGTACCATTGCCTGATGCTAACTGTGGGATCATTGCCTGATGCTAACTGCAGTATCATTGTCTGATGCTAACTGTGGTATCATTGCCTGATGCTAACTGCAGTATCATTGCCTGGTGCTAACTGCAGTAGCATTGCCTGATGCTAACTGTGGTACCATTGCCTTATGCTAACTGCAGTATCATTGCCTGATGCTAACTGCAGTACCATTGTCTGATGCTAACTGCAGTATCATTGCATGATGCTAACTGCGGTATCATTGCCTTATGCTAACTGTGGTATCATTGCCTGATGCTAACTGTGGTATCATTGCCTGATACTAACTACAGTATCATTGTCTGATGCTAACTGTGGTATCATTGCCTGATGCTAACTGCAGTATCATTGCCTGATGCTAACTGCAGTAGCATTGCCTGATGCTAACTGTGGTATCATTGCCTGATACTAACTGCAGTATCATTGTCTGATGCTAACTGCAGTATCATTGTCTGATGCTAACTGTGGTATCATTGCCTGATGCTAACTGAGTATCATTGCCTGATGCTAACTGCAGTAGCATTGCCTGATGCTAACTGCAGTAGCATTGCCTGATACTAACTGCAGTATCATTGCCTAATGCTAACTGCAGTATCATTGCCTGATGCTAACTGTGGTATCATTGCCTGATGCTAACTGCAGTATCATTGCCTGATGCTAACTGCAGTATCATTGCCTGATGCTAACTGTGGTATCATTGTCTGATGCTAACTGTGGTATCATTGCCTGATGCTAACTGCAGTATCATTGCCTGATGCTAACTGCAGTATCATTGCCTGATGCTAACTGTGGTATCATTGTCTGATACTTACTGCAGTATCATTGCCTGATGTTAACTGCAGTATCATTGCCTGATACTAACTGCTGTACCATTGCCTGATGCTAACTGCAGTACCTTTGCCTAATGCTAACTGCAGTACCTTTGCCTAATGCTAACTGCAGTACCTTTGCCTACTGCTAACTGCAGTACCTTTGCCTAATGCTAACTGCAGTACCGTTGCCTGATGCTAACTGTGGTATCATTGCAGGATGCTAACTGCAGTATCAATGCATGATGCTAACTGCAGTATCAGTCTTGCAATTATCATCCTATAAGTCAAATTATTCTGAACAAGAAATAGATGAAGTGTGAAATGTAATACTTCATAGCACATGTGACATGGGTGATACACATTATTGTTTACTAGGTGCCCTCTGGTGTTTAGTCAATTGTCTCAATGGGGAAATACCCCATGAGCAGAGATGAAAGAATTCTCATAAGCAGATGCTAATTCTGTCACCAGGGTAACACAAGAAAACAGTTAATGCATACCATTGCATGTGTGCTCATTGCTGGGAAACTTTTATTAGATACTTAAAGTGAAATACTTAAAGTAGCTCCAAACAGAAACAGGTTTTTTCCACATTATAGCATTGCCATTGCACAGGTTTTTGCGACATTATTTATAGACATTGTGTGTTCTTAAACTGTATATGTCCTTAGATGGTAGAATAAAGGTTGTGTGTTACAAGACTTGTAATAAGGGTTGTGTGTTCCAAGACTTATAATAAGGGTTGTGTGTTCCAAGACTTGTAATAAGGGTTGTGTGTTCCAAGACTTGTAATAAGGGTTGTGTGTTCCAAGACTTGTAATAAGGGTTGTGTGTTCCAAGACTTGTAATAAGGGTTGTGTGTTCCAAGACTTGTAATAAGGGTTGTGTGTTACAAGACTTGTAATAAGGGTTGTGTGTTCCAAGACAGTAAAATAAATATTATGTGTAAATATGTTCGAACAAAAGCTATGCAAGATTGTTGAATAAAGGTTGTGTATATTATAACATAATAAATATATATATGTACATGTATTATCATTTTTACAGAATGTGTTGAAAAGTTAGAACAGAATGATAACAGGAATGAAAGTTGGCCGATAGATGGTACAGTAACTTTAACTTATATGTAGCAAACATGAACTATTCCAGTAAACTTATAATATTATATTACCATCAATCCCCCCCCCCCCGAGATGTAACAAACATGAACTCTTCCAGATACCCCTCCCCAGATATTCAAATTCACACTATATTGCTGGCCTTTATAGTATGTTTATATTCTGAACAATCAATTGCTTATAAGTGGATTAGAGTTTAACTTCCCCATTTCAGCTGTTATAGAATGCTTTTGATTATATATGTATAAGATATAAGCCAAAAATCATCCAATATGTAAAATATTGGACTGTGTCAGCTGCGTAATTGGATCTGATTGAGGCTTATATCTTACTTAAAATACACACTTGATAATTTCTATACAGGATTTTACAATATCAAATTGATAATTTCTATACAGGATCTTACAATATCAAATTGATAATTTCTATACAGGATCTTACAATATCAAATTGATAATTTCTATACAGGATCTTACAATATCAAATTGATAATTTCTATACAGGATCTTACAATATCAAATTGATAATTTCTATACAGGATTTTACAATATCAAATTGATAATTTCTATACAGGATTTTACAATATCAAATTGATAATTTCTATACAGGATTTTACAATATCAAATTGATAATTTCTATACAGGATCTTACAATATCAAATTGATAATTTCTATACAGGATCTTACAATATCAAATTGATAATTTCTATACAGGATTTTACAATATCAAATTGATAATTTCTATACAGGATTTTACAATATCAAATTGATAATTTCTATACAGGATCTTACAATATCAAATTGATAATTTCTATACAGGATCTTACAATATCAAATTGATAATTTCTATACAGGATCTTACAATATCAAATTGATAATTTCTATACAGGATTTTACAATATCAAATTGATAATTTCTATACAGGATTTTACAATATCAAATTGATAATTTCTATACAGGATCTTACAATATCAAATTGATAATTTCTATACAGGATTTTACAATATCAAATTCATAAATATCAAATTCATAATTTCTATACAGGGTCTTACAATATCAAATTGATAATATCTATACAGGGTCTTACAATATCAAATTCATAATTTCTATACAGGGTCTTACAATATCAAATTCATAATATCTATACAGGGTCTTACAATATCAAATTCATAATTTCTATACAGGGTCTTACAATATCAAATTCATAATTTCTATACAGGATTTTACAATATCAAATTGATAATTTCTATACAGGATTTTACAATATCAAATTCATAATTTCGTTCATTTATTGTATGGGATTTGATATAATACTCTGGCCTATTGAGAGCAGTCCAATATTCAGTCCAATATTAAAAACAAAGTATAGCAAGTACAAAGGTATCACATCATGACAGTGTTTTAAATAAATGTTTAACAGTTTGAGATTTCATATGTGTACGTGCACAATGTGGCATGTACTTGTAGAAATCCCTGTCAAGAAGTGTTCAAATATACCACGGTCACACATTGAGGTGAAATACCCCAGCTTGTAGCTGCAAGGTCACGGTCAGTGTCATTTTGAGGTCAACAATGATCTACATATAGTACTGGGTGGTGATCACGCCAAGTATGTATTTCTTAATTGTGTAAACAAGGACTTTAAAATAACTTTGCTCAAATAATTACCATAATTTTGTCTCACAAAATGGTGCCAAATGCTGTAAAATAAATGTTGAAATGTAGTGCGTGTAAAAACCATTACTGACCTTGACCTATTTCAAATATATGAATCACACCCCCAAATGTATGAATCACACCCAAATGTATGAATCACACCCCCAAATGTATGAATCATACCCCCAAATGTATGAATCACACCCCCAAATGTATGAATCATACCCCCAAATATATGAATCATACCCCCAAATGTATGAATCACACCCCCAAATGTATGAATCATACCCCCAAATGTATGAATCATACCCCCAAATGTATGAATCACACCCCCAAATATGAATCACACCCCCAAATGTATGAATCACAGCCCAAATGTATGAATCATACCCCCAAATGTATGAATCATACCCCCAAATGTATGATCACACCCCCAATATATGAATCATACCCCCAAATATATGAATCACACCCCCAAATATATGAATCACACCCCCAAATGTATGAATCACAGCCCAAATGTATGAATCATACCCCCAAATGTATGAATCATACCCCCAAATGTATGATTCACACCCCAAATATATGAATCATACCCCCAAATGTATGAATCACACCCCCAAATATATGAATCACACCCCCAAATGTATGAATCATACCCCCAAATATATGATTCACACCCCCAAATATATGAATCATACCCCCAAATGTATGAATCATACCCCCAAATGTATGAATCATACCCCCAAATATGATTCACACCCCCAAATGTATGAATCACACCCCCAAATATATGAATCACACCCCCAAATATATGAATCATACCCCAAATGTATGAATCACACCCAAATGTATGATTCATACCCCAAATGTATGAATCATACCCCCAAATATATGAATCATACCCCCAAATGTATGAATCACACCCCAAATGTATGAATCATACCCCAAATGTATGAATCACACCCTAAATGTATGAATCACATCCCAAATGGTAGCTAGCAGACATGTATTGCTCAACAATATGCCTTTACATGTAATCAAAGAGACTTAATCAAGACAAGAGATGTGTTTCATAGTAAATAGTCAGTTTGTCCATTATAATCTGTTGTCAGGGGATACCACTAGCACGTCTGGCTGGGATTCGCGCCATTCCAGTATCAAGTTATCATCTTTCCATCAACAAGTGGAGTATCTCCTCACATCCAGAGAAAGATCCATGCTAAAAAAAGCTTTGCAGCTTTACTCAGAAAACAGGTACATGTATATCATTCTCTAACCTTGCTTAGGCTGTCCAATTAGCGTAGTGGTTAGCGTGCTCGCTTCTCACCAATGCAACCAGGGTTCGATCCTCGAACTGGGAAGTATGTGAGATGGTACGGTGAATGCCAGATCGGACAAGTGTGTTTTCTCCGGTTTCCTCCCACACGAATGACCACATTTACGCTTTCATCCGAGCCAACGAGAGTGATTAATATAAGTTGTTAAAACTTGATTCACAGTAAAATAAATAAAGGTTAAACAAAACTCTACATAGATGTGTACTCTATAACTCTACATAGATGTGTACTCTATAACTCTACATAGATGTGTACTCTATAACTCTACATAGATGTGTACTCTATAACTCTACATAGACATGTACTCTATAACTCTACATAGATGTGTACTCTATAGCTCTACATAGATGTGTACTCTATAACTCTACATAGATGTGTACTATATAACTCTACATAGATGTGTACTCTATAACTCTACATAGATGTGTACTCTATAACTCTACATAGATGTGTACTATATAACTCTACATAGATGTGTACTCTATAACTCTACATAGATGTGTACTCTATAACTCTGCATAGACATGTACTCTATAACTCTACATAGATGTGTACTCTATAACTCTACATAGACATGTACTCTATAACTCTACATAGATGTGTACTCTATAACTCTACATAGATGTGTACTCTATAGCTCTACATAGATGTGTACTCTATAACTCTACATATATGTGTACTCTATAACTCTGCATAGACATGTACTCTATAACTCTACATAGATGTGTACTCTATAACTCTACATAGATGTGTACTCTATAACTCTACATAGATGTGTACTCTATAACTCTACATAGATGTGTACTCTATAACTCTACATAGATGTGTACTCTATAACTCTGCATAGACATGTACTCTATAACTCTACATAGATGTGTACTCTATAGCTCTACATAGATGTGTACTCTATAACTCTACATAGATGTGTACTCTATAACTCTACATAGATGTGTACTCTATGATCTGCATAGACATGTACTCTATAACTCTACATAGATGTGTACTCTATAACTCTACATAGATGTGTACTCTATAACTCTACATAGATGTGTACTCTATAACTCTACATAGATGTGTAGTCTATAACTCTGCATAGACATGTACTCTATAACTCTACATAGATGTGTACTCCATAACTTCACATAGATGTGTACTCTATAACTCTGCATAGACATGTACTCTATAACTCTACATAGATGTGTACTCTAACTCTACATAGATATGTACTCTATGACTCATGAATTTGTTTGTGCTGCAGGAATGTAGATCATTTAGTTGAGGACTTGGATGCTATTCTGGACACACCGTCTAAGAGGACACTGTGGATGTACATTATACCTCTGCTGACCCAGATTCATCAAGATGTTGTGCGGCATAAAGTTGGCAACAAACAGGTCGCTAGTACATCCAGCATTGGTAAGTTGGCAACAAGCAGGTCGCTAGTACATCCAACCAGCATTGGTAAGTTGGCAACAAGCAGGTCGCTAGTACATCCAGCATTGGTAAGTTGGCAACAAGCAGGTCGCTAGTACATCCAGCATTGGTAAGTTGGCAACAAGCAGGTCGCTAGTACATCCAGCATTGGTAAGTTGGCAACAAGCAGGTCGCTAGTACATCCAGCATTGGTAAGTTGGCAACAAGCAGGTCGCTAGTACATCCAGCATTGGTAAGTTGGCAACAAGCAGGTCGCTAGTACATCCAGCATTGGTAAGTTGGCAACAAGCAGGTCGCTAGTACATCCAGCATTGGTAAGTTGGCAACAAGCAGGTCGCTAGTACATCCAGCATTGGTAAGTTGGCAACAAGCAGGTCGCTAGTACATCCAGCATTGGTAAGTTGGCAACAAGCAGGTCGCTAGTACATCCAGCATTGGTAAGTTGGCAACAAGCAGGTCGCTAGTATGTCCAGCATTGGTAAGTTGACAACAAGCAGGACTCTAGTACATCCAGCATTGGTAAGTTGGCAACAAGTAGGTCCCTAGTACATCCAGCATTGGTAAATTGACAACAAGCAGGTCGCTAGTATATCCATCATTAGTAAGTTGGCAACAAGCAGGTCACTAGTATATCCAGCATTGGTAAGTTGGCAATAAGCACGTTGCTAGTATATCCAGCATTGGTAAGTTGGCAACAAGCAGGTTGCTAGTACATCCAGCATTGGTAAGTTGGCAACAAGCAGGTCACTAGTACATCCAGCATTGGTAAGTTGGCAACAAGCAGGTCGCTAGTACATCCAGCATTGGTAAGTTGGCAACAAGCAGGTCGCTAGTATGTCCAGCATTGGTAAGTTGACACAAGCATGTCGCTAGTATGTCCAGCATTGGTAAGTTGACAACAAGCATGTCGCTAGTATATCCAGCATTGGTAAGTTGGCAACAAACAGGTCACTAGTATATCCAGCATTGGTAAGTTGGCAACAAACAGGTCGCTAGTACATCCAGCATTGGTAAGTTGGCAACAAGCAGGTCAATAGTACATCCAGCATTGGTAAGTTGGCAACAAGCAGGTCGCTAGTATGTCCAGCATTGGTAAGTTGGCAACAAGCAGGTCGCTAGTACATCCAGCATTGGTAAGTTGGCAACAAACAGGTCGCTAGTACATCCAGCATTGGTAAGTTGGCAACAAGCAGGTCGCTAGTACGTTAAAGAAAAAAACCTTTAAACAACTTCTCCAACAAACCTAATAATCGCCATTTGACCCAGCTTGATCTGAAACTTGCATTGACCTTCTGATTAGGTAAATCACACTGTCCGGCAACAGTTTGTTGAAAAACATCATATCTAAAAGCTCTGATCAATTTTGATGGCAGGTTCGATCCCCTGTCTGACCCTAATAAAATTAACAGTCTTTCAGATGGGACGTTAAGCCGAGGTCTCGTGTCGATGCTTTACACTATGCACGTAAAAGAACCAGAGGATATTCTGGAATGGGTCTCTGTCTGTATCATGCACTATCTTCCAAAATCTAAAATGGCTAATTTCTTCAGGAGGCGTCGCTCACATGGGCAACTGGTAGCGACGATAAATAAACGTAAACACACACACACAATTTTGATGAAACCTTGCTGAAATGATCCTCAGGTGATCATAATCCACATAGAACTCAGTAAGCCATAACAATGAAGAGAAATAAATAGGAAAATCATTTAAAATCCGGTGTCTCATTTCAAACTAGTTTAACAAAAATGGTGTACCAAGTTTGCACAAATCGGACCTTAGTCATCAAAATACCTGACTGCAACTAGATGTTGCTCACTTCCCCCAGGTCTGTGAATCTTCCTCTCTTTAGAGCATGTCTCCTTTTGTCAAAATCTTCAAAAGTAAATGTTGTCACATTTAGTCTATCGACTGTTCAAATTGGGTAGGTTTTGTCATAGTACTGCAGTTGATGCGTATTCGCTTCAGGTGCGAAAGGTCTGGAGTTCGAGCCCCACTGGAGCCGTTACGATTGTGCCCTTAGGCAAGGCATTTAAATTCCACGTTACCTCTTCTCTCTCCCTCGTGACGATGGATTCCATCAGGAATGAGGTCTCGAGAGTGAGTAATATAAGTTGAAAGAACTTGTTTCGCAATCGGGCTAAAATAAACTTGTATAAACTAAAGTAGTGCAGTTCCTCTTACAGTATTTTAAGTATTTTAGCAAATTTGCTCTATTTTCACATATTTCCGACAACAACCCTGTGTATATGACTCTATGGGAAGCTTTAGCACAGGAACTTGAAATTTTATCCATAAGCTACCAAAGGTATTGTACCTCTATCCTAGGACCCCCCCTCTATTAAAAAATAGAGTGGGGGGTCCTAGGATAGAGGTACAAGACCTTTTGTGGCTTATGGATAAAATTTCAAGTTCCTGTGGCTTTAGCTATCTTCTCTTTAACCGTTAGTCTGATTTTCATCTCAACATAATTATGACGGTTGGGTGAGCGATCAATTTCTCCAAAGCCATGGATCATGCCACTAGGACTTAATTTTTCCCATATATCTATCATGCAACACTAAAAATATTGTATTCTGAAACCAATGAACAGAATTTAAATGAATATTTTCTTACATGAAATGTGAGCGATGGATCCAGTGCCCTCATGCCCCCTTGTTCGTAATGTATGTACAGTCAAACCTGTCTTAAGCAGCCAGTCAAGGGAATCACAGAAAGTGGTTGCTTAGTGCAGGTGGCTGCTTAATAGATGTCAAATGTATAATAAAACAATATATTGGGAATCTAGAAACTGGCTGCTTAATAAATTTTAAACTTTATTTATTTTACAACGATTGCGAAGCAAGTTTTAACAACTTATATTATATTACGTATATGTTGTCATTCGTGTGGAAGGAAACCGGAGTACCCAGAGAAAACACACCAGTCCGATCTGGCGACAATCGTGCCATCTGACATACTTCCCGGTCCGAGGATCGAACCCTGGTTGCATTGGTAAGAAGCGAACCACTGCGCTAATTGGATAGCCTAAATACAGGTTGGCTGCTTAATGGAGGTTGGCTGCTTAATGGAGGTTGGCTGCTTAATGGAGGTTGGCTGCTTAATGGAGGTTGGCTGCTTAATGGAGGTTGGCTGCTTAATGGAGGTTGGCTGCTTAATGGAGGTGACCACTAACACAGGTTTGACTACATTAATTCTGTTAATTGATTATTTCAGAAACAGAACCTATTACACAGAGGAAGATGTTTACCAACAATACACATGTAAGTGTTTCTGCTGTAATGTGTAATTACTAAAGTAGTATGCAATTATATTATACCTCATTTGCATATTTTCTTCTTTACTGTATGTGACGTGCTCCAGGCATTTATTTTCAATAGTGCCCGGAGGCTTTGGGCACTATTAAGCCTGCGAGCCGCCAAATCTCACGGCGTGTGAAAATTACGATACACTGCTTCACTTCAGTCCATATCTTACTTAAGGTCTGAGTGACCAGTCCATATATTTGCATAGTGCCCTCAACACCATGTTCTATCTGTTAAATAGTATCCCTGTATACTATTGCAGCGTATACATCATTGTATATGGACAAGTTGCTTCACTCAAACTGTACGTCTGATATACCACTAGGCAGGTTCTAGTGTGTGTGTTTTACGTTTATTTATCGTCGCTACCGGTTGCTCATATGGGCGATGCCTCCTGAAGAGATTAGTCATTTTAGATTTTTGGAGGATAGTGCAATGATACAGACAGTGGCCCATTTCAGAGTCTCCTCTGGGTTTTTTACGTACACGGTGTACAGCACCGACACAAGACCTCGGTTTAAAGTCCCATCTGAAAGACTGTTAATTTTATTAGGGTCAAATGGGGGATCGAACCTGCGATTCCTTGATTACCAGTCCAGCGTGTTACCACTGTACTACAGATCCATCTGTTCTAGTGTTCATATATTATTTCATTCATCAACCGGTTTCAATGTTTATGCTTCATGGTCCAGGTCACTGTTACCAAGGTCACTGTTAACAAGGTTACTGTTAACAAGGTCACTGTTAACTTAAAATAGGGAGAAGAACTATATACGTTTTCTTTCATTCTCATCCCTTTCAGTCTATTGCTGTTAATTTATATGTAAAATGTTAATTCTATTATGTACATGTAAAATACTGAAATAAATAATGTTTAAACTAACTTAAAATAGAAAAGTAATTTCTGTGCAATAAGTTGGTTGTACCGGGAGGAAGTATGCAATAACTATGCATAAATGATTACAATAACGTATGTAATGTACCATATCTTCCCGGCAATAAATCGATCTCGGCCATAAGTCGAGGCTCAAATTTTGGCTGGAAAAAGCTGATTTTCAGGTTGATCCTTCCAGAAGTTGAGAGTACTTTATGGATTTAAGATTCGGTACGACATTGGTTATTTCGCTCATTTTTTAATGAAACTTAGCTCAATTTGAGATATGTGGTTGATTTGATTCCATTGCATATTTTACAAATTGCACTGATGCACAACAATAATTTATGAAGTAGCAGCTTTTTCTATGGTTTATAATGTAAATACTTGTCTGAACCAATTGTATATTAAAGCGACATTACATCGCAACAAGCCCCAAAAATGTGTTTTGACGTATAAAATAGCATTGCTACTACAAATTCTTCTGAAATAATTCGAACACTAACTTTCTATACATAAGCAGTGTTTTTGTGGTACATGTATACAAACTCTCAAAAGTGAAAGTAGGATTTCATAGAACGATCAGCTACTTTCCTGAATTAATGATTGTTTACTATTGGAGTCTATACCAAACGTGTGTTACAGTCGTTCATAATATTTTAAATCGTATTAGTCGAACAATGAATACAAAATGATACACACATTGCATTACGCATGGATGTTTACCCTATTTATATATGTCAACAAACGTCGTATATGTATACTAATGTTTATTAATTGAAATACTCCGCTTGTGATGCAAATATTTGGAAAACAATTATACCATATAATAGGAAAATACATTGTGTAGAAATTTGCGTTTTCACCGATGTAGTGTCGCTTTAAAGCAAATGAAACAAACAGACAAAGTTCCAACAAATAACAAAAATATTCCAACTTTTTTCTTTTTCAAAATGTTTGTTTTTATTGTTTCTCAGACATAAGTCGACCTATTACTTTCTGCACATTTCTGGATAGAAAAAGGTCGGGAATATATGGTATGCATGCAACACGCAGCTTCAAAGTCAAGGTCATTGTTCAATGTCAAGGTCATTGTTCAAAGTCACGGTCATTGTTCAAAGTCAAGGTCATTGTTCAAAGTCAAGGTCATTGTTCAAAGTCAAGGTCATTGATAATAAATGTTGGCAAACATTTTTTCCAAGTCAATAACCTCGACATGCCTTTTCATTTGTGATCATTGTAACATGATGATAAATCAGGCACGAAAACAGACTGAGGTCAAAAGTCATGGTCATTATTAATAGAAATTAAAGAGAGAGAAAAAGAGGTTCTGCTCATTAACTTTGTTGTACCCTACAAGTGCTGTTTCGTTTCTATTCTTTTCGCTTTATTTGAGTTTAGAATTGAAACCTAGAAACCATGTTTGAGTGTTTATTTCAATGCATGTATGTCTCCATAGGTACATGTTGGAGTGTTTATTTCAATGTTTGTATGTCTCCATAGGTACATGTTTGAGTGTTTATTTCAATGTCTGTATGTCTCCATAGGTACATGTTGGTGTGTTTATTTCCATGTCTGTATGTCTCCATAGGTACATGTTGGAGTGTTTATTTCAATATCTGTATGTCTCCATAGGTACATGTTGGTGTGTTTATTTCCATGTCTGTATGTCTCCATAGGTACATCTTGGTGTGTTTATTTCAATGTCTGTATGTCTCCATAGGTACATGTTGGAGTGTTTATTTCATTGTCTGTATGTCTCCATAGGTACATCTTGGTGTGTTTATTTCCATGTCTGTATGTCTCCATAGGTACATGTTGGTGTGTTTATTTCCATGTCTGTATGTGCCGATAGGTACATCTTGGTGTGTTTATTTCATTGTCTGTATGTCTCCATAGGTACATGTTGGAGTGTTTATTTCATTGTCTGTATGTCTCCATAGGTACATGTTGGAGTGTTTATTTCCATGTCTGTATGTCTCCATAGGTACATGTTGGTGTGTTTATTTCCATGTCTGTATGTCTCCATAGGTACATGTTGGTGTGTTTATTTCCATGTCTGTATGTGCCGATAGGTACTGTTGGTGTGTTTAGTTCAATGTTTGTATGTCTCCATAGGTACATGTTGGTGTGTTTAGTTCAATGTCTGTATGTCTCCATAGGTACATGTTGGTGTGTTTAGTTCAATGTCTGTATGTCTCCATAGGTACATGTTGGTGTGTTTAGTTCAATGTCTGTATGTCTCCATAGGTACATGTTTGAGTGTTTATTTCAATGTTTGTATGTCTCCATAGGTACATGTTGGTGTGTTTAGTTCAATGTCTGTATGTCTCCATAGGTACATATTTGAGTGTTTAGTTCAATGTCTGTATGTCTCCATAGGTACATATTTGAGTGTTTATTTCAATGTCTGTATGTCTCCATAGGTACATGTTGGAGTGTTTAGTTCAATGTCTATAAAGTAAAGTAAAGTGTTTGTTTATTATAGTGTCACCCCTATTTAAAGGGCCAGCCATTTCTGACTTATGAGACACCTCTTTTTATGAACATCAGTACTTCCCGAATCCTATGCGTGTATGCCAGGCTGGTAGGCAATCTGTAACCATTATTTAACTAGCTGGCAGCTCACCAACCGGCCATATCAGAATGAATCCCTGGCGAGATTTGAACCTTCGACCTCCCGCTCCATAGACGGACGCCTTAACCACTAGGCCACGGAGACGGTTTAGTATTTATTTCAATGTCTATATGTGTTCATGTGTAAGTGTTTATTTCAATGTCTATATGTGTTCATGTGTAAGTGTTTATTTCAGCCGTACATATCATCAGAGGATGATGAACATGAATTGTTCTCTCGGACTGGTGAGAGGAAACCACTGTCCAGACCCGGATACACAGGTACAGGTTCAGTGTGGGGTGGGGGAGGGGGGTATTGATCTCAATACCTGGGGTTGTGGGGTGGGGGAGAGGGGTATTGATCTCAATACCTGGGGTTGTGGGGTTGGGGAGGTCTTCCATGTGTCGTGTAATGGCAATACATGTTTACTAATTGAGTAACTATTTGCATATCCATAATTCATATGCAAACCTACAACTGCCAGCTACGGAGGCAGACGTGCTACCATCTGAACTATGGCGACCGGAAATCGGAGACAAAACCGTCATGAATAATTCATGCACAAACATTTACACAATTACACAGAGGGGCCTCGAAATATACCCACTAAGATGGTGGCAAAACTAACCATTAAATGATTGGTAGTATATGGTATTGAGTAACACCATAACAGTTGTCATTTGACTATTTTCCCCACATTCTTTGTGTTTTCCGTGGCCTTTTAGTTTAGTTCATACATATACTACTTATAGCTTGATTGTAACGAAAGCTTATAGCTTATTAAATTCACTCTGGAGTCCGCTTCCTGGAATTACCCAGACCAAGTACTAAGCAATGTGGATACATTTTCATGGTCAAGGAAAGATCGGCAGCCCCTGAGTCGAAATCATAAATTCACAATCCTACAATTACATACAAGTCTGACACACTTTAGCTGTGCAGTTGTGGTTTTGAAAGTATTTCGGTATTTTTCATAGACGGATCTGTAGTCCGGTGGTAACACGCTGGACTGGTAATCCAGGGATCGCAGTTTCGATCCTCCGTCTGACCCTAATAAAATTAACAGTCTTTCAGTTCGGACTTTAAACGAGGTGTTCGTGTCGGTGCTGTACACTGTGCACGTAAAAGAACTAGAGGAGATTCTGGAATGGGTCTCTGTCTGTATCATTTCACTATCCTCCAAAAATCTAAAATGACTAATCTCTTCAGGAAGCGTCGCTCATATGGGCAACCGGTAGCGATGATAAATAAACGTAAAACATACACACATTTCGGTATTAATTAATGATGATTTTAATACATAATTATAGTGCATGTTCTTTAAACAAGTGTGCATGTACTACAAACTTTTATCCTGATTTGAGCAAATTAGCGGGTGGTGCTAACTTATGATGCATTTCAATATTATATGCGATAATATTTTGCTAATATTTTGCGAACAACTACATATTTCATCTGCCATTAATTTTGTAAAAACGAAATATTTAATTCAAATGTGCAGTATGTTTTGGCACATTTGTCATTCTGCACTTGTGTTGTTGAATGATGTGCTATATGTTAGGCTATGTAAAGTCTACATCCGTTATGTCGAATCCTCCGGTTATCTCGAAGTCGGATCAAAGTCCCATTTCAGACACTATCATTTTACATATATCTGGCTCTGTTTATATCGAATTTCGTTAAGTAAAACTTCGGTCTGACGGAATTCAACATAACGGGTGTAGACTGTATATGCCTAGTGTATTATCTGTATATTCAAAATTGTTTAACAGCACCAGCTACCATTGGTGGACTGGATCTGTCTATCATCAAGGAGTTAGAAGAGACCAGAAGGGCCGTACAGGAAGTCAAAGAATTCCTTGCTAAAGGACAGGGGCCAGGTATCCACCCACTTTGGTTACAGGGGGCCATGTATGTAAAGTGGGAGTCCATCCACCCACCTTGGTTACAGGGGGGTCATGTATGTAAAGTGGGAGTCCATCCACCCACCTTGGTTACAGGGGGTCATGTATGTAAAAAGGACATGATCCAAGTATGCAAAATGGGGTCTACCTCATATCTTTCTATAGGACGTGTCCAGGTATATGAAATGGGGTCTACCTCATATCTTTCTATAGGACGTGTCCAGGTATATGAAATGGGGTCTACCTCATATCTTTCTATAGGATGTGTCCAGGTATATGAAATGGGGTCTACCTCATATCTTTCTATAGGATGTGTCCAGGTATATGAAATGGGGTCTACCTCATATCTTTCTATAGGATGTGTCCAGGTATATGAAATGGGGTCTACCTCATATATTTCTATAGGACGTGTCCAGGTATATGAAATGGGGGTCTACCTCATATCTTTCTATAGGACGTGTCCATGTATATGAAATGGGGTCTACCTCATATCTTTCTATAGGACGTGTCCAGGTATATGAAATGGGGGTCTACCTCATATCTTTCTATAGGATGTGTCCAGGTATATGAAATTGGGTCTGACTCATATCTTTCTATAGGATGTGTCCAGGTATATGAAATGGGGTCTACCTCATATCTTTCTATAGGATGTGTCCAGGTATATGAAATGGGGTCTACCTCATATCTTTCTATAGGATGTGTCCAGGTATATGAAATGGGGTCTACCTCATATCTTTCTATAGGACGTGTCCAGATAAATGAAATGTGGTCTACCTCATATCTTTCTATAGGATTGGACCAGGTATATGAAGTGGGGTCTACCTCATATCTTTCTATAGGATGTGTCCAGGTATATGAAATGGGGTCTACCTCATATCTTTCTATAGGATGTGTCCAGGTATATGAAATGGGGTTTACCTCATATCTTTCTATAGGACGTGTCCAGGTATATGAAGTGAAGTATACAGAATGTGCCATCTGATCAGGGTCTATGCTGTTTGCTATTCAGATAGTTTAGCTAAAGCACTTGGTTGAATAGCAAACAAAATAGATCCTGATCTGGATCTATGTTACATGTATTTGCACATTCGTTTCAATTTAGTCAGCATTTTAAGGGTTAATAATGTCTTGATGGGAAATCAAATGGTGATCTTTAGAGGCAAATGGTGTTTATTCAGAGGTGGTATGTAACACAGGTTTAACTTTAATTATGCCTAATAATTGAAAATCTGCAAACTCTACATCGGACATGTAATTAAGCTTTCATAAAGTCACATTGCTTAAACCTAAAACTTTTTTTATTAATGATTGTGAAGCAAGTTTTAACAACTTATATTAATCACTCTAAATGTGGTCATTCGTGTGTTTGAAGAAACCGGAGTACCGGTCCGATCTGGTGACCACTGTACCATCTCACATACATTCCGGTTAGAGGATCGAACCCAGGTTGCATTGGTAAGAAGCGAGTGTTCTAACCACTGCGCTAATCGGACAGCCACATAGTCACATATCTATAGGTAAATAATTGTTCTGAAACTTTTATGCAATTCTTGTTGTGTTGCTTTCAGAAATTGATCGAGACCATTATAAGTATATCACCATAATTCCAATAGAACGCCAGCTAAGGGAGGCATCATTACAATCACCAATCAGCATACAGCTTCCTGGGCAGACACACCCAATGACCTTGAACTCTACAAACATACCTGGCTTCAGCCCAGGTCACGGTGTCTATGACCTACCGGATGCTCAAGGACTGGAAACGGGACTATTTTCTCAAATGACAATTGGGGGAACCAGACCAAATTCAAGTGAAGCAGAACCAAGGATAAAATTTCCCGCCAATTTCATGGGTTTAGGTAACTCTGACAATGACGATACACCGAGAAATCCACCAAGTTTTTTAATAAGTGGACCAGATGATGAAACTCGTTTGAAAATTCCTGCCAATTTTATGACGAGTGGAACAGAAAGTGACCATGAATCTGAAATTGTACGAAAGACGAATTTACAACTACTTGCGTCTAAATTTACCAAAATGGGAGGTAATGCAGATTTGAAATCCTTATAAAACAGGACTGGTGTACAATGTTATGTTTATATTAGGACGACTTTTAATTAATAATAGATAGATTGGGTAGTCAAACATGTTTTATTTATCACGGTAAAGAACACGTGATTTACCTAATCCAACCTGTATATTGTAGTGATACATGTACATGTAGATAGAAATGTTCAGTTATTGACGACAAGATAAACAAATCAGATAGTGAACAGAGAACTGGTGACTTCATTGAAGCCCAAGAAATGGAATAGTAGGCCCTGATCTTGGTAGCTATCATCTGTCCCTGTCGTAGGTCCTGGTCTTGGTAATTATCATCTGTCCCCGTAGTAGGCCCTGGTCTTGGTAGCTATCATCTGTCCCCATAGTAGGCCCTGGTCTTGGTAGCTATCATCTGTCCCCGTAGTAGGCCCTGGTCTTGGTAGCTATCATCTGTCCCTGTAGTAGGTCTTGGTAGCTATCATCTGTCCCTGTAGTAGGCCCTGGTCTTGGTAGCTATCATCTGTCCCCGTAGTAGGTCTTAGTGCTATCATCTGTCCCTGTAGTAGACCCTGGGCTTGGTAGCTATCATCTGTCCCTGTAGTAGGCACTGGGCTTGGTAGTTATCATCTGTCCCCATAGTAGGCCCTGGTCTTGGTAGCTATCATCTGTCCCTGTAGTAGACCCTGGGCTTGGTAGCTATCATCTGTCCCCGTAGTAGGCCCTGGTCTTGGTAGCTATCATCTGTCCCTGTAGTAGACCCTGGGCTTGGTAGCTATCATCTGTCCCTGTAGTAGACCCTGGTCTTGGTAGCTATCATCTGTCCCCATAGTAGGCCCTGGTCTTGGTAGCTATCATCTGTCCCTGTAGTAGACCCTGGTCTTGGTAGCTATCATATGTCCCCATAGTAGACCCTGGGCTTGGTAGCTATCATCTGTCCCCGTAGTAGGCCCTGGTCTTGGTAGCTATCATCTGTCCCCGTAGTAGGCCCTGGTCTTGGTAGCTATCATCTGTCCCCGTAGTAGGTCTTGGTGCTATCATCTGTCCCTGTAGTAGACCCTGGGCTTGGTAGCTATCATCTGTCCCTGTAGTAGGCACTGGGCTTGGTAGTTATCATCTGTCCCCATAGTAGGCCCTGGTCTTGGTAGCTATCATCTGTCCCTGTAGTAGACCCTGGGCTTGGTAGCTATCATCTGTCCCCGTAGTAGGCCCTGGTCTTGGTAGCTATCATCTGTCCCTGTAGTAGACCCTGGGCTTGGTAGCTATCATCTGTCCCCATAGTAGGCCCTGGTCTTGGTAGCTATCATCTGTCCCTGTAGTAGACCCTGGTCTTGGTAGCTATCATCTGTCCCCATAGTAGGCCCTGGTCTTGGTAGCTATCATCTGTCCCTGTAGTAGACCCTGGTCTTGGTAGCTATCATATGTCCCCATAGTAGACCCTGGGCTTGGTAGCTATCATCTGTCCCCGTAGTAGGCCCTGGTCTTGGTAGCTATCATCTGTCCCCGTAGTAGGCCCTGGTCTTGGTAGCTATCATCTGTCCCCATAGTAGGCCCTGGTCTTGGTAGCTATCATCTGTCCCTGTAGTAGACCCTGGGCTTGGTAGCTATCATCTGTCCCCGTAGTAGGTCTTGGTAGCTATCATCTGTCCCCGTAGTAGGTCTTGGTCTTGGTAGCTATCATCTGTCCCCGTAGTAGGTCATGGTCTTGGTAGCTATCATCTGTCCCCATAGTAGGCCCTAGTCTTGGTAGCTATCATCTGTCCCCGTAGTAGGCCCTGGTCTTGGTAGCTATCATCTGTCCCCATAGTAGGCCCTGATCTTGGTAGCTATCATCTGTCCCCGTAGTAGACCCTTGTCTTGGTAGCTATCGTCTGTCCCCGTAGTAGGCCCTGGGCTTGGTAGCTATCATTTGTCCCCATAGTAGGCCCTGGTCTTGGTAGCTATCATATGTCCCCGTAGTAGGCCCTGGGCTTGGTAGCTATCATCTGTCCCCGTAGTAGACCCTGGTCTTGGTAGCTATCATCTGTCCCCGTAGTAGGCCCTGGTCTTGGTAGCTATCATCTGTCCCCGTAGTAGGCCCTGGTCTTGGTAGCTATCATCTGTCCCCATAGTAGGCCCTGGTCTTGGTAGCTATCATCTGTCCCCATAGTAGGCCCTAGTCTTGGTAGCTATCATCTGTCCCCGTAGTAGGCCCTGGTCTTGGTAGCTATCATCTGTCCTATTCAGCTGAAAATCCTCAACAAATTTTTAATTCTTATACTACCGTATCATCAAACAAAAAGCATTGTGTTCTATGTTGATATCCATTAACCTGCATGCATTGCTGTACATTCACAGGTGGAACATTTAACCAGCATGCATTGCTGTACATTCACAGGTGGAACATTTAACCAGCATGCATTGCTGTACATTCACAGGTGGAACATTTAACCAGCATGCATTGCTGTACATTCACAGGTGGAACATTTACCCAGCATGCATTGCTGAACATTCACAGGTGATACATTTACCCAGCATGCATTGCTGTACATTCACAGGTGAACATACCCAGCACATTTTTACATTCACATTATACATACCCAGCATGCATTGCTGTACATCACAGGTGATACATTACCCAGCATGCATTGCTATACATTCACAGGTGGAACATTTACCCAGCATGCATTGCTGTACATTCACAGGTGGAACATTTAACCAGCATGCATTGCTGTACATTCACAGGTGGAACATTTAACCAGCATGCATTGCTGTACATTCACAGGTGGAACATTTACCCAGCATGCATTGCTGAACATTCACAGGTGATACATTTACCCAGCATGCATTGCTGTACATTCACAGGTGATACATTTACCCAGCATGCATTGTTGTACATTCACAGGTTATACATTTACCCAGCATGCATTGCTGTACATTCACAGGTGATACATTTACCCAGCATGCATTGCTATACATTCACAGGTGGAACATTTACCCAGCATGCATTGCTGTACATTCACAGGTGGAACATTTAACCAGCATGCATTGCTGTACATTCAGACGTGATACATTTACCCAGCATGCATTGCTGTACATTCACAGGTGGAAAATTTAACCAGCATGCATTGCTGTACATTCAGACGTGATACATTTACCCAGCATGCATTGCTGTACATTCACAGGTGGAACATTTAACCAGCATGCATTGCTGTACATTCACACGTGATACATTTACCCAGCATGCATTGCTGTACATTCACAGGTGATACATTTACCCAGCATGCATTGCTGTACATTCACAGGTGATACATTTACCCAGCATGCATTGCTATACATTCACAGGTGGAACATTTACCCAGCATGCATTGCTGTACATTCACAGGTGATACATTTACCCAGCATGCATTGCTCTACATTCACAGGTGATACATTTACCCAGCATGCATTGCTGTACATTCACAGGTGGTACATTTACCCAGCATGCATTGCTGTACATTCACAGGTGGAACATTTAACCAGCATGCATTGCTGTACATTCACAGGTGGAACATTTAACCAGCATGCATTGCTGTACATTCAGACGTGATACATTTACCCAGCATGCATTGCTGTACATTCACAGGTGGAACATTTAACCAGCATGCATTGCTGTACATTCACACGTGATACATTTACCCAGCATGCATTGATGTACATTCACAGGTGGAACATTTACCCAGCATGCATTGCTGTACATTCACAGGTGATACATTTACCCAGCATGCATTGCTATACATTCACAGGTGGAACATTTACCCAGCATGCATTGCTGTACATTCACAGGTGATACATTTACCCAGCATGCATTGCTCTACATTCACAGGTGATACATTTACCCAGCATGCATTGCTGTACATTCACAGGTTATACATTTACCCAGCATTCATTGCTGTACATTCACAGGTGGAACATTTAACCAGCATGCATTGCTGTACATTCAGACGTGATACATTTACCCAGCATGCATTGCTGTACATTCACAGGTGGAACATTTAACCAGCATGCATTGCTGTACATTCAGACGTGATACATTTACCCAGCATGCATTGCTGTACATTCACAGGTGGAACATTTAACCAGCATGCATTGCTGTACATTCACACGTGATACATTTACCCAGCATGCATTGCTGTACATTCACACGTGATACATTTACCCAGCATGCATTGCTGTACATTCACACATGATACATTTACCCAGCATGCATTGCTATACATTCAATGGTGATACATTTACCCAGCATGCATTGCTGTACATTCACATGTGATACATTTACCCAGCATACATTGCTATACATTCAATGGTGATACATTTACCCAGCATGCATTGCTGTACATTCACAGGTGATACATTTACCCAGCATGCATTGCTGTACATTCACATGTGATACATTTAACCAGCATGCATTGCTGTACATTTACTGGTGGTACATTTAATCGACATACATTGCTATACATTCACACGTGATACATTTACCCAGCATGCATTTCTATACATTCACAGGTGGTACATTTAATCGACATGCGTTGACAGCATTGAAGCAGTTAGATGCAGCGGTGGCAGCAGAAGTATTGGATCTGAAACAATGTACAGAGACCGGGAACCAGTCACCAGCACATGTGAAGGTGGCGCCATCAATAAACGGAGAGACAACTGTGCAAGCACCACCTCCACCGCCCCCTCCCCCACCCCCCGGTTTGTTCCCCTTTAATACATTTATCTGGAACTAAATATTTGTTTGATATTTTGTTTTATCTCAGCTTCTAAGCCAATATTCAATATACAGATATAGCCTGGTTCTGTAGTTGCACTAAGCCAATATTCAATATACAGATATAGCCTGGTTCTGTAGTTGTACTAAGCCAATATTCAATATACAGATATAGCCTGGTTCTGTAGTTGTACTAAGCCAATATTCAATATACAGATATAGCCTGGTTCTGTAGTTGTACTAAGCCAATATTCAATATACAGAATACCACACAATATTCAATATACAGATATAGCCTGGTTCTGTAGTTGTACTAAGCCAATATTCAATATACAGATATAGCCTGGCACAACCAACAAACAATAGCCTGGTTCTGTAGTTGTACTAAGCCAATATTCAATATACAGATATAGCCTGGTTCTGTAGTTGTACTAAGCCAATATACAGATATAGCCTGGTTCTGTAGTTGTACTAAGCCAATATTCAATATACAGATATAGCCTGGTTCTGTAGTTGTACTAAGCCAATATTCAATATACAGATATAGCCTGGTTCTGTAGTTGTACTAAGCCAATATACAGATGTAGCCTGGTTCTGTAGTTGTACTAAGCCAATATTCAATATACAGATATAGCCTGGTTCTGTAGTTGTACTAAGCCAATATTCAATATACAGATATAGCCTGGTTCTGTAGTTGTACTAAGCCAATATTCAATATACAGATATAGCCTGGTTCTGTAGTTGTACTAAACCAATATTCAATATACAGATATAGCCTGGTTCTGTAGTTGTACTAGGCCAATATTCAATCTACAGATATAGCCTGGTTCTGTAGTTGTACTAAGCCAATATTCAATATACAGATATAGCCTGGTTCTGTAGTTGCACTAAGCCAATATTCAATCTACAGATATAGCCTGGTTCTGTAGTTGTACTAAACCAATATTCAATATACAGATATAGCCTGGTTCTGCAGTTGTACTAAGCCAATATACAGATGTAGCCTGGTTCTGTAGTTGTACTAAGCCAATATACAGATGTAGCCTGGTTCTGTAGTTGTACTAAGCCAATATTCAATATACAGATATAGCCTGGTTCTGTAGTTGTACTAAGCCAATATACAGATGTAGCCTGGTTCTGTAGTTGTACTAAGCCAATATTCAATATACAGATATAGCCTGGTTCTGTAGTTGTACTAAGCCAATATTCAATATACAGATATAGCCTGGTTCTGTAGTTGCACTTGGATTACAGAATGATAGAAACCAGGCTTTTTTTTAATTAAACTTTATATTTTGTGCAATGGTTGTGAAATAATTTGAGGTTGTTGATAGCCTCCAGACAGGCGCGTAGCCTCCAGGTCAGTTCACTAGGTGTGTCTCTATTGTTTAATCATATTTTATTTTGCTGTATTATGACACAGAATCTACATACAATATATGCAAAGAAAGCAAAAAATGGGTCGAGCCACAAGTTCTTACAACATTAGAGATGGCTCTTCCCAATGTGTCTCTATATAAAAAGTAAAGTGTTTGTTTATTATAGTGTCACCCCTATTTAATTAAAGGGCCAGCCATTTCTGACTTATGGGACACCTTTTTTATGAACATCAGTACTTCCCGAATCCTATGCTTGTAAGTAAGTAAATTTTTTATTATAGTGACGTGTGCATATATACAATGACAAAGAACAAATAGTTAAAAACATAATCAAGCACCCAGCCCAATGGGCCTATATGTCACCAAAATTATATACAAAATGTATGGTTCAAAATTAAACATATTTATATAAATTAATATGAATCGCACATTTGAGATAGATAGATAGATTCTTTTATAGTACAATAGTACCGTAATATATATATCAAATAAATATTTGTGTACAAGCTATGTATAGTACAAATGACTAGTGTGTCACATGTTATGTGATGTTACAACAACACAAATTGGTAGCTTGTATACCAGGCTGGTAGGCAATCGGTAACCATTATTTAACTAGCTGGCGGCTCACCAACCGGCCATATCAGAACGAACCCCTGATGAGATTCGAAACCTTCGACCTCCCGCTCGGTAGGCGGACGCCTTAACCACTAGGCCGCGGAGACGGTATATAGATAACTATTGTATTCTGTTTACAGTGGCGCCACCCCCTCCAGCACCACCTGTACCAGGAACTGGTTCCCCAGATAAGTCCCACATGAATGTGAAGAGAATCAACTGGGAGAAACTGGACCAACAGAGAGTGGAAAACACAGTGTGGGAACAGGTACACCATAATTCTGTAGTCGAATCATTTTAATTACATTTATTCAGTTATTTGTTTACAACCAACATCTTTGTGTAACATTCCATGTACCAAAAAATGGTATTTTATCCAGAATGAATATACAGTCTACATCCGTTTTATCGAATTCCGTTATATCGAATTCTGTCGGACCAAACAAAATACTTTGACATAACCGAAGTTTGTCATAACGAATATTGGCCATATTTTCAAAGATGATGTGTTTCGTACTAGTATATAACAGCCTTGCACATCGTACATTTGTCCCATAAATCATGCTCCATGTTGTCATTGTTATAACCATAACATGGGCACACTTGATCAAATAACACTGTAATATCGTATTCAATATTTATTAAAATGAAGCACATACATGTAAATAACATTCATATCCGAAACTGTAATGATAAAAAAAATTGCTGATGTAATAACGATGCATTGACGTTTGTGTAGTAATAAACTGATACTCGATTTAATAGTCCGCTGTATTCTTTTGAATTTTAACATGTCTCTTTTACACTCTATCGGATTCCATCATGTCCACTTTTCTGAAGGATTTCGTAACGTCCGAATGCCTAGAAATTACACGGGAAAGATGGATTTTGCTAATATAATGGTCCATTGTTGTCATTGCCGGTAACACTTGGTTAGAATTTTCCTGAGCTTCGAAGAACGAACTAATTATTGACAAGTTTAAGTTTGTCTAAATATGTTAATTGGATCGTAATTATTAGGATGAGCCATTTATCCAATGATTGGTTGATTGCTGATAAGTGTGTACCTGTAATAATCATACTGTCATGGTAAACACTTTCAACAATCTTTATTGATTGTTTGTTTGCACAGGCACAGTGGTCCGTCTTTGATCAGGCAAATTTGCCGAATGGAAATTGCACTTTGGCAAAAAAAAAGTGGCATTTTGGCATAATGAGTGTTAAATACTGCACATTTATACTGAAGGGACCAAAAATTAAATTTGATATAACGAACAATTCGACTTAACGAAATTCGATGTAAAATGATAGTGTCTGATACATGACTTTGATTAGACGAGATAACCGCAGAATAGCTGACTTTGACATAACGGGTGTAGACTGTATTAACAGAACCAGTAACCCTTTGCACGCTAGCGGCAGATAAATCACTTTTATTTTTCAACTTTATTTATTTTACAATCGCGAAACAACCTTCAACAACTTATATTAATCACTTTATAAATAAATTTGTATAAACTAATCACTTTCGTTGTCGTGGATGAAAGTGTATAATTATGTGGTGATTCGTGTGGGAGGAAACCGGAGTACCCAGAGAAAACCCACCTGTCTAATCTGGCCACCACTGTACTATCTCACATACTTCCTGCTCCAAGGATCGAACCCGGATTGCATTGGTGAGAAGCAAGCTTGCTAACCACTGTGCTAATCGGATAGCTTTTGCAAACAGCATAGAGCCAAATCAGACGGTACAGAACTGTTTGTTGTTGCTATTCGGAGAGTGGAGCTAAAACATTTGGCTGAATAACAACATAGATCCTGATCAGACGCGACGTTACGCAGATTTTATTTACTCAGCAGGCAAAGATATTCAGAACATGAAAACTAACCATTACAATTAATTAATTCTAATTGATGCTACATATAAACTACTACTTGTAGACTATAGCAATGTGATTAAGAATGCATTTGGTCATGATTAACATATCGATTAGGTAAATTTATATACACTTAGCGCCACTTGTAACCCAATACTTATATAATTCGGTATTATTGGATTATTTGTGAAAGGATTTTGTTCACGTTTGGACCAAGAATAAATCAACATGTCGTACGTATATACTAGAAATTTCTTTTTAATTCATCAACAATAATGTATAAAACTTAACAAATAACAATCATCCCTGTAAAATCAAAATTATTAAAATACACAACTCAAAATCGGAACAATGTGAAAAGTCACCCAATACAATCTGTATGCCGAGAAACTAATATCTAGTGTGTCATCTCATGGTTCTTACGACGTGCACACACCTCTGTCTCACAGGTGAACGATATGATCATTTTTGTACAGCTAATGTAGCTGAATAACGTAATCTATAATTTCAAATTAATATCTTGAACCATGATTTGAAAAGTGTCTGGTCTTGCGCGGTGTTATTTTGTGAATTTTAATTTTACAGTGTTGTTTGTTATTTGTACCTTTTTGTTCATCAATTGAAAAGAAATGTCTTGTATACACTTATGATGTGTTGATTTATACATAGTCCAAATTAGAACAAAATCCTTTCACAAATAATCCAATTACAGTGAAACCCTCTAAACCGAACTGCTTCCGGACCGGAAGAGAAGTTCTGTTTGGAGTGGTTTTCGGTTTAGAGAGGTTTTCGGATGAGGGGGGGGGGGATAAAGTTTTGAACAAATGTCTGTATGAATACAGGAATAACAAGAAATGACACTACAATTACTTTTAGTAATAAAAATATATACGTAATGACTTGTCGGTGGTTCCGTATTTGATAAATAATTATGAAATATAATTATCAATGTTAATGTTATGCCTTAAATAATGATAGTCTGCCTTTTGTGAAATCCCATTCACATCTAATTAGATCGTATTAAAACTAATTACTCAAACATGAAAAGAGATTAACAAACCTGCAATTGCAAAGGACATAATTAAATAGTGTCCAGTCGTAATCCATTTGAAAATAATGTAATTAAAACAAATTTTCAGCATCATTGGTTTTTATCACGCCTTTATGTTCTCACAACACCACGTCGGATGTAAACAATACGGATAAAACACCACTATGCCGACTGATTAATTGACTTGTGAAAACACGGAAGGTGTTATGTTTCAGGTGAGACAAAGGTTGTTTCGGATCCGGATTTTACGCCGCTGGCTGTTCGGTTTTCAGGGGTAATTTGCAATAGAAATGTGCACAAATGGTCCAGAAAACTTGTCCGGTATTCGGAAAAGAGAGGTTCCGGTTTAGAGAGGGTTTTTTACAATGAACAAAGAAGGGAAAATATCGGGACCGCGAAAATTGTCCGGTTTGGAAAATAATAATAATAAGCTGTCCGATTAACGCAGTGGTTAGCGCGCTCGCTTCTCTCCAATGCAACCCGGGTTTGATCCTCAGACCGGGAAGTATGTGAAATGGTACAGTTGTCGCCAGATCAGACAGATGGGTGTACTCCGGGTACTGCGGTTTCCTCCCACACGAATGACCACATATACGCTTTCATCCGCGCCAACGAGAGTGATTAATATAAGTTATTAGAACTTGCTTCGCAATCATTGTAAAATAAATCAAGTTTAAACTTTAATAACCTACATTTGTTGTCATTGTATGCTTATTGTGTATAACGTAACATTGTTATGTCACTAGAAACTGTATAGTTCTTGCGAATAAAATGTATTTGTTTGTTCGTTACAGATAGGAGAGGCTGCAGATCTGCAGGATGTAGTTAGATACCTAGAACTGGAACAATACTTCTCTACAAAAGCTACCAGGCAAAGTATGCTCCCACCCGCTACATAGCGTAGTTGAACATACCCTATATAACCTGATACAACAAATCATGTTTACTGTGAAACAATGAAATACGAAAATAGATTGGAATAACAGTGTGTTGAAATTAGCTGTCCGATTAGCGCAGTGGTTAGCGTGCTCACTTCTCACCAATGTGAGATGGTACGGTCATCGCCAGAACGAACAGGTGTGTTTTCTCTGGGTACTCCAGTTTCCTCCCACATGAATGACCACATCTGCACCAACGAGAGTGATTAATATAAGTTGTTAGAACTTTGCTTTGCAATCGTTGTAAAATAAATAAAGTTTAAACTGTTGAAATTGTTTCCATGGTTTTTGTGTTTATTGTTTCACAATGAAGACTTGTTGTATCTGGTCACATAAGGTGAGATCAGTATGCTCCAGGGTACCCTGTATAAAAATAGTGCAAATGTGTGCAAATATGGAACAGTCGCTTTAGAAAGAAATAGATGATATTCATTGTGGGTATGGACTACACTCAACAAAATTGGTAATCGGTCACCTGTTTGTTTACAGTATTTGGAGCAAACTAAAAAACAAATAATATCAATATTCATATCATCGTATTGGTTATTTATTATTTCAGATCATTATGCATGATTGCTGTGTAATCATTTCGGATATAATGCATTAAATTAAATGACAATAAGAAAACAGTTATATTGTATGATTATTAATTCGCTCCAACATTATAAAATACCAGGTTACCGATTAGGAATGTTGTTGAGTGTAGATACAAATTGGTATATGCACTTGATTTTTATCAATATACTACTGACAACTTCAATGAACAATAATTAAAAACATATTTGCGGGTTTGATTGGAAATCGAATTCAGTGAAACTCCTTTAAACCGAACCGCCTCCGGAGGAGAAGTTCGATTTGGATGGGTTTTCGGTTTTGAGGGGTTTTTATGGGAGTGGGTGGGGGTTGATGAAGTTTTGAACAAATAGTAAACGTATATATATATATCAGCATAGCCAAACCCATAGCCCGGCCACCCGGTGTCACAGGAAATCTTCCCCCCTGGAGTATTTCCTAGGATATATACCCCCCCCCCCTGGGGAAGATTTCCTAGGAAAAAATACCCCCACCCTGGAAATTTACCCCCCACTACACATTGAAATATGTTGTTTTTTTAAAACAAATACATGTTACCCAACCAATGAAAACAATAAAATTGACATCAATGTCAGTAAATCTTTATTGCAATAATGGTCAATTTGTTATATATTTCACACACAAAAATAATTTGGTTAAATGATACTAGTTCGGTGCAATTAATCTATTACTAATTTATCTCACCCTTTTGATCAAAAACCAAACAATCAAATCTATATTTTGTTGTTAACAAATATATTTTAATATGAGGTAAAACAGTAATATATATTATACTCAAATCATTATACCTAAAATAAAGAAATATATTAACAACAACAAAATTATGGGGAGGGGGGGACATTTTCTAGTATATTTCCCCCCCCCAAGGGGGGGGGGTAAATTTCCTGTTACACCGGGGCAAATGCTAATGACTGCCGGACAAGCAAAGGTTTCCTGCTGGCAAGCCTGGGCTGGCAAATTTGAAAATCGATTTTTATGATAGAAAACGATGCAACAGTGCTCTAAATGGCGCTAGAACATCGTGTTTAGATATGGTGGCACTGTCTGATCAGACACTTCCAATTTATTCAGTATTTAAGGGTTAAATTAACTGAAAAGTAACCACTTATCCTCAGGTCTATGGTCTTGTTCAGTTCTGTTAGTATTACTTCCAGATAAAATAGAGTCTGCCTTCTACATTTGTACATGCACAAACATCATGCATTCTCCACGTCATGACATTAGCCCAGACACTCCCATCTTGTACATGCACAAACATCATGCATTCTCCACGTCATGACATTAGCCCAGACACTCCCATCTTGTACATGCACAAACATCATGCATTCTCCACGTCATGACATTAGCCCAGACACTCACATTTTGTACATGCACAAACATCATGCATTCTCCACGTCATGACATTAGCCCAGACACTCCCATCTTGTACATGCACAAACATCATGCATTCTCCACGTCATGACATTAGCCCAGACACTCACATTTTGTATGACTTCAATATTTTCTTCAGACCCTGGTGAGCATCGTGGGAGACGCAGATCTTTGTGTGCCTGTGTTAAACATAGGTTGAAGGCGTATAATGCCGTCAGAAGTATACCTTCCTCACAATTAGCATGGTGTGGAATTATACCTCCAGCTTGATAGATACGTAATGTAACCCGGTGGATGATCTGTCATCTGTAGTCTGTCACACATATCCCTGCATATATAGGAACATTATACTTTTTCAATATATCTCAATTGGAAATACTGAAATATATCACATACTAAGCCCATGTATCCCATACTGCCCCTGTATTCCATACTAAGCCCCTGTAGTCCATACTAAGCCCATGTATCCCATACTGCCCCTGTATTCCATACTAAGCCCCTGTATTCCATACTGCCCCTGTATTCCATACTAAGCCCCTGTATTCCATACTGCCCCTGTAGTCCATACTAAGCCCATATATTCCATACTGCCCCTGTATTCCATACTAAGCCCCTGTATTCCATACTAAGCCCCTGTATTCCATACTGTCCCTGTATTCCATACTAAGCCCATGTATCCCATACTAAGCCCCTGTATTCCATACTAAGCCCATGTATTCCATACTAAGCACATGTATTCCATACTAAGCCCATGTATCCCATACTAAGCCCCTGTATCCCATACTAAGCCCCTGTATTCCATACTAAGCCCCTGTATTCCATACTAAGCCCATGTATTCCATACTAAGCCCATGTATTCCATACTAAGCCCATGTATCCCATACTAAGCCCCTGTATTCCATACTAAGCCCCTGTATTCCATACTAAGCCCATGTATTCCATACTAAGCCCATGTATTCCATACTAAGCCCATGTATTCCATACTAAGCCCCTGTATTCCATACTAAGCCCCTGTATTCCATACTAAGCCCCTGTATTCCATACTAAGCCCATGTATCACATACTAAGCCCATGTATTCCATACTAAGCCCATGTATCCCATACTAAGCCCATGTATTCCATACTGCCCCTGTATTCCATACTAAGCCCCTGTATTCCATACTAAGCCCCTGTATTCCATACTAAGCACATATATTCCATACTAAGCCCATGTATCCCATACTAAGCCCCTGTATTCCATACTAAGCCCCTGTATTCCATACTAAGCACATGTATTCCATACTAAGCACATGTATTCCATACTAAGCCCCTGTATTCCATACTAAGCACATGTATTCCATACTAAGCCCATGTATCCCATACTAAGCCCATGTATTCCATACTAAGCCCAGGTATTCCATACTAAGCCCATGTATTCCATACTAAGCCCCTGTATTCCATACTAGGCACATGTATTCCATACTAAGGCCCTGTATTCCATACTAAGCACATGTATTCCATACTAAGCACATGTATTCCATACTAAGCCCATGTATTCCATACTGCCCCTGTATTCCATACTAAGCCCCTGTATTCCATACTAAGCCCCTGTATTCCATACTGCCCCTGTATTCCATACTAAGCCCCTGTATTCCATACTAAGCCCATGTATTCCATACTAAGCCCCTGTATTCCATACTAAGCCCCTGTATTCCATACTAAGCACATGTATTCCATACTAAGCCCCTGTATTCCATACTAAGCACATGTATTCCATACTAAGCACATGTATTCCATACTAAGCCCATGTATTCCATACTGCCCCTGTATTCCATACTAAGCCCCTGTATTCCATACTAAGCCCCTGTATTCCATACTGCCCCTGTATTCCATACTAAGCCCCTGTATTCCATACTAAGCCCATGTATTCCATACTAAGCCCCTGTATTCCATACTAAGCCCCTGTATTCCATACTAAGCCCCTGTATTCCATACTAAGCCCATGTATTCCATACTAAGCCCATGTATCCCATACTGCCCCTGTATTCCATACTAAGCCCCTGTATTCCATACTAAGCCCCTGTATTCCATACTAAGCCCATGTATTCCATACTAAGCCCATGTATTCCATACTAAGCACATGTATTCCATACTAAGCCCCTGTATTCCATACTAAGCACATGTATTCCATACTAAGCACATGTATTCCATACTAAGCCCATGTATTCCATACTGCCCCTGTATTCCATACTAAGCCCATGTATCCCATACTGCCCCTGTATTCCATACTAAGCCCCTGTATTCCATACTAAGCCCATGTATTCCATACTAAGCCCCTGTATTCCATACTAAGCCCCTGTATTCCATACTAAGCACATGTATTCCATACTAAGCCCCTGTATTCCATACTAAGCACATGTATTCCATACTAAGCACATGTATTCCATACTAAGCCCATGTATTCCATACTGCCCCTGTATTCCATACTAAGCCCCTGTATTCCATACTAAGCCCCTGTATTCCATACTGCCCCTGTATTCCATACTAAGCCCCTGTATTCCATACTAAGCCCATGTATTCCATACTAAGCCCCTGTATTCCATACTAAGCCCCTGTATTCCATACTAAGCCCTGTATTCCATACTAAGCCCATGTATTCCATACTAAGCCCATGTATTCCATACTGCCCATGTATTCCATACTAAGCCCATGTATTCCATACTAAGCCCCTGTATTCCATACTAAGCCCATGTATTCCATACTAAGCCCATGTATTCCATACTAAACGGATGTAGTCCATACTGCCCATGTATTCCATACTGCCCATGTATTCCATACTGCCTCTGTATTCCATACTAAGCCCATGTATTACATACTAAGCCCATGTATTCCATACTAAGCCCATGTATTCCATACTAAGCCCATGTATTCCATACTAAGCCCATGTATTCCATACTGCCCCTGTATTCCATACTGCCCATGTATTCCATACTAAGCCCATGTATTCCATACTAAGCCCATGTATTCCATACTGCCCCTGTATTCCATACTGCCCATGTATTCCATACTGCCCATGTATTCCATACTGCCCCTGTATTCCATACTAAGCCCATGTATTCCATACTAAGCCCATGTACTCCATACTGCCCCTGTATTTCATACTAAGCCCATGTATTCCATACTGCCCCTGTATTCCATACTAAGCCCATGTATTCCATACTAAGCCCCTGTATTCCATACTAAGCCCCTGTATTCCATACTAAGCCCCTGTATTCCATACTAAGCCCCTGTATTCCATACTAAGTCCATGTATTCCATACTAAGCCCATGTATCCCATACTGCCCCTGTATTCCATACTAAGCCCCTGTATTCCATACTAAGCCCATGTATCCCATACTGCCCCTGTATTCCATACTAAGCACATGTATTCCATACTGCCCCTGTATTCCATACTAAGCCCATGTATTCCATACTAAGCCCATGTATTCCATACTTCCCCTGTATTCCATACTAAGCCCCTGTATTCCATACTAAGCCCCTGTATTCCATACTAAGCCCCTGTATTCCATACTAAGCACATGTATTCCATACTAAGCCCCTGTATTCCATACTAAGCCCCTGTATTCCATACTAAGCACATGTATTCCATACTAAGCCCATGTATTCCATACTGCCCCTGTATTCCATACTAAACGGATGTAGTCCATACTGCCCCTGTATTCCATACTGCCCCTGTATTCCATACTAAACGGATGTAGTCCATACTGCCCATGTATTCCATACTGCCCATGTATTCCATACTGCCCCTGTATTCCATACTAAGCCCATGTATTCCATACTAAGCCCATGTATTCCATACTAAGCCCCTGTATTCCATATTAAGCACATGTATTCCATACTAAGCCCCTGTATTCCATACTAAGCCCCTGTATTCCATACTAAGCCCCTGTATTCCATACTAAGCCCCTGTATTCCATACTAAGCACATGTATTCCATACTAAGCCCATGTATTCCATACTGCCCCTGTATTCCATACTAAGCCCCTGTATTCCATACTGCCCCTGTATTCCATACTGCCCCTGTATTCCATACTAAGCCCATGTATTCCATACTGCCCCTGTATTCCATACTGCCCCTGTATTCCATACTAAGCCCCTGTATTCCATACTAAGCCCCTGTATTCCATACTAAGCCCATGTATTCCATACTAAGCCCATGTATTCCATACTGCCCCTGTATTCCATACTAAACGGATGTAGTCCATACTGCCCATGTATTCCATACTGCCCATGTATTCCATACTGCCCCTGTATTCCATACTAAGCCCATGTATTCCATACTAAGCCCATGTATTCCATACTAAGCCCATGTATTCCATACTAAGCCCATGTATTCCATACTAAGCCCATGTATTCCATACTGCCCCTGTATTCCATACTGCCCATGTATTCCATACTGCCCCTGTATTCCATACTAAGCCCATGTATTCCATACTAAGCCCATGTACTCCATACTGCCCCTGTATTCCATACTAAGCCCATGTATTCCATACTGCCCCTGTATTCCATACTGCCCCTGTATTCCATACTAAGCCCATGTATTCCATACTGCCCCTGTATTCCATACTAAGCCCCTGTATTCCATACTAAGCCCCTGTATTCCATACTAAGCCCCTGTATTCCATACTAAGCCCATGTATTCCATACTAAGCCCATGTATCCCATACTGCCCCTGTATTCCATACTAAGCCCCTGTATTCCATACTAAGCCCATGTATCCCATACTGCCCCTGTATTCCATACTAAGCCCATGTATTCCATACTAAGCCCATGTATTCCATACTAAGCCCATGTATTCCATACTGCCCCTGTATTCCATACTAAGCCCCTGTATTCCATACTAAGCCCCTGTATTCCATACTAAGCACATGTATTCCATACTAAGCCCCTGTATTCCATACTAAGCCCCTGTATTCCATACTAAGCACATGTATTCCATACTAAGCCCATGTATTCCATACTGTCCCTGTATTCCATACTAAGCCCATGTATTCCATACTGCCCCTGTATTCCATACTAAGCCCATGTATTCCATACTGCCCCTGTATTCCATACTGCCCCTGTATTCCATACTAAGCCCATGTATTCCATACTGCCCCTGTATTCCATACTGCCCCTGTATTCCATACTAAGCCCCTGTATTCCATACTAAGCCCCTGTATTCCATACTAAGCCCATGTATTCCATACTAAGCCCATGTATTCCATACTGCCCCTGTATTCCATACTAAACGGATGTAGTCCATACTGCCCATGTATTCCATACTGCCCATGTATTCCATACTGCCCCTGTATTCCATACTAAGCCCATGTATTCCATACTAAGCCCATGTATTCCATACTAAGCCCATGTATTCCATACTAAGCCCATGTATTCCATACTAAGCCCATGTATTCCATACTGCCCATGTATTCCATACTGCCCATGTATTCCATACTGCCCATGTATTCCATACTGCCCCTGTATTCCATACTAAGCCCATGTATTCCATACTAAGCCCATGTATTCCATACTGCCCATGTATTCCATACTAAGCCCATGTATTCCATACTGCCCCTGTATTCCATACTGCCCCTGTATTCCATACTAAGCCCATGTATTCCATACTGCCCCTGTATTCCATACTAAGCCCCTGTATTCCATACTAAGCCCATGTAT
>CM026390.1:36231813-36322678 GCA_014843695.1 Archivesica marissinica | reverse complement strand
CCCATGTATTCCATACTAAGCCCATGTATCCCATACTGCCCCTGTATTCCATACTAAGCCCATGTATTCCATACTAAGCCCATGTATTCCATACTAAGCCCATGTATCCCATACTGCCCCTGTATTCCATACTAAGCCCATGTATTCCATACTGCCCATGTATTCCATACTGCCCATGTATTCCATACTAAGCCCATGTATTCCATACTAAGCCCATGTATCCCATACTGCCCCTGTATTCCATACTAAGCCCATGTATTCCATACTAAGCCCCTGTATTCCATACTAAGCCCCTGTATTCCATACTAAGCCCCTGTATTCCATACTAAGCCCATGTATTCCATACTGCCCCTGTATCCCATACTAAGCCCATGTATTCCATACTAAGCCCATGTATTCCATACTAAGCCCATGTATCCCATACTGCCCCTGTATTCCATACTAAGCCCATGTATTCCATACTAAGCCCCTGTATTCCATACTAAGCCCATGTATCCCATACTGCCCCTGTATCCCATACTGCCCATGTATTCCATACTAAGCCCATGTATTCCATACTAAGCCCATGTATTCCATACTAAGTCCATGTATCCCATACTGCCCATGTATTTCATACTGGCCATGTATTCCATACTAAGCCCATGTATCCCATACTAAGTCCATGTATCCCATACTAAGCCCCTGTATTCCATACTAAGTCCATGTATTCCATACTGCCCATGTAGTCCATACTAAGTCCATGTATCCCATACTGCCCATGTATTCCATACTGCCCATGTAGTCCATACTAAGTCCATGTATCCCATACTGCCCATGTAGTCCATACTGCCCCTGTGTTCCATACTAAGTCCATGTATCCCATACTAAGCCCCTGTAGTCCATACTGCCCCTGTATTCCATATTAAGCCCATGTATTCCATACTGCCCATGTATTCCATACTGCCCATGTATTCCATAATGCCCATGTAGTCCATACTGCCCATGTAGTCCATACTTCCCCTGTATTCCATACTAAGCCCATGTATTCCATATTAAGCCCATGTATAACATACTGCCCCTGTATTCCATACTAAGCCCCTGTATTCCATACTAAGCCCATGTATTCCATACTAAGCCCATGTATCACATACTGCCCCTGTATTCCATACTAAGCCCATGTATCACATACTGCCCCTGTATTCCATACTAAGCCCCATGTAGTCCATACTAAGTCCATGTATCCCATACTGTCCCTGTATTCCATACTGCCCCTGTATTCCATACTGCCCCTGTATTCCATACTAAGCCCATGTATTCCATACTGCCCCTGTATTCCATACTGCCCCTGTATTACATACTAAGCCCCTGTATTCCATACTAAGTCCATGTATTCCATACTAAGTCCATGTATTCCATACTAAGCCCATGTATCACATACTAAGCCCATGTATCCCATACTAAGCCCCTGTATTCCATACTGCCCCTGTATTCCATACTGCCCATGTATCCCATACTAAGCCCATGTAGTCCATACTAAGCCCATGTATCCCATACTAAGCCCATGTATCACATACTGCCCATGTATTCCATACTAAGCCCATGTATCCCATACTAAGCCCATGTATCACATACTGCCCCTGTATTCCATACTAAGCCCATGTATCACATACTGCCCCTGTATTCCATACTAAGCCCATGTATCACATACTGCCCCTGTATTCCATACTAAGCCCCTGTAGTCCATACTAAGTCCATGTAGTCCATACTAAGTACATGTATCCCATACTGCCCATGTATTTCATACTGGCCATGTAGTCCATACTAAGCCCATGTATCCCATACTAAGTCCATGTATCCCATACTAAGCCCCTGTATTCCATACTAAGTCCATGTATTCCATACTGCCCATGTAGTCCATACTAAGTCCATGTATCCCATACTGCCCATGTATTCCATACTGCCCATGTAGTCCATACTAAGTCCATGTATCCCATACTGCCCATGTAGTCCATACTGGCCATGTAGTCCATACTAAGTCCATGTATCCCATACTGCCCATGTAGTCCATACTGCCCATGTAGTCCATACTGCCCCTGTGTTCCATACTAAGTCCATGTATCCCATACTAAGCCCCTGTAGTCCATACTGCCCCTGTATTCCATATTAAGCCCATGTATTCCATACTGCCCATGTATTCCATACTGCCCATGTATTCCATACTGCCCATGTAGTCCATACTGCCCATGTAGTCCATACTTCCTTTGTAGTCCATACTAAGTCCATGTATCCCATACTGTCCCTGTATTCCATACTAAGCCCATGTATTCCATATTAAGCCCATGTATAACATACTGCCCCTGTATTCCATACTAAGCCCCTGTATTCCATACTAAGCCCATGTATTCCATACTAAGCCCATGTATCACATACTGCCCCTGTATTCCATACTAAGCCCTTGTATCACATACTGCCCCTGTATTCCATACTAAGCCCCTGTAGTCCATACTAAGTCCATGTATCCCATACTGCCCATGTATTCCATACTAAGCCCCTGTATTCCATACTAAGCCCCTGTATTCCATACTGCCCCTGTATTCCATACTAAGCCCCTGTATTCCATACTAAGCCCCTGTATTGCATACTAATCCCCTGTATTCCATACTAAGCCCATGTATTCCATACTAAGCCCCTGTATTCCATACTAAGCCCATGTATCCCATACTAAGTCCATGTATCCCATACTAAGCCCATGTATCCCATACTAAGCCCATGTATCCCATACTAAGCCCATGTATCCCATACTGCCCCTGTATTCCATACTAAGCCCATGTATTCCATACTAAGCCCATGTATTCCATACTAAGCCCATGTATCCCATACTGCCCCTGTATTCCATACTAAGCCCATGTATTCCATACTAAGCCCCTGTATTCCATACTAAGCCCATGTATCCCATACTGCCCCTGTATTCCATACTAAGCCCATGTATCCCATACTGCCCCTGTATCCATACTAAGCCCATGTATTCCATACTAAGCCCATGTATTCCATACTAAGCCCATGTATCCATACTAAGTCCATGTATCCCATACTGCCCATGTATTCCATACTGGCCATGTAGTCCATACTAAGCCCATGTATCCCATACTAAGTCCATGTATTCCATACTGCCCATGTAGTCCATACTAAGTCCATGTGTCCCATACTGCCCATGTATTCCATACTGCCCATGTAGTCCATACTAAGTCCATGTATCCCATACTGCCCATGTAGTCCATACTGGCCATGTAGTCCATACTAAGTCCATGTATCCCATACTGCCCATGTAGTCCATACTGCCCATGTAGTCCATACTGCCCCTGTATTCCATACTAAGTCCATGTATCCCATACTAAGCCCCTGTAGTCCATACTGCCCCTGTATTCCATACTTAGTCCATGTATCCCATACTAAGCCCCTGTAGTCCATACTGCCCATGTAGTCCATACTGCACATGTAGTCCATGCTGCCCCTGTAGTCCATACTAAGTCCATGTATCCCATACTGTCCCTGTATTCCATACTGCCCCTGTATTCCATACTGCCCCTGTATTCCATACTAAGCCCATGTATTCCATACTGCCCCTGTATTCCATACTGCCCCTGTATTCCATACTAAGCCCCTGTATTCCATACTAAGTCCATGTATTCCATACTAAGCCCATGTATCACATACTAAGCCCATGTATCCCATACTAAGCCCCTGTATTCCATACTGCCCCTGTATTCCATACTGCCCATGTATCCCATACTAAGCCCATGTAGTCCATACTAAGCCCATGTATCCCATACTAAGCCCATGTATCACATACTGCCCATGTATTCCATACTAAGCCCCTGTAGTCCATACTAAGCCCATGTATCCCATACTAAGCCCATGTATCACATACTGCCCCTGTATTCTATACTAAGCCCCTGTAGTCCATACTAAGTCCATGTATCCCATACTGCCCCTGTATTCCATACTAAGTCCATGTATCCCATACTGTCCCTGTATCCCATACTGCCCATGTATTCCATACTAAGCCCATGTATTCCATACTAAGCCCATGTATCCCATACTAAGCCCCTGTATTCCATACTAAGTCCATGTATCCCATACTGCCCATGTATTCCATACTAAGCCCCTGTATTCCATACTAAGCCCATGTATTCCATACTGCCCCTGTATTCCATACTAAGCCCATGTATTCCATACTAAGTCCATGTATCCCATACTGCCCATGTATTCCATACTAAGCCCATGTATCCCATACTAAGTCCATGTATCCCATACTAAGCCCATGTATTCCATACTGCCCATGTATTCCATACTAAGCCCATGTATTCCATACTGCCCCTGTATCCCATACTAAGCCTCTGTATTCCATACTAAGCCCATGTATTCCATACTAAGCCCATGTATCCCATACTAAGTCCATGTATCCCATACTAAGCCCATGTATTCCATACTGCCCATGTATTCCATACTAAGCCCATGTATTCCATACTGCCCATGTATTCCATACTAAGCCCATGTATTCCATACTAAGTCCATGTATCCCATACTGCCCCTGTATTCCATACTGCCCCTGTATTCATACTAAGCCCCTGTATTCCATACTAAGCCCATGTATTCCATACTGCCCATGTATCCCATACTGCCCATGTATTCCATACTAAGCCCATGTATTCCATACTAAGCCCATGTATTCCATACTAAGCCCCTGTATTCATACTAAGCTCCTGTATTCCATACTAAGCCCATGTATCCCATACTGCCCCTGTATCCCATACTAAGTCCATGTATCCCATACTAAGTCCATGTATCCCATACTGCCCCTGTATTCCATACTGCCCCTGTATTCCATACTAAGTCCATGTATTCCATACTAAGCCCATGTATCCCATACTGCCCATGTATCCCATACTGCCCCTGTATCCCATACTGCCCATGTATCCCATACTGCCCCTGTATCCCATACTGCCCATGTATTCCATACTGCCCATGTATCCCATACTAAGCCCATGTATCCCATACTAAGCCCATGTATTCCATACTGCCCATGTATTCCATACTGCCCATGTATCCATACTAAGCCCCTGTATTCCATACTAAGCCCATGTATTCCATACTAAGCCCATGTATCCCATACTAAGCCCCTGTATTCCATACTAAGCCCATGTATTCCATACTAAGCCCATGTATCCCATACTAAGCCCCTGTATTCCATACTAAGCCCATGTATTCCATACTAAGCCCATGTATCCCATACTAAGCCCCTGTATTCCATACTAAGCCCATGTATTCCATACTAAGCCCATGTATCCCATACTAAGCCCCTGTATTCCATACTAAGCCCATGTATTCCATACTAAGCCCATGTATCCCATACTAAGCCCCTGTATTCCATACTAAGCCCATGTATTCCATACTAAGCCCATGTATCCCATACTAAGCCCCTGTATTCCATACTAAGCCCATGTATTCCATACTAAGCCCATGTATCCCATACTGCCCCTGTATTCCATACTAAGCCCATGTATTCCATACTAAGCCCATGTATCCCATACTAAGCCCATGTATTCCATACTAAGCACATGTATTCCATACTAAGCCCATGTATTCCATACTGCCCATGTATTCCATACTAAGCCCATGTAGTCCATACTAAGCCCATGTAGTCCATACTAAGCCCCTGTATTCCATACTAAGCCCCTGTATTCCATACTAAGTCCATGTATCCCATACTAAGTCCATGTATCCCATACTAAGCCCCTGTTTTCCATACTAAGCCCATGTATTCCATACTTAGCCCATGTATTCCATACTAAGCCCCTGTATTCCATACTGCCCATGTATTCCATTCTAAGCCCATGTATTCCATACTAAGCCCATGTATCCATACTAAGCCCATGTATTCCATACTAAGCCCATGTATCCCATACTAAGCCCCTGTATTCCATACTAAGCCCATGTATTCCATACTAAGTCCATGTATTCCATACTGCCCATGTATCCCATACTAAGCCCCTGTATTCCATACTAAGCCCATGTATCCCATACTAAGTCCATGTATTCCATACTGCCCATGTATCCCATACTGCCCATGTATTCCATACTGCCCATGTAGTCCATACTAAGTCCATGTATCCCATACTGCCCCTGTATTCCATACTGCCCCTGTATTCCATACTAAGCCCATGTATTCCATACTGCCCCTGTATTCCATACTGCCCCTGTATTCCATACTAAGCCCCTGTATTCCATACTAAGTCCATGTATTCCATACTAAGTCCATGTATTCCATACTAAGCCCATGTATCACATACTAAGCCCATGTATCCCATACTAAGCCCCTGTATTCCATACTGCCCCTGTATTCCATACTAAGCCCCTGTATTCCATACTAAGTCCATGTATTCCATACTAAGTCCATGTATTCCATACTAAGCCCATGTATCCCATACTAAGCCCATGTAGTCCATACTAAGCCATGTATCCCATACTAAGCCCATGTATCACATACTGCCCCTGTATTCCATACTAAGCCCATGTATCACATACTGCCCCTGTATTCCATACTAAGCCCATGTATCACATACTGCCCCTGTAATCCATACTAAGCCCCTGTAGTCCATACTAAGTCCATGTATCTCATACTGCCCCTGTATTCCATACTAAGCCCCTGTATTCCATACTAAGCCCCTGTATTCCATACTAAGCCCCTGTATTCCATACTAAGCCCCTGTATTCCATACTAAGCCCCTGTAGTCCATACTAAGTCCATGTATCCCATACTGCCCCTGTATTCCATACTAAGTCCATGTATCCCATACTGTCCCTGTATCCCATACTGCCCATGTATTCCATACTAAGCCCATGTATTCCATACTAAGCCCATGTATCCCATACTGCCCCTGTATTCCATACTAAGCCCATGTATTCCATACTGCCCCTGTATTCCATACTAAGCCCATGTATCCCATACTGCCCCTGTATTCCATACTAAGCCCATGTATTCCATACTAAGCCCCTGTATTCCATACTAAGCCCATGTACCACATACTGCCCCTGTATTCCATACTAAGCCCATGTATTCCATACTAAGCCCATGTATTCCATACTAAGCCCATGTATCCCATACTAAGCCCATGTATCACATACTAAGCCCATGTATCACATACTAAGCCCATGTATCACATACTAAGCCCATGTATTCCATACTAAGCCCATGTATCACATACTAAGACCATGTAGTCCATACTAAGCCCATGTTTCACATACTAAGCCCATGTATCACATACTAAGCCCATGTATCACATACTAAGCCACTGTATTCCATACTAAGCCCATGTATCCCATACTAAGCCCATGTATCCCATACTATGCCCATGTATCCCATAATAAGCCCCTGTATCCCATACTAAGCCCATGTATTCCATACTAAGCCCATGTATCCCATACTAAGCCCCTGTATTCCATACTAAGCCCATGTATCCCATACTAAGCCCCTGTATCCCATACTAAGCCCATGTATCCCATACTAAGCCCATGTATTCCATACTAAGCCCATGTATTCCATACTAAGCACATGTATTCCATACTAAGCCCATGTATTCCATACAAACCCATGTATTCCATACTAAGCCCATGTATTCCATACAAACCCATGTATCCCATACTGCCCCTGTATTCCATACTGTCCCTGTATTCCATACTGCCCCTGTATCCCATACTGTCCCTGTATTCCATACTAAGTCCATGTACCACATACTGTCCCTGTATCCCATACTGTCCCTGTATTCCATACTGTCCCTGTATCCCATACTCTCCCTGTATTCCATACTAAGCCCATGTACCACATACTGCCCCTGTATCCCATACTGTCCCTGTATTCCATACTAAGTCCATGTACCACATACTGTCCCTGTATCCCATACTGTCCCTGTATCCCATACTGTCCCTGTATTCCATACTAAGCCCATGTACCACATACTGCCCCTGTATCCCATACTGTCCCTGTATTCCATACTGTCCCTGTATTCCATACTAAGCCCATGTACCACATACTGCCCCTGTATCCCATACTGTCCCTGTATTCCATACTGTCCCTGTATTCCATACTAAGTCCATGTACCACATACTGTCCCTGTATCCCATACTGTCCCTGTATTCCATACTAAGTCCATGTATCACATACTGTCCCTGTATTCCATACTAAGCTCATGTAGTCCATGCTAAGCTATGTATCACATACTGCAAAATGAAATTACGTCACATGGCATAGCAACTTGTGGAGGAACAAAAACTTTGCCATTTTAGCCCCCCCCCCCCCCCCCCCCCCCATTTTTTAATGAACAATAAAATTATTATATGTAAGCCCTTCCCCTTTTTGTGTCCGCCCTTGTGATGGAAATTACCAATTATCTAATAGTCCTGTGTCACCTGCAGATATATATTCCCGAATACACAGACTTTTTATGCTGTGAATTATCCCGCTCTGTACTGTAGCCCAAGGTCAATGTTGACCTGGAATCAGTAATTCATTTCCACATTTTCAGACTTTTGTAAACATTACAATTGCATGTAGTAGCTAACATGGCTGCTTTCTCAACAGTTCTTTAGAGAGTGTGTGTTTTACGTTTATTTATCGTCGCTACCGGTTGCCCATATGAGCGACGCCTCCTGAAGAGATTAGTCATTTTAGATTTTGGAGGATTGTGCATGATACCACAGGGATTCGGCACGTTTGGGGGTACTAGTATATATATTTAAGTACAGGGATTCTACTCTGTGGGATGTCAGATTTCGCATCGATCAGTAAAATGGCCCTATCTGAAACAATTTTGTACAAATCTGTCCAAATATAACGCCTATCGCGAGTCTTTATATTGTTCTTCAAATAAAACACAACTTTAAGCTGCATGCATGTATACTTTGCAAACAATTGCCACAGACATTGGCCATAGCAGGTCACATTTCCATACTAGGACACGGGTTCTGTCAGCAACAACAAAAAATCTTCGACGGGAGAGTTTTAACTGTGAATAACATTATCAATAAAATGTGTTTCCACTAACGTGTAGGTTTATTCGGCAAAAATGTACGGCAAAAAGAGATTTCGTAGAATTTTCAATTTGTTTTGAAAATTTCTAAAGCGGTGCAATTCGCGTTGAAACGAGCGTTGAAAAAAATGAAAAAAACCCATCTTGTTACATTCTAATAATCAAACAAAAAACTGTGTATAGTAATATGGAAAATAACGTCAGTACAAATCACTTTCTTACCCGGGAGCTCACAATGGTAGCTAGAACTCACCACAGATGCTAGCTCATGTAACTTTGGTAGCAAGATTACTGGCATACAGGCACTAGTCTCCATTCACCGGCTTTTACCTAATTTAATATCCGATGATACACGATGCTCTATATCTCCTTGAAGTCATTTCTGGTGATGTGAATCTGAAATCTTGTTTTTGTGCACAGGACTGGTGTGAGCTAGCCAGGACTTGTGTGAGCTAGCCAGGACTGGTGTGAGCTAGCCAGGACTGGTGTGAGCTAGCCAGGACTGGTGTGAGCTAGCCAGGACTGGTGTGAGCTAGCGCAGACTGGTGTGAGCTAGCCAGGACTGGTGTGAGCTAGCCAGGACTGGTGTGAGCTAGCCAGGATTGGTGTGAGCTAGCCAGGACTGGTGTGAGCTAGCCAGGACTGGTGTGAGCTAGCCAGGACTGGTGTGAGCTAGCCAGGACTGGTGTGAGCTAGCCAGGACTGGTGTGAGCTAGCCAGGACTGGTGTGAGCTAGCCAGGGGTGTGAGCTAGCCAGGACTGGTGTGAGCTAGCCAGGATTGGTGTAACCTAGCCAGTACTGGTGTGAGCTAGCCAGGACTGGTGTGAGCTAGCCAGGACTGGTGTGAGCTAGCCAGGACTGGTGTAACCTAGCCAGTACTGGTGTGAGCTAGCCAGGACTGGTGTGAGCTAGCCAGGACTGGTGTGAGCTAGCCAGGACTGGTGTGAGCTAGCCAGGACTGATGTGAGCTAGCCAGGACTGGTGTAAGCTAGCTCAGATTGGTGTAACCTAGCCAGTACTGGTGTGAGCTAGCCAGGACTGGTGTGAGCTAGCCAGGGCTGGTGTGAGCTAGCCAGACTGGTGTAACCTAGCCAGTACTGGTGTGAGCTAGCCAGGACTGGTGTGAGCTAGCCAGGGCTGGTGTGAGCTAGCCAGGACTGGTGTGAGCTAGCCAGGGCTGGTGTAAGCTAGCCAGGACTGGTGTGACCTAGCCAGTACTGGTGTGAGCTAGCCAGGACTGGTGTGAGCTAGAGATGTTTGCATGGCAGTTTATATATCTTGATTAACTGTATGAGAAGATATATATATATGTAACAAGTGGGTTTCGTTTGCAAGTATTAATCGGCAGTGGTTAGCACGCTGTCTTCTCGCCGATGCAACCCATGTTCGATTCTCGGACCAGGAAGTATGTGAGATGGTATGGTGATCGCCTGATTGGGCAGGTGGGTTTTCTCAAGGTACTCCGGTTTCATCCCACACGAATGACCACATATACACTTTCATCTGTGCCAATGAGAGTGATTAATTGTTGTTAAAGCTTGTATCAAATAAATAAAGTTTATACTTTTGCAAGTATTGATGAAACAGTGTCGTTATGCTTGCTTATATTTCTGCTGTTTATGTTTGGTTTAGTGAGCATTATAGAACTACGAAGCATCTTTTTATCTTTTTTATTTAAGTTTATTTAATTAATAAATAATTAACCGGTTGCCCATTTGAACAACGGGCAGCTTACCTAACAACACCATTCCAGGTAAGGCTCCAGTGGTTAACCAGTACTTGGTGCACCAACCTCCGTAAGAAACTGCCAACTTTCTCATATAAAGAGACTTGGTCTGAGCGAGGCTCAAACCCATGACCATCAGTGATGATAGGTTACAGTGGTATACAAGTCAGCGACCGTAACCACCCGACCACGGAGGCGGACTATGGAGCATCTTAACATATAACAATTGATATACTCATGTTTGAACTTCCCTAATTGGCATACTTTGTGATGTCGTTTACTGGAAGTCATATTTTAACGCATGCTTTATATTCACAGAACATTATTTATTTGTTAAGACTTTCTATTTGACCACTGCTGGTATGCCAGTACATGTAAACCTTCAATAACCAGTCTGTGTTTACTCACCTACTAACTTTCTTAACCCTTTCAACACCACATACCTCTAAATAGGCTTACAAAAAGTGTAGATCCAGATGAGCCGGCTCATGACGAGCCGTCTCATCAGGATCTGCACTTTTTGCCAGTAATATTACTATTTTTGACAAAATTACCCATTTTGATAAATGAACTGGTCCAAATGTGTAATTTTCGTATTAATTTATTGGTCTAAAAACTGATCATGGACCAGTCCATTTCAGTTACTTGGTGTTGAATGGGTTAATGTAACCTTGGTTTGCTGCTATGCCGTTAACCAACATACATATGGCTTGCTTACCTTGTATGAACAATTCCTGGGTTAGCATGCATATTCTCATTACACCGAGGCTAAGGTGTGTGGTGGATGACTAGCATTACATGTACACCGAGGCTAAGGTGTGTGGTGGATTACTAGCCGGTTATATAAATGTTTGTAAATGATGTTTGACCCTTAACCCGCCAATTACAACAAAAGTCGCTTTTGCAAACAGCATTATAGCCAGATCAGATGGCACAGAATGCTGTTTGCTATTCGGATAGTGGAGCTCAAACATTTGTCTGAATAGCAAACAACTTTGATCTGGATCTATGTTTGCACATTCCGTCCAATTTATTCGGCAGGTTAAGGGTTAAAATTGTAAAAGAATACCCCTCAACATTTTTCAATATATACATTGTTTTCTGTTAAAATGTATACAATGAATTTCTTAAATTCTGTTAGTTTAAACATTATTTATTTCAGTATTTTTACATGAAATCAAGAAATGAACATTTTACATATAATTTAACAGCAGTAGACTGAAAGTGATTCGAACGAAAGAAAACTTATATAGGCAGGAGAATAAATTCTGTTGCTTGAACTATTCATTTATTGCAAGAAGATCTTTGTTCATTGTATCTACATACACATTTATAATTGTATTTAACTCTTTCAGCACCGACTAAATTGAGAGCATGTGCAAGCAACATAGATCCAGATCAGCCGCAGCGTAACGCCGCGTCTGATCAGGATCTAGGTTGTTTGCTATTCGGATAGGTGCTTCAGCTCCACTGTCTGAAGAGCAATCAACATACAGCCTGATCAGACGACACGTTCTGTTCTGTCTGATCGGGTTCTCGGCTTTTTGCAAAGTCGCTTTTATGCGACATTGGCGGTGAAAGAGTTAAACTAAGTTCATTATAAGTTATAAGACATACATTTTGTAAACGAAGATATTGCTCAGTGAGCCACAGCTGTGGCAGGTGTTTGTTTTACTCTTAGATATAGTTATCTACAAATGATGGAAGTGAGCATTGTAACAGGGAGATATCACACAGTTTCTAGGTACAGTCAAACCTGTGTTAGTGGTCACCTCCATTAAGCAGCCAGCTTCAAGATTCCCTATATGTTGTATTACTATACATTTTACCTCTATTAAGCAGCCACCTGGGTTAAGCAGCCACTTGTCTGACTCCCTTGGCTGGCTGCTTAAGATAGGTTTGACTGTATATTTGAAGCATTTCGATATCAATGCAGACGTATAGGAAGCTACTGAATATTAGATTATAATCAGACTGGTGTATTTCAGAGCTTCCAGAAAAGAAAAATGAAGTGTGCATTCTCAACTCCAAAAAGTCGTACAATATCTGTAAGTATTCCAACTATTATACAGTTTCAAGAGACTTTGGAGGGATATATTCCACAATATTGTTGTTAGAGAGATATTAATGTTAGATAGAGAGATACATTGATGTTAGAGAGATATTGATGTTAGATAGAGAGATACATTGTTGTTAGAGAGATATTGATGTTAGATAGAGAGATACATTGATGTTAGAGAGATATTAATGTTAGATAGAGAGATACATTGATGTTATAGAGATATTGATGTTAAATAGAGAGATACATTGATGTTAGAGAGATATTAATGTTAAATAGAGAGATACATTGTTGTTAGAGAGATATTGATGTTAGATAGAGAGATACATTGATGTTAGAGAGATATTGATGTTAGATAGAGAGATACATTGATGTTAGAGAGATATTGATGTTAGATAGAGAGATACATTGATGTTAGAGAGATATTGATGTTAGATAGAGAGATACATTGATGTTAGAGAGATATTGATGTTAGATAGAGAGATACATTGATGTTAGAGAGATATTGATGTTAGATAGAGAGATACATTGATGTTAGAGAGATATTGATGTTAGATAGAGAGATACATTGATGTTAGAGAGATATTGATGTTAGATAGAGAGATACATTGATGTTAGAGAGATATTGATGTTAGATAGAGAGATACATTGATGTTAGAGAGATATTGATGTTAGATAGAGAGATACATTGATGTTAGAGAGATATTGATGTTAGATAGAGAGATACATTGATGTTAGAGAGATATTGATGTTAGATAGAGAGATATTAACCCATTTCATTCTGGATACATTTAAAGGCTTTTGCAAACAACATAGATCCAGATCAGCCGCAGCGTGACACTGCGTGCTGATCAGGATCTATGTTGTTTGCTACATAACCAAGGGTCTTAGAAAGATCATCTGAATAGCAAACAGCATAGAGCCTGATCAGACGGTACGTTTCATGGCAGCTGATCTTGTTTTATATATCCTCAGCTATTCTGCTGGGCCACCTGAAGTTATCTCTGAGCAAGGTTCGACAGGCTCTGTACATATTTTATATATCCTCAGCTATTCTGCTGGGCCACCTGAAGTTATCTCTAAGCGAGGTTCGACAGGCTCTGTACATATTTTATATATCCTCAGCTATTCTGCTGGGCCACCTGAAGTTATCTCTGAGCAAGGTTCGACAGGCTCTGTACATATTTTATATATCCTCAGCTATTCTGCTTGGCCACCTGAAGTTATCTCTGAGCGAGGTTCGACAGGCTCTGTACATATTTTATATATCCTCAGCTATTCTGCTTGGCCACCTGAAGTTATCTCTGAGCGAGGTTCGACAGGCTCTGTACATATTTTATATATCCTCAGCTATTCTGCTGGGCCACCTGAAGTTATCTCTGAGCGAGGTTCGACAGGCTCTGTACATATTTTATATATCCTCAGCTATTCTGCTGGGCCACCTGAAGTTATCTCTGAGCGAGGTTCGACAGGCTCTGTACATATTTTATATATCCTCAGCTATTCTGCTGGGCCACCTGAAGTTATCTCTGAGCGAGGTTCGACAGGCTCTGTACATATTTTATATATCCTCAGCTATTCTGCTGGGCCACCTGAAGTTATCTCTGAGCGAGGTTCGACAGGCTCTGTACATATTTTATATATCCTCAGCTATTCTGCTGGGCCACCTGAAGTTATCTCTGAGCGAGGTTCGACAGGCTCTGTACATATTTTATATATCCTCAGCTATTCTGCTGGCCACCTGAAGTTATCTCTGAGCGAGGTTCGACAGGCTCTGTACATATTTTATATATCCTCAGCTATTCTGCTGGGCCACCTGAAGTTATCTCTGAGCGAGGTTCGACAGGCTCTGTACATATTTTATATATCCTCAGCTATTCTGCTGGGCCACCTGAAGTTATCTCTAAGCGAGGTTCGACAGGCTCTGTACATATTTTATATATCCTCAGCTATTCTGCTGGGCCACCTGAAGTTATCTCTGAGCAAGGTTCGACAGGCTCTGTACATATTTTATATATCCTCAGCTATTCTGCTTGGCCACCTGAAGTTATCTCTGAGCGAGGTTCGACAGGCTCTGTACATATTTTATATATCCTCAGCTATTCTGCTTGGCCACCTGAAGTTATCTCTGAGCGAGGTTCGACAGGCTCTGTACATATTTTATATATCCTCAGCTATTCTGCTGGGCCACCTGAAGTTATCTCTGAGCGAGGTTCGACAGGCTCTGTACATATTTTATATATCCTCAGCTATTCTGCTGGGCCACCTGAAGTTATCTCTGAGCGAGGTTCGACAGGCTCTGTACATATTTTATATATCCTCAGCTATTCTGCTGGGCCACCTGAAGTTATCTCTGAGCGAGGTTCGACAGGCTCTGTACATATTTTATATATCCTCAGCTATTCTGCTGGGCCACCTGAAGTTATCTCTGAGCAAGGTTCGACAGGCTCTGTACATATTTTATATATCCTCAGCTATTCTGCTGGGCCACCTGAAGTTATCTCTGAGCGAGGTTCGACAGGCTCTGTACATATTTTATATATCCTCAGCTATTCTGCTGGGCCACCTGAAGTTATCTCTGAGCGAGGTTCGACAGGCTCTGTACATATTTTATATATCCTCAGCTATTCTGCTGGCCACCTGAAGTTATCTCTGAGCGAGGTTCGACAGGCTCTGTACATATTTTATATATCCTCAGCTATTCTGCTGGGCCACCTGAAGTTATCTCTAAGCGAGGTTCGACAGGCTCTGTACATATTTTATATATCCTCAGCTATTCTGCTTGGCCACCTGAAGTTATCTCTGAGCAAGGTTCGACAGGCTCTGTACATATTTTATATATCCTCAGCTATTCTGCTGGGCCACCTGAAGTTATCTCTGAGCGAGGTTCGACAGGCTCTGTACTTGCTAGATGAAGAAATTCTGACGCCGGAACTGCTGAGGCAACTTCTGTCTTATGCACCAAATAAAGAGGAGGTAACTATTTTCCTGTACTCGAGATCCTAGTACGATAAGACTAAATGTTGAATGGACTACTGATTCCAATGGTTTTATTCTAAGTATATTAGGAAGGTCACTTACCATTGTACTGTGTTTTACTAGTGTTATGAAATGCTCTTTAACAACCTTTTTTGGTTGTTTTGTTTTCTTATTTTAGGTGTTTAAGTCGCTCTGACATCTTATGTCATATATCGACTCTCCAGCTTTCATTGGTGGAGGAAGTCTCTGGGTGCCCTCCTAAAGGTATTACTGGCATGGACAGGTGCCCGGGTAGAACCACTAACCAGAAGCCAAATGGATCATAGCTTCCTCACATTGACTAATTCGACATCCTCAGTGTGATTCGAACATCCTACATTGAGATATAAAATTAATGATTTGTAGTCAGCGAACTTAACCACTCGGCCACGGAGGCTCCTTGAATTGTAATTAATGAACAGTAATTAATAAATTGTAATTAATGAACAGTAATTAATAATTTTAACATCATGAACAGTAATTAATAAATTGTAATTCATGAACAGTAATTAATAAATTGTATTAATGAACAGTAATTAATAAATTGTAATTCATGAACAGTAATTAATAAATTGTAATTCATGAACAGTAATTAATAAATTGTACTTCTGCCATGTGATTTATTCTTATTCCATAACAGATGGAACAACTTGATTCTTACAATGGTGACATTGATCAACTCAGCAAACCTGACCGATTCACTTATGAGGTAACTTTGAAATGTATAGATGGAAACTAATTATAAGGCATATATATATATGTATCCGCATGCTTGCTTGCTTCCCAATTCCAGAAATCTTGAACTTCATGAGGAAGTTTGTAGAATGCAGCTTTCATCTATGCAGGTTCAGTGTGAAAGTCACACTTTGAATTTAATTCTGTGCAAATTGGCTGTATTCTGTTTGCAATAGCAATTGTTTATGGTTCCAGCACTATAAGCACTATATTGGGGTTAAGATATTGTGTACAGACAGGTCTGTAGTCCAGTGGTAACACAGACCCATTCCAGAATCTCCTCTGGTTCTTTTACGTGCACGGTATAAAGCACTGACACGAGACCTCGGTTTTAAGTCCCAACTGAAAGACTGTTAAATTTATTATGGTCAGACGGGGAATCGAACCTGCGATCCCTGGACTACAGATCCGCCTGTTTTTCAATTCAATGAATTCCTTCGTGTTTTTATTGTTTTCCCCAAGATTTTGGCACATCCAACACAACATCATCTGCTGCTGTCGTCATAAACTGTTTCTTCTCAGTATACATTGGATAATAAATAATAAACTTGATCACAATTTCTATCTTGATGAAAGTTTGGTTCCTTTTTAATACTCTGCAACTTGGACTAATATGGAGCAGTACAGATCGGGGAAGCTTACACTCCAGCAAGTATTTCCAGTGGTCTATTTAACCCTTTGCCTGCTGAGTAAATAAAATCATGTTTGCAAACAACATAGATCCAGATCAGCTGTGGCATATGTTGTTTGCTCCATTATCTGAATAGCAAACATTCTGTGCCATCTGATCTGGCTCTATGATGTTTGCAAAAGTGATTTTATCTGATGCTAACGTGCAAAGGGTTAAGGGGTGCAACTCTTACTCCAGAATGGTTAGTTAGACACATCGCTTTGTTGTCCTACCTAATAAACAACAGCTTCTATTGAAAATATTTTTATAAATTTAAAATGCCATTTTCAGAAAACATTGGCCTTTGATCAGAATAAAAATAAATATCTCTAGTTGAAGACGCAGTTCGTCTTTAGTTTATACAAATTTAGTTTAGCTCAATTGCGAAACAAGTTCTTACAACTTGTATTAATCACTCTTGAGACTTCATTCCTGATGGAATCCATTGCCATGAGTGAGAGAGAAGAGGCAATGTGGAATTTAAATGCCTTGCCTAAGGGTAAAATCGTAACGGCTCCAGTCGGGCTTGAACTTGTGGGGGAGGGGCCTTTTACACCTGAAGCTATCACAACTTACACAACGTTTGTCATTAAACATTTATACAGCCTATTTCCGATTTTGTTTAGATTTTGTCTAGATTTCTAGCACATCCCTGCATCTACAAAGCGCAATTAATGTAGCTCAGTATAGTCAATGATATTTGATCATTTATTTCTCTCAGTAGTGAGCCAGCCCCCTTACGCACATTACACTATAATTATGAAGGACATTTTTATTAATTTATTACCTGTCTGGAGATAAACTGCGAGTACATTGTATATAGTATTTTGTATTGACTGACAAATATACATGCAGTTCTAGTGTTTATCAACACCATCTGGCATTAACCCATTCAACACCAAGTAACTGACATGGACTGGTCCATGATATTTTTAGACCAATAAATTAATAACAAAATTACATTTGGATCAGTTCATTTATCAAAATGGGTAATTTTATTTCTAAAAATAGTTATATTACTTGAAAAAAGTGCAGATCCTGATGAGACGGCTCGTCACGAGCCGGCTCATCTGAATCTACACTTTTTTGTAAGCCAATTTAGAGGTCTGTGGTGTTGAAAGGGTTAAACCAATCCCGATAGTTAAATCTGCGTCTGTGTGTGTATCGTGTGTAGAGGATTTACATATTTTCTCCATGCGTAAGCAAGCCCTATAAATGACCATGAGAATTGTCTTCGATGCTAATGATATTCCAAGATATATTTTAGAGAAAAATAAGAAAAACATTGATGAATTGGTCATCTGCTATTAAGTTATCAGCTTAGCCATTATTTTTCATTACCAGCATCCAAAGAGTTAACACAAACGACTGTCATTGGTCGATAATCATAACATCCATAAAATTGAAAAATCAAATTTCAAATTTTGAAATAAGTATGGATGAGAATCTAGCATATCTTTTATATTTCCTTATCTGTAACTCTATAACTCTATGGAGGTGCTAGATTTTATATTTCCTTATCTGTAACTCTATGGAGATACTAGATTTTATATTTCCTTATCTGTAACTCTATGGAGGTGCTAGATTTTATATTTCCTTATCTGTAACTATATGGAGGTGCTAGATTTTATATTTCCTTATCTGTAACTCTATGGAGGTGCTAGATTTTATATTTCCATATCTGTAACTCTATGGAGGTGCTAGATTTTATATTTCCTTATCTGTAACTCTATGGAGGTACTAGATTTTATATTTCCTTATCTGTAACTCTATGGAGGTGCTAGATTTTATATTTCCTTATCTGTAACTCTATGGAGGTGCTAGATTTTATACCATCTGTAACTCATGGAGCAAAACCACAACCAAAACCACAACCAACAATATATTTCCTATCTGTAACTCTATGGAGGTGCTAGATTTTATATTTCCTTATCTGTAACTCTATGGAGTCTAGATTTTATATTTCCTATCTGTAACTCTATGGAGGTGCAAAACCACAACCAACTAGATTTTATATTTCCTTATCTGTAACTCTATGGAGGTGCTAGATTTTATATTTCCTTATCTGTAACTCTATGGAGGTGCTAGATTTTATATTTCCTTATCTGTAACTCTATGGAGGTGCTAGATTTTATATTTCCTTATCTGTAACTCTATGGAGGTGCTAGATTTTATATTTCCTTATCTGTAACTCTATGGAGGTGCTAGATTTTATATTTCCTTATCTGTAACTCTATGGAGGTGCTAGATTTTATATTTCCTTATCTAACTCTATGGAGGTGCTAGATTTTATATTTCCTTATCTGTAACTCTATGGAGGTGCTAGATTTTATATTTCCTTATCTGTAACTCTATGGAGGTGCTAGATTTTATATTTCCTTATCTGTAACTATATGGAGGTGCTAGATATTATATTTCCTTATGTGTAACTCTATGGAGGTACTAGATTTTATATTTCCTTATCTGTAACTCTATGGAGGTGCTAGATTTTATATTTCCTTATCTGTAACTCTATGGAGGTGCTAGATTTTATATTTCCTTATCTGTAACTCTATGGAGATGCTAGATTTATTTTCTTGCTTTCTTTATGCTTTTGATGTAATTTTTGTGTGTTTTACGTTTATTTATCGTCGCTACCGGTTGCCCATATGAGCGACTCCTCCTGAAGAGATTAGTCATTTTAGATTTTTGGAGGATAGTGCAATGATACAGACAGAGACCCATTCCAGTCTCCTCTTGTTCTTTTACGTGCACGGTGTAAAGCACCGACATGAGACCTCGGTTTAACGTCCCATCTTAAAGACTGTTAATTTTATTAGGGTCAGACGGGGGGATCGAACCTGCGATCCCTGGATTACCAGTCCAGTGTGTTACCACTGCACTACAGATCCGTCTGTTGATGTAATTTACAAATTATGCCAGCCTATATACACACATCAATGGTGTATGAATTTACTATAAAGTGGTGAGGTCATTAAAATGTGACAGTTTACTTAATTGATGTTGATTGTCATTTAAAAGTAAACACCACGTAAATGTTAAGTTTAACAATTTTAATTTCTTTAATGCTAAACCTTTACATCCAACACGGGTACAGATTTAAATAATCTATAACTTTAACTATCATAATTAAAGGAAATAATACACAACAATATTTAAATGGAGATCAGATGTTTACAAACAATGCAAGTGCATTGTGGGTCGTTGGTTAATAGTAGTTACGTGAACAGCACATGTATGGTAGCAATATGTCATTGATTGCATCATCGATGACGTTTCGCTGTTCTCATAATGGCGTAACTTCACGGAAGTGTACTGATTTTACCGTTATCCAATGAAAGGATATCAATTTGGACGCGGAAATAAACCGCATTTGTTCATGATATCTAATTAGCATAAAGTAGTCCCCTTGTCTACCTGATTAGACAGATTTATCTCACACCCTGAAAACAGCGCCAAAAGCCTGTCTATTGGTGAGAAAACTTTATGCCGAATTGTTGAATATAATCATCCATTATCTCGAACAGATAATAAATATACGAAATCAATGCATTCAGGCTAAAGTAATAACATTTTACTATTTGCACTCTAGCGGTAAACATATGTCAAATAGGTCATGTTGGTGTGTACCACATGTTGTTGGTGTATACCACATGTTGTTGGTGTGTACCACACTATGTTGTTGGTGTGTACCACACTATGTTGTTGGTGTGTACCACACTATGTTGTTGGTGTGTACCACACTATGTTGTTGGTGTGTACCACATGTTGTTGGTGTGTACCACACTATGTTGTTGGTGTGTACCACACTATGTTGTTGGTGTGTACCACATGTTGTTGGTGTGTACCACATCTTGTTGGTGTATACCACATGTTGTTGGTGTGTACCACACTATGGTGTTGGTGTGTACCACATCTTGTTGGTGTGTACCACACTATGTTGTTGGTGTGTACCACACTATGTTGTTGGTGTGTACCACATCTTGTTGGTGTGTACCACATGTTGTTGGTGTGTACCACACTATGTTGTTGGTGTGTACCACACTATGTTGGTGTATACCACATGTTGTTGGTGTGTACCACACTATGTTGTTGGTGTGTACCACATGTTGTTGGTGTGTACCACACTATGTTGTTGGTGTATACCACATGTTGTTGGTGTATACCACATGTTGTTGGTGTATACCACACTATGTTGTTGGTGTGTACCACACTATGTTGTTGGTGTATACCACACTATGTTGTTGGTGTATACCACATGTTGTTGGTGTATACCACATGTTGTTGGTGTGTACCACACTATGTTGTTGGTGTGTACCACATGTTGTTGGTGTGTACCACACTATGTTGTTGGTGTATACCACATGTTGTTGGTGTATACCACATGTTGTTGGTGTATACCACACTATGTTGTTGGTGTGTACCACACTATGTTGTTGGTGTATACCACACTATGTTGTTGGTGTATACCACATGTTGTTGGTGTATACCACATGTTGTTGGTGTGTACCACATGTTGTTGGTGTGTACCACACTATGTTGTTGGTGTGTACCACATGTTGTTGGTGTGTACCACACTATGTTGTTGGTGTATACCACATGTTGTTGGTGTGTACCACACTATGTTGTTGGTGTATACCACATGTTGTTGGTGTATACCACATGTTGTTGGTGTATACCACACTATGTTGTTGGTGTGTACCACACTATGTTGTTGGTGTATACCACACTATGTTGTTGGTGTATACCACATGTTGTTGGTGTATACCACATGTTGTTGGTGTGTACCACACTATATTGTTGGTGTATACCACATGTTGTTGGTGTGTACCACACTATGTTGTTGGTGTATACCACATGTTGTTGGTGTGTACCACACTATGTTGTTGGTGTGTACCACACTATGTTGTTGGTGTATACCACACTATGTTGTTGGTGTGTACCACACTATGTTGTTGGTGTGTACCACACTATGTTGTTGGTGTATACCACATGTTGTTGGTGTGTACCACATGTTGTTGGTGTGTACCACACTATGTTGGTGTATACCACATGTTGTTGGTGTGTACCACACTATGTTGTTGGTGTGTACCACATGTTGTTGGTGTGTACCACACTATGGTGTTGGTGTGTACCACACTATGTTGTTGGTGTGTACCACACTATGTTGTTGGTGTGTACCACATGTTGTTGGTGTGTACCACACTATGTTGTTGGTGTATACCATATGTTGTTGGTGTGTACCACACTATGTTGTTGGTGTGTACCACACTATGTTGTTGGTGTATGCCACATGTTGTTGGTGTATGCCACATGTTGTTGGTGTATGACACATGTTGTTGGTGTATGCCACATGTTGTTGGTGTATGCCACATGTTGTTGGTGTATGCCACATGTTGTTGGTGTATACCACATGTTGTTGGTGTGTACCACACTATGTTGTTGGTGTGTACCACACTATGTTGTTGGTGTATGCCACATGTTGTTGGTGTGTACCACACTATGTTGTTGGTGTGTACCACACTATGTTGTTGGTGTATGCCACATGTTGTTGGTGTGTACCACACTATGTTGTTGGTGTGTACCACACTATGTTGTTGGTGTATGCCACATGTTGTTCTTGTGTACCACACTATGTTGTTGGTGTGTACCACACTTGTTGGTGTGTACCACATGTTGTTGGTGTGTACCACACTATGTTGTTGGTGTATACCACATGTTGTTGGTGTGTACCACACTATGTTGTTGGTGTATACCACATGTTGTTGGTGTGTACCACATGTTGTTGGTGTGTACCACACTATGTTGTTGGTGTATACCACATGTTGTTGGTGTGTACCACACTATGTTGTTGGTGTATACCACATGTTGTTGGTGTATACCACATGTTGTTGGTGTGTACCACACATGTTGTTGGTGTATACCACATGTTGTTGGTGTGTACCACACTATGTTGTTGGTGTATGCCACATGTTGTTGGTGTGTACCACATGTTGTTGGTGTACCACCTATGTTGTTGGTGTATCCACATGTTGTTGGTGGTACCACACTATGTTGTTGGTGTACCACACTATGTTGTTGGTGTATCCACATGTTGTTGGTGTATCCACATGTTGTTGGTGTATACCACATGTTGTTGGTGTGTACCACATGTTGTTGGTGTGTACCACATGTTGTTGGTGTGTACCACATGTTGTTGGTGTGTACCACATGTTGTTGGTGTATACCACATGTTGTTGGTGTGTACCACATGTTGTTGGTGTGTACCACATGTTGTTGGTGTGTACCACATGTTGTTGGTGTATACCACATGTTGTTGGTGTGTACCACATTTGTTGGTGTATGCCACATGTTGTTGGTGTGTACCACATGTTGTTGGTGTATACCACATGTTGTTGGTGTGTACCACATGTTGTTGGTGTGTACCACATGTTGTTGGTGTGTACCACCCTATGTTGTTGGTGTGTACCACATCTTGTTGGTGTATACCACATGTTGTTGGTGTATACCACACTATGTTGTTGGTGTGTACCAAACTATGGTATTGGTGTATACCACATGTTGTTGGTGTATGCCACATGTTGTTGGTGTATACCACATGTTGTTGGTGTGTACCACATGTTGTTAGTATATGCCACATGTTGTTGGTGTGTACCACATGTTGTTGGTGTATGCCACATGTTGTTGGTGTGTACCACATGTTGTTGGTGTATGCCACATGTTGTTGGTGTGTACCACACTATGTTGTTGGTGTATGCCACATGTTGTTGGTGTGTACCACACTATGTTGTTGGTGTATACCACATGTTGTTGGTGTGTACCACACTATGTTGTTGGTGTGTACTACACTATGTTGTTGGTGTGTACTACACTATGTTGTTGGTGTGTACCACACTATGTTGTTGGTGTATACCACATGTTGTTGGTGTGTACCACACTATGTTGTTGGTGTGTACTACACTATGTTGTTGGTGTGTACTACACTATGTTGTTGGTGTGTACCACATGTTGTTGGTGTGTACCACATGTTGTTGGTGTGTACCACACTATGTTGTTGGTGTATGCCACATGTTGTTGGTGTGTACCACATGTTGTTGGTGTATGCCACATGTTGTTGGTGTGTACCACACTATGTTGTTGGTGTATACCACATGTTGTTGGTGTGTACCACACTATGTTGTTGGTGTATACCACATGTTGTTGGTGTGTACCACACTATGTTGTTGGTGTGTACTACACTATGTTGTTGGTGTGTACTACACTATGTTGTTGGTGTGTACCACATGTTGTTGGTGTGTACCACATGTTGTTGGTGTGTACCACACTATGTTGTTGGTGTATACCACATGTTGTTGGTGTGTACCCATGTTGTTGGTGTGTACCACATGTTGTTGGTGTGTACCACATGTTGTTGGTGTGTACCACACTATGTTGTTGGTGTGTACCACACTATTGTTGGTGTATGCCACATGTTGTTGGTGTGTACCACATGTTGTTGGTGTATGCCACATGTTGTTGGTGTGTACCACATGTTGTTGGTGTGTACCACACTATGTTGTTGGTGTATGCCACATGTTGTTGGTGTGTACCACATGTTGTTGGTGTGTACCACATGTTGTTGGTGTGTACCACACTATGTTGTTGGTGTGTACCACACTATGTTGTTGGTGTATACCACACTATGTTGTTGGTGTATACCACACTATGTTGTTGGTGTATACCACACTATGTTGTTGGTGTATACCACACTATGTTGTTGGTGTGTACCACATGTTGTTGGTGTGTACCACATGTTGTTGGTGTGTACCACACTATGTTGTTGGTGTGTACCACACTATGTTGTTGGTGTATACCACACTATGTTGTTGGTGTATACCACACTATGTTGTTGGTGTATACCACATGTTGTTGGTGTGTACCACACTATGTTGTTGGTGTGTACCACACTATGTTGTTGGTGTGTACCACATGTTGTTGGTGTGTACCACAATGTTGTTGGTGTGTACCACACTATGTTGTTGGTGTGTACCACATGTTGTTGGTGTGTACCACACTATGTTGTTGGTGTATACCACATGTTGTTGGTATATGCCACATGTTGTTGGTGTGTACCACACTATGTTGGTATATGCCACATGTTGTTGGTGTATGCCATATGTTGTTGGTGTATACCATATGTTGTTGGTGTGTACCACATGTTGTTGGTATATGCCACATGTTGTTGGTGTATGCCACATGTTGTTGGTGTATACCACACTATGTTGTTGGTGTGTACCAAACTATGGTATTGGTGTATACCACATGTTGTTGGTGTATGCCACATGTTGTTGGTGTATACCACATGTTGTTGGTGTGTACCACATGTTGTTAGTATATGCCACATGTTGTTGGTGTGTACCACACTATGTTGTTGGTGTATACCACACTATGTTGTTGGTGTATACCACATGTTGTTGGTGTATACCACATGTTGTTGGTGTGTACCACATGTTGTTGGTGTGTACCACACTATGTTGTTGGTGTGTACCACATGTTGTTGGTGTGTACCACACTATGTTGTTGGTGTATACCACATGTTGTTGGTGTGTACCACACTATGTTGTTGGTGTATACCACATGTTGTTGGTGTATACCACATGTTGTTGGTGTATACCACACTATGTTGTTGGTGTGTACCACACTATGTTGTTGGTGTATACCACACTATGTTGTTGGTGTATACCACATGTTGTTGGTGTATACCACATGTTGTTGGTGTGTACCACACTATATTGTTGGTGTATACCACATGTTGTTGGTGTGTACCACACTATGTTGTTGGTGTATACCACATGTTGTTGGTGTGTACCACACTATGTTGTTGGTGTGTACCACACTATGTTGTTGGTGTATACCACACTATGTTGTTGGTGTGTACCACACTATGTTGTTGGTGTGTACCACACTATGTTGTTGGTGTATACCACATGTTGTTGGTGTGTACCACATGTTGTTGGTGTGTACCACACTATGTTGGTGTATACCACATGTTGTTGGTGTGTACCACACTATGTTGTTGGTGTGTACCACATGTTGTTGGTGTGTACCACACTATGGTGTTGGTGTGTACCACACTATGTTGTTGGTGTGTACCACACTATGTTGTTGGTGTGTACCACATGTTGTTGGTGTGTACCACACTATGTTGTTGGTGTATACCATATGTTGTTGGTGTGTACCACACTATGTTGTTGGTGTGTACCACACTATGTTGTTGGTGTATGCCACATGTTGTTGGTGTGTACCACACTATGTTGTTGGTGTATACCACATGTTGTTGGTGTGTACCACACTATGTTGTTGGTGTGTACTACACTATGTTGTTGGTGTGTACTACACTATGTTGTTGGTGTGTACCACACTATGTTGTTGGTGTATACCACATGTTGTTGGTGTGTACCACACTATGTTGTTGGTGTGTACTACACTATGTTGTTGGTGTGTACACACTATGTTGTTGGTGTGTACCACATGTTGTTGGTGTGTACCACATGTTGTTGGTGTGTACCACACTATGTTGTTGGTGTATGCCACATGTTGTTGGTGTGTACCACATGTTGTTGGTGTATGCCACATGTTGTTGGTGTGTACCACACTATGTTGTTGGTGTATACCACATGTTGTTGGTGTGTACCACACTATGTTGTTGGTGTATACCACATGTTGTTGGTGTGTACCACACTATGTTGTTGGTGTGTACCACACTATGTTGTTGGTGTGTACCACACTATGTTGTTGGTGTGTACCACATGTTGTTGGTGTGTACCACATGTTGTTGGTGTGTACCACACTATGTTGTTGGTGTGTACCACATGGTTCCACATGTTGTTGGTGTGTACCACATGTTGTTGGTGTATGCCACATGTTGTTGGTGTGTACCACATGTTGTTGGTGTATGCCACATGTTGTTGGTGTGTACCACACTATGTTGTTGGTGTATGCCACATTGTTGGTGTGTACCCATGTTGGGTTCCACATGTTGTTGGTGTGTACACACTATGTTGTTGGTGTGTACACATGTTGTTGGTGTGTACCACACTATGTTGTTGGTGTATACCACATGTTGTTGGTGTGTACCACACTATGTTGTTGGTGTGTACTACACTATGTTGTTGGTGTGTACTACACTATGTTGTTGGTGTGTACCACATGTTGTTGGTGTGTACCACATGTTGTTGGTGTGTACCACACTATGTTGTTGGTGTATGCCACATGTTGTTGGTGTGTACCACATGTTGTTGGTGTATGCCACATGTTGTTGGTGTGTACCACATGTTGTTGGTGTACAACATGTTGTTGGTGTGTACCACATGTTGTTGGTGTGTACCACATGTTGTTGGTGTGTACCACATGTTGTTGGTGTATGCCACATGTTGTTGGTGTATGCCACATGTTGTTGGTGTATACCACATGTTGTTGGTGTGTACCACACTATGTTGTTGGTGTGTACTACACTATGTTGTTGGTGTGTACCACACTATGTTGTTGGTGTATACCATATGTTGTTGGTGTGTACCACATGTTGTTGGTGTGTACCACATGTTGTTGGTGTGTACCACACTATGTTGTTGGTGTGTACCACACTATGTTGTTGGTGTATGCCACATGTTGTTGGTGTGTACCACATGTTGTTGGTGTATGCCACATGTTGTTGGTGTGTACCACATGTTGTTGGTGTGTACCACACTATGTTGTTGGTGTATGCCACATGTTGTTGGTGTGTACCACATGTTGTTGGTGTGTACCACATGTTGTTGGTGTGTACCACACTATGTTGTTGGTGTGTACCACACTATGTTGTTGGTGTATACCACACTATGTTGTTGGTGTATACCACACTATGTTGTTGGTGTATACCACACTATGTTGTTGGTGTATACCACACTATGTGTTGGTGTGTACCACATGTTGTTGGTGTGTACCACATGTTGTTGGTGTGTACCACACTATGTTGTTGGTGTGTACCACACTATGTTGTTGGTGTATACCACACTATGTTGTTGGTGTATACCACACTATGTTGTTGGTGTATACCACATGTTGTTGGTGTGTACCACACTATGTTGTTGGTGTGTACCACACTATGTTGTTGGTGTGTACCACATGTTGTTGGTGTGTACCACACTATGTTGTTGGTGTGTACCACACTATGTTGTTGGTGTGTACCACATGTTGTTGGTGTGTACCACACTATGTTGTTGGTGTATACCACATGTTGTTGGTATATGCCACATGTTGTTGGTGTGTACCACACTATGTTGGTATATGCCACATGTTGTTGGTGTATGCCATATGTTGTTGGTGTATACCATATGTTGTTGGTGTGTACCACATGTTGTTGGTATATGCCACATGTTGTTGGTGTATGCCACATGTTGTTGGTGTGTACCACATGTTGTTGGTGTGTACCACATGTTGTTGGTGTGTACCACATGTTGTTGGTGTGTACCACATGTTGTTGGTGTGTACCACATGTTGTTGGTGTTCCATACCACATGTTGTTGGTGTATACCACATGTTGTTGGTGTATACCACATGTTGTTGGTGTGTACCACATGTTGTTGGTGTGTACCACATGTTGTTGGTGTGTACCACACTATGTTGTTGGTGTGTACCACACTATGTTGTTGGTGTGTACCACATGTTGTTGGTGTGTACCACACTATGTTGTTGGTGTATACCACATGTTGTTGGTATATGCCACATGTTGTTGGTGTGTACCACACTATGTTGGTATATGCCACATGTTGTTGGTGTATGCCATATGTTGTTGGTGTATACCATATGTTGTTGGTGTGTACCACATGTTGTTGGTATATGCCACATGTTGTTGGTGTATACCACATGTTGTTGGTATATGCCACATGTTGTTGGTGTGTACCACACTATGTTGGTATATGCCACATGTTGTTGGTGTATGCCAGACTATGTTGTTGGTGTGTACCACACTATGTTGTTGGTGTGTACCACACTATGTTGTTGGTGTGTACCACACTATGTTGTTGGTATATGCCACATGTTGTTGGTGTGTACCACACTATGTTGTTGGTGTGTACCACACTGTGTTGGTATATGCCACATGTTGTTGGTGTGTACCACACTATGTTGGTATATGCCACATGTTGTTGGCGTGTACCACACTATGTTGTTGGTGTGTACCACACTATGTTGTTGGTATATGCCACATGTTGTTGGTGTGTACCACACTATGTTGTTGGTGTGTGCCACATGTTGTTGGTGTGTACCACACTATGTTGTTAGTGTGTACCACACTATGTTGTTGGTGTGTACCACACTATGTTGGTATATGCCACATGTTGTTGGTGTGTACCACACTATGTTGGTATATGCCACATGTTGTTGGTGTGTACCACACTATGTTGTTAGTGTGTACTACACTATGTTGGTATATGCCACATGTTGTTGGTGTGTACCACACTATGTTGTTGGTGTGTACCACACTATGTTGTTGGTGTGTACCACACTATGTTGTTGGTGTGTACCACATGTTGTTGGTGTGTACCACACTATGTTGTTGGTGTGTACCACACTATGTTGGTATATGCCACATCTTGTTGGTGTGTACCACACTATGTTGGTATATGCCACATCTTGTTGGTGTGTACCACACTATGTTGGTATATACCACATGTTGTTGGTGTGTACCACACTATGTTGGTGTATGCCACATGTTGTTGGTGTGTACCATACTATGTTGTTGGTGTGTACCACACTATGTTGGTGTGTACCACATGTTGTTGGTGTGTACCACACTATGTTGGTGTGTACCACATGTTGTTGGTGTGTACCACACTATGTTGTTGGTATATGCCACATGTTGTTGGTGTGTACCACACTATGTTGTTGGTGTGTACCACACTATGTTGGTGTGTACCACACTATGTTGTTGGTGTGTACCACACTATGTTGTTGGTGTGTACCACACTATGTTGGTGTGTACCACACTATGTTGTTGGTGTGTACCACACTATGTTGGTGTGTACCACACTATGTTGGTGTGTACCACATGTTGTTGGTGTGTACCACACTATGTTGATGTATGCCACATGTTGTTGGTGTGTACCACACTATGTTGGTATATATGCCACATGTTGTTGGTGTGTACCACACTATGTTGGTATATATGCCACATGTTGTTGGTGTGTACCACACTATGTTGGTATATATGCCACACTATGTTGTTGGTGTGTACCACACAATGTTGGTGTATGCCACATGCTGTTGGTGTGTACCACACTATGTTGGTGTATGCCACATGCTGTTGGTGTGTACCACACTATGTTGGTGTATGCCACATGTTATTGGTGTGTACCACACTATGTTGATGTATACCACATGTTGTTGGTATATGCTGCATCGTGTTGGTGTTTACTACATATTGTTGTTGTATATTAGATACTTTTGAATTTCAGATGAGTAGAGTTCCAGGTTATGAACAGAGACTAAAGGCACTAGTATTTAAAGGAAACTTCCAAGAAAAGATTTGTGAAATGAGAGAGGTATATACATTTGATCTGCTCTTTGGTTCAACTGATGTCAGATCGTGCTGTGTTGACCGGATTCAATTATCTGTCTTTCTGCCATTCTGGAACTAACTTGACCTACAGGGTACTAGTACCAAATTCCACTATATTGTCTAAAATTAATGTCTATAAATAACATTGACTTCAAATCAAATCTAACACCAGTTGATTCTAATGCCAAGAACATATTTCACTGTGACACTCCCATCTAGGCATCTTGCAGCCATCAATTCTTAAGCTATTCTCTAAAGAACATGACTGTTTCACCATGACATCCCATGTAGAATCATGCATTTGTAAGCCATTCTCTAAAGAACATGACTGTTTCACCTTGACATCCCATGTAGAATCATGCATTTGTAAGCCATTCTCTAAAGAACATGACTGTTTCACCATGACATCCCATGTAGAATCATGCATTTGTAAGCCATTCTCTAAAGAACATGACTGTTTCACCTTGACATCCCATGTAGAATCATGCATTTGTAAGCCATTCTCTAAAGAACATGACTGTTTCACCTTGACATCCCATGTAGAATCATGCATTTGTAAGCCATTCTCTAAAGAACATGACTGTTTCACTTTGACATCCCATGTAGAATCATGCATTTGTAAGCTATTCTCTAAAGAACATGACTGTTTCACTTTGACATCCCATGTAGAATCATGCATTTGTAAGCTATTCTCTAAAGAACATGACTGTTTCACCTTGACATCCCATGTAGAATCATGCATTTGTAAGCTATTCTCTAAAGAACATGACTGTTTCACCTTGACATCCCATGTAGAATCATGCATTTGTAAGCCATTCTCTAAAGAACATGACTGTTTCACCTTGACATCCCATGTAGAATCATGCATTTGTAAGCCATTCTCTAAAGAACATGACTGTTTCACTTTGACATCCCATGTAGAATCATGCATTTGTAAGCTATTCTCTAAAGAACATGACTGTTTCACTTTGACATCCCATGTAGAATCATGCATTTGTAAGCTATTCTCTAAAGAACATGACTGTTTCACCTTGACATCCCATGTAGAATCATGCATTTGTAAGCTATTCTCTAAAGAACATGACTGTTTCACCTTGACATCCCATGTAGAATCATGCATTTGTAAGCTATTCTCTAAAGAACATGTTTCACCTTGACATCCCATGTAGAATCATGCATTTGTAAGCCATTCTCTAAAGAACATGTTTCACCTTGATACACACTACATTTAGCATCTTGCATCCATTTAATCCATCAATCAAAATACAATGACATAAGGGATATAGGATATTTTTGTTTATTAGTATAAGATATGATTTTATTTCATCGAGTGATCATCGAAATTTGTATTTCCACAAGTGCCGTTACTATTAAACACAAATCTTCTTTTTCTGTTATGATTTCCAATGATTTTGGCTACTATAATATTTGTTTTCAAATTTTATTCAATTTTAACTGCCCTATCAGGAGCCTCATTACACTACAATGCACAACCGCACAACCACTTATGTTAACGTGAACGTCCATAATAAGAAATAGTTAGTTTCTGTTTGCTGTCAAAATTAATAACTACAGACAAAACAAATTCATTAGAATATAGAACTTTATAATTACGGTAACTGTTTACGGTTGTCAGACAATCGCTAAGATACAGAAGTACATCCAACTGCGGAGACATACGAAACTCAAACAGTGAAAATTACATCTTTTTACTGTTTCAAAACAGTGGAAAATGGAGTTTTCTTTCACTGAGAAATTTAAAGCATAAAAGTAGCATTCATGCTTGACACAACTGCTCGACTCAAGATTGTGGAAGTCATGATAGCACAGTGGATGCCCGTTCGCTTCAGGTGCAAAAGGTCCTGAGTTCGAGCCCCGCTTGTGCTCTTAGGCAAGGCATTTAATTTCCAAGTTGCCTCTTCTCTCTCCCTCATGGCGATGGATTCCATCAGGAATGAGGTCTCGAGAGTGATTAATATAAGTTATAAGAACTTGTTTCGCAATCGAGCTCAAATAAATGTGTATAAACTAATGTGCCGATGACTCATACAGCTCCCGGGTCCTTTCATTCAAGGTCATAATTCTAAGCAATTACAAACAATGAAGGTATGGGTTACCGCTTGACACAAATACTCGTATATAACTCGGATCATTCTGTCACGGTCACAGACAGACGGATCTGTAGTCCAGTGGTAGCACGCTAGACTGGCAATCCAGGGATCGCAGGTTCGATCCTCCATCTGACCCTAATAAAATTAACAGTCTTTCAGATGGGACTTTAAACTGAGGTCTCGTGTCGGTGCTGTACACCGTGCTCGTAAAAGAACCAGAGGAGACTCTGGAATGGGTCTCTGTCTGTATCATTGCACTATACTCCAATGTTCTAAATTGACTAATCTCTTCAGGAGGCGTCGCTCATATGGGTAACCGGTAGCGACGATAAAGAAACGTAAAACACACAAGTCACAGTTACAAATGAAAGGTTGAATGTAGATATCTCTGCAGTCAGATCTTGCAAACTCATTTTACTATGTCACCTGATGATTGTATCAATTTGACCTGAATTACCAAACGATGATTCTCAATCCTGAATAAAGGTACCAATATTGACAGCTTTAATTATTATCTTTGCCATATTTCTATCATTGTAAATGGCCAACGGCAATATAGTTGCTGATTATGCCAATGAATTTGAATTTTGAATTTGATTGAAACAAATTTCACCAAGAACCATATCCTATTGAGACTTGAAAAAGGTGCGAAAAACAGCTTGATTGATGAATATCACTCTTTTATTATTTTCAGCATTTACAATATATCAGAAAAGCATCACTGGAACTACGACACAGCAAGAAACTGTCAAAGATCTTAGAGGTTTGTACAGTTTTATTTCTAAATGTATCTACTAAATATGGGTTCTGAACATTTTGTCTGTGTAACTAGGTCACTAGGTCAAATTAACAACAGAATACGTAGACAATGTAGTTCAAGCTTTGTCACACTGTATATTTTGATGAAATCAGCGATTTGTTTAAACATATTTATTCGACATTATATAAACATAATTTACTACCAAATAATTATGTACACAATAAATACAAGTGGATTGAAATGAAAGTTAAAAGCTTGTTGAATTGTCTCCACAAATCAGCAGTTGAACTTAAAAAAGTAGGTCACTATTCAAGGTCAAAGAGAAGTTTCTGAATCATGATTCTCTGGAAAAATTAAATTATTTAGGTGTGCATTTTCAGTGGTGGGCAGACAATTAATTGATCATCAAATAATTGCTCACAAATAAAGTGAGAAATAGAACAATTGTATTTTACCAATATGAAGAAAACCTCGGCAATGAATGCTATGTACATGTTTGTATTATACACAAAAACACAGTCGGATGTGAATGATGTGAAACCATATTAATGTTTAACCCTTTCAACACCACAGACCTCTAAATTGGCTTACAAAAATGTGTAGATCCAGATGAGCCGGCTCGTGACGAGCCGTCTCATCAGGATCTGCACTTTTTTCAAGTAATATAACTATTTTTAGGGAAAAAATTACCCATTTTGATAAATGAACTGATTCAAATGTCATTTTGTTATTAATTTATTGGTCTAAAAATATCATGGACCAGTCCATGTCAGTTACTTGGTGTTGAATGGGTTAAGTAAGTGCCACATAGTGGGAAGAAACTAACAACTCCAATGCCTTTAATTTAGTGAATTGTGTAATTAACACAACTATGTAAAAGTTCTGTGTCTTATGTTCATTTTTGAAAAGAAAAAAATATCAAAGTTTAGAAATCTTGAATTTCTTATTAAACATTTTATGTTATTTTTATTAATAAAAATGATAGGTCAGCAATAATTATTGTTCTATTTCTCAATTGTCTGGTTGTGAGGTATTGTGCGGTATTGTCTGGTTGTGAGGTATTGTCCGGTTGTGAGGTATTGTGCGGTTGTGGGGTATTGTCTGGTGAGGTATTGTCCAGTTGTGAGGTATTGTCCGGTTGTGCGGTATTGTCTGGTTGTGTGGTATTGTCCAGTTGTGGGGTATTGTCTGGTGAGGTATTGTATGGTTGTGAGGTATTGTGCGGTATTGTCCGGTTGTGGGGTATTGTCTGGTGAGGTATTGTCCAGTTGTGAGGTATTGTCGTGAGGTATTGTCTGGTTGTGCGGTATTGTCCGGTTGTGGGGTGTTGTGCGGTATTGTCCGATTGTGGGGTATTGTCTGGTGAGGTATTGTCTGGTTGTGAGGTATTGTCCGGTTGTGTGGTATTGTCTGGTGAGGTATTGTCTGGTTGTGAGGTATTGTCCGGTTGTGCGGTATTGTCTGGTGAGGTATTGTCTGGTTGTGCAGTATTGTCCAGTTGTGCGATATTGTCCGGTTGTGGGGTATTGTCTGGTTGTGAGGTATTGTCCGGTTGTGAGGTATTGTCTGGTGAGGTATTGTCTGGTGAGTGGTGAGGTATTGTCTGGTTATGAGGTATTGTCCGGTTGTGCGGTATTGTCTGGTTGTGTGGTATTGTCCGGTTGTGGAGTATTGTCTGGTTGTGGGGTATTGTCCGGTTGTAAGGTATTGTCCAGTTGTGATGTATTGTCCGGTTGTGAGGTATTGTCCGGTTGTGGAGTATTGTCTGGTTGTGGGGTATTGTCCGGTTGTGAGGTATTGTCCGGTTGTGAGGTATTGTCTGGTTGTGAGGTATTGTCTGGTTGTGGAGTATTGTCTGGTTGTGGGGTATTGTCCAGTTGTGAGGTATTGTCCAGTTGTGAGGTATTGTCCGGTTGTGAGGTATTGTCCGGTTGTGAGGTATTGTCCGGTGAGCTATTGTCCTACTTTATTTTTGCAGCTGATACTTGCAATGGGTAACTACATGAACCAGGGGAACCAGAGGGTTGGTGAAGCTGCTGGATTCAAGATCAGATTTCTCTCACAGGTATTACATACACCATATTCCAATAATGTTTGAGTGGATTTTAACCAAATGTCTGGGTGGAGATCTGCTTCATACTTGCATGTAAGAGTTATATACCTTGTTTTTTGTCTATACAAATTTATTTGAGCTCGAATGCAAAACAGGTTCTTACAACTTATATTAATCACTCTCGAGACCTCATTCCTGATGGAATTCATCGCAACGAGGAAATGAGAAGAGGCAATGTCGAATCTCAATGCCTTGCCTAAGGGCACAATCGTAACAATGTGTAAATCAAATAACCATTGCTAATATGATTGTGTAAATCAATGCTAACATGATTGTGTAAATCAATGAACCATTGCTAACATGATTGTGTAAATCAAATAACCATTGCTAATATGATTGTGTAAATCAATGCTAACATGATTGTGTAAATCAATGAACCATTGCTAACATGATTGTGTAAATCAATGAACCATTGCTAACATGATTGTGTAAATCAATGCTAACATGATTGTGTAAATCATTGCTAACATGATTGTGTAAATCATTGCTAACATGATTGTGTAAATCAATGAACCATTGCTAACATGATTGTGTAAATCATTGCTAACATGATTGTGTAAATCAATGAACCATTGCTAACATGATTGTGTAAATCAATGCTAACATGATTGTGTAAATCAATGCTAACATGATTGTGTAAATCAATGAACCATTGCTAACATGATTGTGTAAATCAATGCTAACATGATTGTGTAAATCAATGCTAACATGATTGTGTAAATCAATGAACCATTGCTAACATGATTGTGTAAATCAATGCTAACATGATTGTGTAAATCAATGAACCATTGCTAACATGATTGTGTAAATCAATGAACCATTGCTAACAAGATTGTGTAAATCAATGAACCATTGCTAACATGATTGTGTAAATCAATGCTAACATGATTGTGTAAATCAATGAACCATTGCTAACATGATTGTGTAAATCAATGAACCATTGCTAACAAGATTGTGTAAATCAATGAACCATTGCTAACATGATTGTGTAAATCAATGCTAACATGATTGTGTAAATCAATGAACCATTGCTAACATGATTGTGTAAATCAATGAACCATTGCTAACAAGATTGTGTAAATCAATGAACCATTGCTAACATGATTGTGTAAATCAATGCTAACATGATTGTGTAAATCAATGAACCATTGCTAACATGATTGTGTAAATCAATGAACCATTGCTAACAAGATTGTGTAAATCAATGCTAACATGATTGTGTAAATCATTGAACCATTGCTAACATGATTGTGTAAATCAATGAACCATTGCTAACATGATTGTGTAAATCAATGCTAACATGATTGTGTAAATCAATGAACCATTGCTAACAAGATTGTGTAAATCAATGCTAACATGATTGTGTAAATCAATGAACCATTGCTAACATGATTGTGTAAATCAATGCTAACATGATTGTGTAAATCAATGCTAACATGATTGTGTAAATCAATGAACCATTGCTAACATGATTGTGTAAATCAATGAACCATTGCTAACATGATTGTGTAAATCAATGCTAACATGATTGTGTAAATCAATGAACCATTGCTAACATGATTGTGTAAATCAATGAACCATTGCTAACATGATTGTGTAAATCAATGCTAACATGATTGTGTAAATCAATGAACCATTGCTAACATGATTGTGTAAATCAATGCTAACATGATTGTGTAAATCAATGAACCATTGCTAACATGATTGTGTAAATCATTGCTAACATGATTGTGTAAATCAATGCTAACATGATTGTGTAAATCAATGAACCATTGCTAACATGATTGTGTAAATCAATGAACCATAGCTAACATGATTGTGTAAATCAATGAACCATTGCTAACATGATTGTGTAAATCAATGAACCATAGCTAACATGATTGTGTAAATCAATGAACCATTGCTAACATGATTGTGTAAATCAATGCTAACATGATTGTGTAAATCAATGAACCATTGCTAACATGATTGTGTAAATCAATGAACCATTGCTAACATGATTGTGTAAATCATTGAACCATTGCTAACAAGATTGTGTAAATCAATGCTAACATGATTGTGTAAATCAATGAACCATTGCTAACATGATTATGTAAATCAATGAACCATTGCTAACATGATTGTGTAAATCAATGATCCAATGCTAACATGATTGTGTAAATCAATGCTAACATGATTGTGTAAATCAATGATCCAATGCTAACATGATTGTGTAAATCAATGCTAACATGATTGTGTAAATCAATGCTAACATGATTGTGTAAATCAATGAACCATTGCTAACATGATTGTGTAAACCATTGCTAACATGATTGTGTAAATCAATGCTAACATGATTGTGTAAATCAATGCTAACATGATTGTGTAAATCAATGAACCAATGCTAACATGATTGTGTAAATCAATGAACCAATGCTAACATGATTGTGTAAATCAATGAACCAATGCTAACATGATTGTGTAAATCAATGAACCATTGCTAACATGATTGTGTAAATCAATGCTAACATGATTGTGTAAATCATTGCTAACATGATTGTGTAAATCATTGCTAACATGATTGTGTAAATCATTGCTAACATGATTGTGTAAACCATTGCTAACATGATTGTGTAAATCAATGAACCATTGCTAACATGATTGTGTAAATCAATGATCCAATGCTAACATGATTGTGTAAATCAATGCTAACATGATTGTGTAAATCAATGAACCATTGCTAACATGATTGTGTAAATCAATGAACCATTGCTAACATGATTGTGTAAATCAATGAACCATTGCTAACATGATTGTGTAAATCAATGCTAACATGATTGTGTAAATCAATGAACCATTGCTAACATGATTGTGTAAATCAATGGCTAACATGATTGTGTAAATCAATGCTAACATGATTGTGTAAATCAATGAACCATTGCTAACATGATTGTGTAAATCAATGAACCATTGCTAACATGATTGTGTAAATCAATGAACCATTGCTAACATGATTGTGTAAATCAATGAACCAATGCTAACATGATTGTGTAAATCAATGAACCATTGCTAACATGATTATGTAAATCAATGAACCATTGCTAACATGATTGTGTAAATCAATGAACCAATGCTAACATGATTGTGTAAATCAATGAACCATTGCTAACATGATTGTGTAAATCAATGCTAACATGATTGTGTAAATCATTGCTAACATGATTGTGTAAATCATTGCTAACATGATTGTGTAAATCATTGCTAACATGATTGTGTAAACCATTGCTAACATGATTGTGTAAATCATTGCTAACATGATTGTGTAAACCATTGCTAACATGATTGTGTAAATCAATGCTAACATGATTGTGTAAATCAATGAACCATTGCTAACATGATTGTGTAAATCAATGAACCATTGCTAACATGATTGTGTAAATCAATGATCCAATGCTAACATGATTGTGTAAATCAATGATCCAATGCTAACATGATTGTGTAAATCAATGCTAACATGATTGTGTAAATCAATGAACCATTGCTAACATGATTGTGTAAATCAATGCTAACATGATTGTGTAAATCAATGAACCATTGCTAACATGATTGTGTAAATCAATGCTAACATGATTGTGTAAATCAATGAACCATTGCTAACATGATTGTGTAAATCATTGCTAACATGATTGTGTAAATCATTGCTAACATGATTGTGTAAATCAATGCTAACATGATTGTGTAAATCAATGAACCAATGCTAACATGATTGTGTAAATCAATGCTAACATGATTGTGTAAATCAATGAACCATTGCTAACATGATTGTGTAAATCAATGCTAACATGATTGTGTAAATCAATGAACCATTGCTAACATGATTGTGTAAATCAATGATCCAATGCTAACATGATTGTGTAAATCATTGCTAACATGATTGTGTAAATCAATGCTAACATGATTGTGTAAATCAATGCTAACATGATTGTGTAAATCAATGAACCATTGCTAACATGATTGTGTAAATCACTTACTATTGATAACATGATCACTGTATTTCCAGCTTGAGATTACAAAGACGGCGGACAACAAGTTGACATTCCTGCATGTGCTCGCGGAGGCTGTGTTTAACAAGTTTCCCGAGCTTGTAGCGGTTGGCGAGGAACTTACTACTGTACCAGAAGCCGCTAAATGTAACAAACATACTGCTGATTAACATATTGCAGATAAATCCACACCAATAGTATTTAACCAGAATGAGTACACAGACTGGGATTGATCTCACCTCTGATTTCAAGTGATGCACTAACAGATTTTTTTATATATATATATACAGTCAAAACTGGTGTCAATGGCCAGTTAGTCAAAACTGGTGTCAATGGCCAGTTTGAACGCCCCCCCAATGAAAATCACTATTTTACACCTGGTATAAGTGGCCACATAGTGTCTGCGGCCAGCGGTCGGTATATTGGTTTGATTCAAAATGATAATTACATGGATCAATCAAATGGATTCTTTTGTTATTATTGTGAAATGTCTGATTTGAAAGTTTGATACAAAAATGATTGTTGCTGCAACATTTATTGGTGTCTTATGTTGATGATGATGATGATGATGATAATGATGGAGTTATGACGATGATGGAAAGTATGATGCAAAACAAAATGTATGTGTTATTTGATGATTGGTGGCCGTATCATATCCAGATGATCCACACCTGCATTAAGTGGTCACCTGCCCTAAGTGACCAAAATAGTCGCTTCCCTTGAGTGGCTGCTTAAGACAGGTTTGACTGTATTCGCCTTTGGTGCCAACGTTATTAAGCTTGATCAGGATGTAATCAGAATACAATCTTAACTTGCTCATGCGAGCACGTGTATTAAGCGACCATCGTCATATGTCACCACTTTCAAATCCCCCTAATCAATGTTGCTATATAATTTTAATGGATTAAGCAACGCAATCGATGACCACTATTCTTCTACCAAAAACGTTTGATGAGTTTTGATAGCCATAAATTCATGTTATGTTAAACAATACAACCAAACATACCCTAAACAATACAACCGAACATACCCTAAAAAACAATACAACCGAACATACCCTTAAAAACCTGGGTCTAGCAACCTTCACTTGATGAGATGTCCACTTGCATTAAGAGACTGTTTTATTAAGAGACCATTTTATTAAGAGACCATTTTATTAAGAGACCAAAAAACTTTTATTAAGAGACCGTTTTATTAAGAGACCATTTTATTAAGAGACTGTTTTATTAAGAGACTGTTTTTACTCTGTCCCTTTGGTAATACAGGTCTGTATATTTAGATTTACACATAAAGCACTGGGTTGCCAGTCTTCGTTTACAATATAGATAGCTGACATTGCAGATGGAAGGAGATATATGGCACAAATTAACCCTTTCCTTCATAGAGAATTAGGTTAATATACTATTATATCTCCATACAAACGACAGCCATTTAACCCTTTCCTTCTTAGAGATTTAGGTTAATATACTATTATATCTCCATACAAACGACAGCCATTTAACCCTTTTCTTCATAGAGAATTAGGTTAATATACTATTATATCTCCATACAAACGACAGTCATTGAACCCTTTCCTTCATAGAGAATTAGGTTAATATACTATTATATCTCCATACAAACGACAGCCATTTAACCCTTTCTTCATAGAGAATTAGGTTAATATACTATTATATCTCCATACAAACGACAGCCATTTAACCCTTTCCTTCATAGAGAATTAGGTTAATATACTATTATATCTCCATACAAACGACAGCCATTTAACCCTTTCCTTCATAGAGATTAGGTTAATATACTATTATATCTCCATACAAACGACAGCATTTAACCTTTCCTTCATAGAGATTAGGTTAATAATATATATCTCCATACAAACGACAGCCATTTAACCCTTTCCTTCATAGAGATTAGGTTAATATACTATTATATCTCCATACAAACGACAGCCATTTAACCCTTTCCTTCATAGAGATTAGGTTAATATACTATTATATCTCCATACAAACGACAGCCATTTAACCCTTTCCTTCATAGAGAATTAGGTTAATATACTATTATATCTCCATACAAACGACAGCATTTAACCCTTTCCTTCATAGAGAATTAGGTTAATATACTATATCTCCATACAAACGACAGCCATTAACCCTTTCCTTCATAGAGAATTAGGTTAATATACTATTATATCTCCATACAAACGACAGCCATTTAACCCTTTTCTTCATAGAGAATTAGGTTAATATACTATTATATCTCCAGACAAACGACAGCCATTTAGCCATCATGCAGTGGATAAAGCAGTGGATAAGTAGTTGCCATATCTATCCCACCTCCATAGATAATACTGGGACTACATAGAGATTTAGGTTAATATACTATTATATCTCCATACAAACGACAGTCATTTAGCTCTCATGCAGTGGATAAGTAGTTGCCATATCTGTCCCACCTCCATAGATAATACTGGGACTACATAGAGATTTACGTTAATATACTATTATATCTCCATACAAACGACAGTCATTTAGCTATCATGCAGTGGATAAGTAGTTGCCATATCTATCACACCTCCATTGATATTACTGGGACTACATGAGATTCTGGCCTTATTTATGAACATTGGTTTGGCTACTACATTGTCAATGTATGTCGTATTGGTAATGGCGTCAAGAGGTGCTTCTATGAGGGAAAGGGTTAAACCTTTCTTGTTGTCCAATGGATGATTTTACCTCATTTATTCCAGTGATTGTATTATATTACATTTAATTCAGTACCTGTAGTTTAATATAAAACAGCTCAACTTTATTTATTTCAGTGATTGTAAATGAGATGTACATTTATTTAATTCAGTGATTGTAAATGAGATGTACATTTATTTAATTCAGTGATTGTAAATGAGATGTACATTTATTTAATTCAGTGATTGTAAATGAGATGTACATTTATTTAATTCAGTGATTGTAAATGAGATGTACATTTATTTAATTCAGTGATTGTAAATGAGATGTACATTTATTTAATTCAGTGATTGTAAATGAGATGTACATTTATTCATTTCAGTGATTGTAAATGAGATGTACATTTATTCATTTCAGTGATTGTAAATGAGATGTACATTTATTTATTTCAGTGATTGTAAATGAGATGTACATTTATTTATTTCAGTCTCAAACATCTTACTGAACCAGGAATTGCAGGATCTGAGAAAGGTTCTACAGGTAACTACAGGGTCGTCATATTTCAGAATTTTTGGGAGAAGCGAGAAAGCACGCGATTGCATCCTTAACCATTTCAACACCACAGACCTCTAAATAGGCTTACAAAAAGTGTAGATCCAGATGAGCCGGCTCATAACGAGCCATCTCATCAGGATCTGCACTTTTTGCCAGTAATATTACTATTTTTAGACAATACTACCCATTTTGATAAATGAACTGGTCCAAATTTAATTTTCTTATTAATTTATTGGTCTAAAAATAACATGCACCAGTCCATGTCAGTTACTTGGTGTTGAATGGGTTAAATGGTATTGTTTAATAAATTTCAACAAAACAGGGTTAACCCATTCAACACCAAGTAACTCACATGGACTGGTCCATGATATTTTTAGACCAATAAATTAATAACAAAATTACATTTGGATCAGTTCATTTATCAAAATGGGTAAAAAAAAATCTAAAAATAGTTATATTACTTGAAAAAAGGTGCAGATCCTGATGAGACGGCTCATCACGAGCCGGCTCATCTGGATCTACACTTTTTTGTAAGCCAATTTAGAGGTCTGTGGTGTTGAAAGGGTTAAAATACTCATTAAATACAACACATGATTAGAAGGAGTGTTTTGCAATGTGTAATTCTATTCTTACTTTCTATGGAAGTTGTATAAACAAAATTTTTAATTTTTTTTTAAGGAGACGTTGGGTCCCCAGGGGGCGAAGTCAGGGTCCCTGGGGCAACCACTTCACCCAAGTCGCCCTCTAGAATGAGCCTTGACTACTGCTGAATATTCTTCAAGGCAGTTAAATACCAAGTGTGACTAGTTGTGTTTCCCCACATAGTGTAGGGATACATATTGATTGTGTGTCTACTGTCTTGGATGTTCTGGATTACAATGCACATGTACTTGCATGTATATGAATCCACATGGTCTCTCACGATTTTGACCTTTTGGAATTACAAATAGCTGCTAATATTGAACAAGAATCCGATAGTTAATCATGTACAATAATAATTTTTTGTTTTCTAGAACTTTTGGATTAATTCTTGATATGTTGATAATCGATGCGTTCACTTGATTTAGGACATAATGACATCATTATGTACAGTGTATTCATTGGTTGATTTCACTGTAGCTAACTTTTTTCACATAATATTCACCGTATCTGCCAAATTATACAACAGCTGATCGGTGTAACTAATTTGTGTTTAACCCTTTCAACCCCACAGACCTCTAAATAGGCTTATGAAAAGTGTAGATCCAGATGAGCCGGCTCGTGACGAGCCGTCTCATCAGGATCTGCACTTTTTTGCCAGTAATAGTTATTAATTTTAGACAAAATTACCCATCTTGATAAATGAACTGGTCCGAATGTAATTTTCTTATTCATTTATTGGTCTAAGAATATCATGGACCAGTCCATGTCAGTTACTTGGGGTTGAATGGGTTAAAAAGTAAATTAATAAAAGCAAAAGCAAACAACATTCTAAATTAACATTTTTTATAACTCGCAAATTAGTTTGTCAACCTAATCGAGTATTATTTCTGTGCTTTTCAGGAATTAAATACAATGCTACATTCCCACTCCAAAGGAAATACTTAAACAAATATTTTCCTTTAGCCGTCTTTAAGTACCAGAGGCAATATACAGAAATAGTTAAAAATCTTTTCCTTTAGCCGTCTTTAAGTACCAGAGGCAATATACAGAAATAGTTAAAAATCTTTTCCTTTAGCCGTCTAAGTACCAGAGGCAATATACAGAAATAGTTAAAAATCTTTTCCTTTAGCCGTCTTTAAGTACCAGAGGCAATATACAGAAATAGTTAAAAATCTTTTCCTTTAGCCGTCTTTTAAGTACCAGAGGCAATTTATAGAAATAGTTAAAAATCTTTTCCTTTAGCCGTCTTTAAGTACCAGAGGCAATATACAGAACTGGTTAAAAATACAGCATCTGTATTTGATTGTGAATGAGAAATCAAGTTTGGTGCCAATTAGACATAGTCTGTCTGTGTTTGTAGTCTGTCTGTGTTTGTAGTCTGTGTGTTTGTAGTCTGTCTGTGTTTGTAGTCTGTCTGTGTTTGTAGTCTGTCTGTGTTTGTAGTATGTCTGTGTTTGTAGTCTGTCTGTGTTTGTAGTCTGTCTGTGTTTGCGTGTCACATCTATTATATAATATGTTAGTATATTCTTTATCTATTGTTGCTCGATTGCGAAACAAGTTCTTGCAACATTAGATTAATTGCTCTCCATACCTCATTCCTAATGGAATCCATACCTCATTCCTGATGGAATCCATACCTCATTCCTAATGGAATCCATCACCATTCCTAATGGAATCCATCGCCATTCCTAATGGAATCCATACCTCATTCCTAATGGAATCCATACCTCATTCCTAATGGAATCCATCCCCATTCCTAATGGAATCCATACCTCATTCCTAATGGAATCCAACCTCATTCTAATGGAATCATACCTCATTCCTAATGGAATCCATACCTCTTCTAAGGAATCCTCGCCATTCCTAATGGAATCCATACCTCATTCCTAATGGAATCCATACCTCATTCCTAATGGAATCCATCGCCATTCCTAATGGAATCCATACCTCATTCCTAATGGAATCCATACCTCATTCCTAATGGAATCCATATACCATTCCTAATGGAATCCATACCTCATTCCTGATGGAATCCATACCTCATTCCTAATGGAATCCATACCTCATTCCTGATGGAATCCATCGCCATTCCTAATGGAATCCATCACCATTCCTAATGGAATCCATACCTCATTCCTAATGGAATCCATCACCATTCCTAATGGAATCCATCACCATTCCTAATGGAATCCATACCTCATTCCTAATGGAATCCATCGCCATTCCTAATGGAATCCATCACCATTCCTAATGGAATCCATACCTCATTCCTAATGGAATCCATACCTCATTCCTAATGGAGTCCATCGCCATGAGGGAAAGAGAAGAAACAATGTGAATTTAAGTGTGTTTTTCCTAAGTACACCACCACTGTGGTGCCGGTGGGACTCAAACAACCTGGTTATAAGGCAGACACTATCCATTTCACCACAGAAACGCCACAAGTAGCTAGGAAATAGTTTATGACTAGGGTTGCTAGACAACAGTTTACGATTTAGGTTAGTAGGCAATAGTTTATGACTAGGGTTGCTAGGCAACAGTTTATGATTTAGGTTAGTAGGCAATAGTCTACGACTAGGGTTACTAGGCAACAGTTTACAATTTAGGTTAGTAGGCAATAGTTTACAACTAGGGTTACTAGGCAATAATTTACGATTTAGGTTAGTAGGCAATAGTTTACGACTAGGTTTGCTAGACAACAGTTTACGATTTGGGTTGCTAGGCAATAATTTACAACTAGGGATGTTTGGAATTTGTAGTTTACAACTAGGATTGCTACGCTAAGGTAGGCAATAGTTTACGACTAAGGTAGGCAATAGTTTATGACTAGGGGTGTTAGGCAATAGTTTTTGACTAAGGTAGGCAATAGTTTATGACTAGGGGTGTCAGGCAATAGTTTATGACTAAGGTAGGCACTAGTTTATGACTAAGGTAGGCAATAGTTTATGACTAGGGGTGTTAGGCAATAGTTTATGACTAAGGTAGGCAATAGTTTATGACTAGGGTTGTTAGGCAATAGTTTACGACTAAGGTAGGCAATAGTTTATGACTAGGGGTGTCAGGCAATAGTTTATGACTAAGGTAGGCAATAGTTCATGACTAGGGTTGTTAGGCAATAGTTTATGACTAAGGTAGGCAATAGTTCATGACTAGGGTTGTTAGGCTATAGTTTATGACTAAGGTAGGCTATAGTTTATGACTATGGTTGGTAGGTAATAGTTTATGACTAGGGTTTTTAGGCAATAGTTTACGACTAAGGTAGGCAATAGTTCATGACTTGGGTTTTTAGGCCATAGTTTATGAATATGGTATAAATACCATCTATTAATTCTATTCAGTATCACAAAATACAAGTGTACGCATATCTTCAGGATATTTCTAGCACGCTGGAGAAGTTTGGTTCCCAAAAGACAAGCTTAGGGATCAACGACAGGTTCCAGGATGTGATGGGACATTTCATATCCCAAGCTTCTGACGAGATACAGAGTTTATTCCGCCTTAATGCCAACACGATGGAGGAGTTTCAGACCACTGTTCAGTATTTTGGTGAAGATCCTAAGAAAGTGACCACCACAGAGTTATTTGGTGTATTTGCCGAATTCATAACTAAATTTGAGGTAATTAAATTACTGTGTTAACGACTGAAATCCATTACGAGTTCGTAGCTGATAATGTATTTGCTATGTTTGGGGGAAATAGGGTTCTAAAGGGATTGGATTAGCTGTGGAATTCAGCATGTTTACATACAACATTGATTTACTACAACACCGTTTTTGGTTACAAGCTACTAAATTAGCTACAAGGTGTGAAGGTACTAAATTGTATAGGTCAGACAGTACTAACATCCATACACAACAGTATTGTTGTTATTACTAAATCTGAAGTGAATGCCAATGCAACTGTTACTGAATTGAAGTCGTGATAACGCAGTGGAAGTGAATTCGCTTCATGTGCGTAAGGCCCGGAGTTCGAGCCCCTCTGTAGCCGTTACGATTGTACCCTTATGCAAGGCATTTAAATTCCACATTGCCTCTTCTCTCTCCTTCATGGCGATAGATTCCATCAGGAATGAGATCTCGGGAGTGATTAATATAAGTTGAAAGAATTTGTTTCGCAATAGAGCTAAAATAAATTTGTATAAACTGAAGTGATCAATATTAGGTGAGTTAGTATTATTTAATTCATTGACTATCATAGGTAAGCTGCTGTTGTACAGTAGAATACATGCCTACGTCTCTATGGGGGGAAATGGTTACATTCAGTTGGTGATGTTTCTATAGAACTGCTAACCCGATCAGACAGACGTGCCGTCTAATCAGACTATAATTCTATGTTGAATGCTCTTCAGACAGTGGAGCTGAAGCACCTGTTTGAATAGCAAACAACATAGATTCAGATCAGCTGTGGCATAACACCGCATCTGATCAGGATCTATGTTGTTTGCTATTCGAATTCGGTGTTATGCCGCGGCTGATCTGAATCTATATTGTTTGCACATGCTCTGAATTTATTCAGCGCTGAAATAGTTAAAGCAAACTACTGATGCTTCTCTCATTCCAAACATCCGTTTTCGTGTTGGAGTGTTGCCAGTAGAACATACCAGAACAAACATGCTTCCAGGTATAACACTTGATAATGTTCTAGTGATGTATATTTTCAGAAAGCACACCGACACAATATTATGTACAAGAGGTATGCAAATGACAAGACGTGAGCTTTCTACGTGGCATCATCAACAGCACAGATATAACGGGACCGTATACGCCTTCATCCCATCATGATAATATGATAATATGAACACTGGTATAACACCCAACATTACAATGCAGCATAAAGTGATTGTCGTTGCTTAAGAAGTATGGTATATGTCGGCTATTGGTTATGATAATATCTATGGAGCAGATTGTTCATGTATATAGTGACAGATGAGTTGTGGGTACTTGTGGAAGTTGTGATAGCTCTATGCTAACGCGTTTGTATCAGCTGTGAGAGGTCCTTTATGATAATATCTATGGAACAGGTTGTTCATGTATATAGATTGCTCCATTTGTGGCGGATGAGTTGTGGGTACTTGTGGAAGTTGTGATAGCTCAGTGCTAGGGCGTTCGCTTCAGCTGTGAGAGGCCCGAATTTAGTGATCAGCTTTAGCTACTACGATTGTGCTCTTAGGCAAGGCACTTAAATTCCACATTGCCTCTTCTCTCTCCTCTCCCTCATGGCGATGGATTCCAAGTCTCAAGAGTGGTTTAACTAATGTTCTTTTAACTTGTTTCGCAATCGAGCTAAACATTTGTATACGCTAGTTATGAGTACTTTGGAGAGCTGGAATACACATCCAATTATGGCAGAGTAAACACTGTGTTGGCAGCAAAGACATTCCCTACTGAACAACCAATCAGAATTGGAGAACTGGATACACATCCAATTATGGCAGAGCAAACACTGTGTTTGCAGCAAAGGCATTCCCTACTGAACAACCAATCAGAATTGGAGAACTGGAATGCACATCCAATTATGGCAGAGCAAACATTGTGTTTGCAGCATAGACAACCATTGAGCAACCAATCAGAATTGGAGAACTGGAATGCACATCCAATTATGGCAGAGCATACACTGTGTTTGCAGCAAAGACATTACCTATTGAACAACCAATCAGAATTGTTGGAGAGCTGGAATACACATCCAATTATGGCAGAGTAAACACTGTGTTTGCAGCAAAGACATTACCTATTGAACAACCAATCAGAATTGGAGAGCTGGAATACACATCCGATTATGGCAGAGTAAACACTGTGTTTGCAGCAAAGACATTCCCTACTGAACAACCAATCAGAATTGGAGAACTGGAATACACATCCAATTATGGCAGAGCAAACATTGTGTTTGCAGCATAGACAACCATTGAGCAACCAATCAGAATTGGAGAGCTGGAATACACATCCAATTATGGCAGAGTAAACACTGTGTTTGCAGCAAAGACATTACCTATTGAACAACCAATCAGAATTGGAGAGCTGGAATACACATCCGATTATGGCAGAGTAAACACTGTGTTTGCAGCAAAGACATTCCCTACTGAACAACCAATCAGAATTGGAGAACTGGAATACACATCCAATTATGGCAGAGCAAACATTGTGTTTGCAGCATAGACAACCATTGAGCAACCAATCAGAATTGGAGAGCTGGAATACACATCCAATTATGGCGTGTTTGCAGCATAGACAACCATTGAACAACCAATCAGAATTGGACACAGTTGTAGTTTCAGTGAACATGGATTTAGGCAGACAGTGCTAGTTGCTGAACCTATTGCTGAAAGCAACAACATTTGCAGAGCATGATTGAAACTGTTTGCGGAGTTGATCAAAAGTGAGCAAGCAATATTATTGGTACAGGATGTACTTTTCATCTACAGTTGTGATTTGGCATATCACTTTTAGCACACCTCGGAACAATTGCTCAAGGTGAGCTATTCAGAATTGTGTCTGTATTCCGTCTGAAAGTCCACTGATAACACTGCTCCGTGGGTGACCCCTTAACAAACAGCTAAAATGAAATGATACATTTCCGCCAGTGTTGAGCATGAGGAGGGAAATCATTTCCCAGAGCGGTCGATTATGAGCTCTGGGGTATTTTTACATATAAATTGAAATGATGAAACTTTGCTGTAACAAACTCCGGCTTGTATACCTTAAGGGGCTATGGCTTCTAAGATATAAGTTATTGACCCAAACATATACCTTGAAAATAAACAACTACGGCACACTCACCATGCTTCATTTTACAACTATTGGCCAAATACCATGTTTAAAAGTTTGAATAGAAACTTGAGTTTGAACAGGTATGGTTAATTAATGAATCTCTAGAACAATATATCATTTTATGTTACCCATACAACCATAAAAATATAGTATACGGTATGTCACTATTTTACAGAGTTGCTATGTGTCAATATCTAGTACTTAGTGTACAATACATGTTATCTGGATATAAACTGCGGCCACACAAACTATTGGAGCAGAAATACTATTTGGGTATTGTAATGTTTGGGTTTTAATGATGAATAACTTGAATTCTTGATATTTCGTTTAATCTACTTTGCTCTCTCCTCCTCTTCTCTTCTCTCTCCTCTTCCCTCTTCTCTCTCTCTTCCTCCTCTCCCTCTTCTCCTCTGCTCTCTTCCCTCCTCTCCCTCTTCTCCTCTGCTCTCTTCCCTCTCCCTCTTCTCCTCTGCTCTCTTCTCTTCCCTCCTCTCCCTCTTCTCCTCTTCTCTCTTCCCTCTTCTCCTCTGCTCTCTTCCCTCCTCTCCCTCTTCTCTCTTCTCTTCCCTCCTCTCCCTCTTCTCCTCTGCTCTCTTCTCTTCCCTCCTCTCCCCTCTTCTCTTCCCTCCTCTCCCTCTTCTCTCCTCTGCTCTCCTCTTCTCTCTCACTTTTTAAAAGTGACACGTGTATACATTCTACATATATAGACTGGAGGAGCAAACACTATTGGGTACAACCTGACGACATACATGTTATCTGGTTATAAACTGGCGACATACGTGTTATCTGGTTATAAACTGGCGACATACATGTTATCTGGTTATAAACTGGCGACATATGTGTTATCTGGTTATAAATTGACGACATACATGTTATCTGGTTATAAACTGGCAACATACGTGTTATCTGGTTATAAATTGACGACATACATGTTATCTGGTTATAAACTGGCAACATACGTGTTATCTGGTTATAAATTGACGACATACATGTTATCTGGTTATAAACTGGCGACATACATGTTATCTGGTTATAAATTGACGACATACATGTTATCTGGTTATAAACTGGCAACATACATGTTATCTGGTTATAAACTGACGACATACATGTTATCTGGTTATAAACTGGCAACATACGTGTTATCTGGTTATAAACTGGCGACATACATGTTATCTGGTTATAAACTGGCAACATACATGTTATCTGGTTATAAATTGACGACATACATGTTATCTGGTTATAAACTGGCAACATACGTGTTATCTGGTTATAAATTGACGACATACATGTTATCTGGTTATAAACTGGCAACATACGTGTTATCTGGTTATAAACTGGCGACATACATGTTATCTGGTTATAAACTGGCGACATACGTGTTATCTGGTTATAAACTGGCGACATACATGTTATCTGGTTATAAACTGGCAACATACATGTTATCTGGTTATAAATTGGCGACATACATGTTATCTGGTTATAAACTGGCGACATACGTGTTATCTGGTTATAAATTGACGACATACGTGTTATCTGGTTATAAACTGGCGACATACGTGTTATCTGGTTATAAATTGACGACATACGTGTTATCTGGTTATAAACTGGCGACATACGTGTTATCTGGTTATAAACTGGCGACATACGTGTTATATGGTTATAAACTGGCGACATACGTGTTATCTGGTTATAAACTGGCGACATATGTGTTATCTGGTTATAAACTGGCGACATACATGTTATCTGGTTATAAATTGGCGACATACGTGTTATCTGGTTATAAACTGGCGACATACATGTTATCTGGTTATAAACTGGCGACATACATGTTATCTGGTTATAAATTGGCGACGTACATGTTATCTGGTTATAAACTGGCGACATACAGTCAAACCTGGGTTAGTGGTCACCTCTATTAAGCAGCCAACCTATGTTAAGCAGCCATTTATCATATTCCCAATATGCTGTTTTATTACATTGTACCTCTATTAAGCAGCCACCTGTTCTAAGCAGCCACTTTCTGTGATTCCCTTGGCTGGCTGCTTAAGACAGGTTTGACTGTACGTGTTATCTGGTTATAAACTGGCGACATACATGTTATCTGGTTATAAATTGGTGACATACGTGTTATCTGGTTATAAACTGGCGACATACATGCTATCTTGCCACACACTAGGAGGCAGACATACACAGACTGGAGGAACCAAGCTAGGCATATAAACATGGGACATACATACTTGGGGGTTGGCATACATGCTATCTTGATATAAATTGGGGGCAAACAAACTACTGGGTAGCATATTGGACGGCTCCAGAATTCAGGATTACACCTAGCATAGCTGTTTAGGTGAACCTATATACGAGTTGAATGCATTAACAGCATACGTTTTATACAGACTGTTTGGCTTACACGTCGGATTGTCGTAAGATATAGCATTGGCAATGAGGAATTTCCAGCGACTGCAACATAATCAACCTTGCAGTCATAGCCTCGTATACTCTACGCCCATATTTGTATCTTTTTATTTTCGTTTAAACAATATTTATTTCTTTGAATAAACATAGTCAAGTATAAATATTATGTACATACAGTCATACCTGAGTTAGTGGTCACCTCTATTAAGCAGCCAACCTATGTTAAGCAGCCATTTCCCATATTCCCAATATGCTGTTTTATTGTACCTCTATTAAGCAGCCACTTTCTGTGATTCCCTTGGCTGGCTGCTTAAGACAGGTTTGACTGTACATATAGCATTGAGGAGAAAGCAACCTACTTGTATGGTTACCTCTTTCCTAATCTTTTTATTTTGCTCTGGAGATTCCCCAATATACTTGAGTGGTTTATGGTCCATCCTAATTATAAACTCCTAGTCCTAGATAATGGTCCAATTTTTGCAGATCATATACTGTATCGTAAAAGCCTCCTTTGTCGACCAGCCGGTGTGTGGGCTACTTAATTTATGGGAAATATAATAGATTGGTTCCTCAATTCATTGATTGGTATCAGTCACATCTGGATCTGTAACGGTATGTGTGCCACATGTTCCTATGCAGTATTCATTACTCTCTGCATACAATGTGTATGATTTACTTGTGTCCAGGTATCCCAACATTGAAATGGCTGCTAATTGACCTCTAAGGAGATCAAAGGCTTTCCTTCGACTTGGTGTTAAATTTAGCATATTGCTTTGTAAAAGACATGAGAATCTAGGTATGAATCTTCGATAATAGGTGTATACAATGAATCGAATATAGTTAGCCTGTGAACAGGCATTGATATATTTTGCTTTGTCCGTCACATAAATATATTTACCGGTATGTGACACACAAGCTGTAATGTGACCCGTATTGAGTTTCTGGTAATGTCCTTAATATAACATAGAGATGCATGTTATTCCTGACTACACAATGTCCTTAATATAACATACATATGCATGTTGTTCCTGACTACACAATGTCCTTAATATAACATACATATGCATGTTGTTCCTGACTACACAATGTCCTTAATGTAGCATACATATGCATGTTGTTCCTGACTACACAATGTCCTTAATATAACATACATATGCATGTTGTTCCTGACTACACAATGTCCTTAATGTAGCATACATATGCATGTTGTTCCTGACTACACAATGTCCTTAATATAGCATACATATGCATGTTGTTCCTGACTACACAATGTCCTTAATATAACATACATATGCATGTGATTCCTGACTACACAATGTCCTTAATATAACATACATATGCATGTTGTTCCTGACTACACAATGTCCTTAATATAGCATACATATGCATGTTGTTCCTGACTACACAATGTCCTTAATATAGCATACAGACTCATGTTGTTCATAGCTACACAATGTCCTTAATATAGCATACAGACTCATGTTGTTCATAGCTACACAATGTCCTTAATATAGCATACAGACGCATGTTGTTCATAGCTACACAATGTCCTTAATATAGCATACAGACGCATGTGTTCCTGACTACACAATGTCCTTAATATAGCATACATATGCATGTTGTTCCTGACTACACAATGTCCTTAATATAGCATACAGACTCATGTTGTTCATAGCTACACAATGTCCTTAATATAGCATACAGACACATGTGTTCCTGACTACACAATGTCCTTAATATAGCATACATATGCATGTTGTTCCTGACTACACAATGTCCTTAATATAGCATACATATGCATGTTGTTCATAACTACACAATGTCCTTAATATAGCATACAGACTCATGTTGTTCATAGCTACACAATGTCCTTAATATAGCATACAGACGCATGTTGTTCCTGACTACACAATGTCCTTAATATAGCATACAGACTCATGTTGTTCATAGCTACACAATGTCCTTAATATAGCATACAGACACATGTGTTCCTGACTACACAATGTCCTTAATATAGCATACATATGCATGTTGTTCCTGACTACACAAAATCCTTAATATAGCATACAGACTCATGTTGTTCCTGACTACACAATGTCCTTAATATAGCATACATACTCATGTTGTTCATAGCTACACAATGTCCTTAATATAGCATACAGACACATGTGTTCCTGACTACACAATGTCCTTAATATAGCATACATATGCATGTTGTTCATAACTACACAATGTCCTTAATATAACATACAGACTCATGTTGTTCATAGCTACACAATGTCCTTAATATAGCATACAGACGCATGTTGTTCCTGACTATGCAATGTCCTTAATATAGCATACATATGCATGTTGTTCCTGACTACACAATGTCCTTAATATAACATACATATACATGTGTTCCTGACTGCACAATGTCCTTAATATAACATACAGACGCATGTTGTTCCTGACTACACAATGTCCTTAATATAGCATACAGACTCATGTTGTTCCTGCCTACACAATGTCCTTAATATAGCATACAGACTCATGTTCGTTCATAGCTCCACAATGTCCTTAATATAGCATACAGACTCATGTTGTTCATAGCTACACAATGTCCTTAATATAGCATACAGACGCATGTTGTTCATAGCTACACAATGTCCTTAATATAGCATACAGACGCATGTTGTTCCTGACTACACAATGTCCTTAATATAGCATACAGACTCATGTTGTTCATAACTACACAATGTCCTTAATATAGCATACATATGCATGTTGTTCCTGACTACACAATGTCCTTAATATAGCATACAGACTCATGTTGTTCATAGCTACACAATGTCCTTAATATAGCATACAGACTCATGTTGTTCATAGCTACACAATGTCCTTAATATAGCATACAGACGCATGTTGTTCCTGACTACACAATGTCCTTAATATAGCATACAGACTCATGTTGTTCATAGCTACACAATGTCCTTAATATAGCATACAGACTCATGTTGTTCATAGCTACACAATGTCCTTAATATAGCATACAGACTCATGTTGTTCCTGACTACACAATGTCCTTAATATAGCATACAGACTCATGTTGTTCATAGCTACACAATGTCCTTAATATAGCATACAGACTCATGTTGTTCATAGCTACACAATGTCCTTAATATAGCATACAGACTCATGTTGTTCATAGCTACACAATGTCCTTAATATAGCATACAGACTCATGTTGTTCATAGCTACACAATGTCCTTAATATAGCATACAGACTCATGTTGTTCATAGCTACACAGTGTCCTTAATATAGCATACAGACTCATGTTGTTCCTGCCTACACAATGTCCTTAATATAGCATACAGACTCATGTTGTTCATAGCTACACAATGTCCTTAATATAGCATACAGACTCATGTTGTTCATAGCTACACAATGTCCTTAATATAGCATACAGACTCATGTTGTTCATAGCTACACAATGTCCTTAATATAGCATACAGACTCATGTTGTTCATAGCTACACAGTGTCCTTAATATAGCATACAGACTCATGTTGTTCATAGCTGCACAGTGTCCTTAATATAGCATACAGACTCATGTTGTTCATAGCTACACAGTGTCCTTAATATAGCATACATACTCATGTTGTTCCTGCCTACACAATGTCCTTAATATAGCATACAGACTCATGTTGTTCATAGCTACACAATGTCCTTAATATAGCATGCAGACTCATGTGTTCATAACTTCATAGCTACACAATGTCCTTAATATAGCATACAGACTCATGTTGTTCATAGCTACAGTGTCCTTAATATAGCATACAGACTCATGTTGTTCATAGTTACACAGTGTCCTTAATATAGCATACAGACTCATGTTGTTCCTGCCTACACAATGTCCTTAATATAGCATACAGACTCATGTTGTTCCTGCCTACACAATGTCCTTAATATAGCATACACACGCTTGTTGTGTCTGACTACATACCTGTCATTTGCACTTTTCTGCCCAATGAGTTCTGTTGGCACACGTAGATAAACCTGTATACTAACGTGGAATACATTCATTCCAGGCACGTGTATACACTTAGATAGAACCGCAGACCTTCCACAAACCTCAGCCGGATTAGGAGACGAAATCATATACGTCGTATGACTTGTTTTCAAATCATATGCATGTATATAATATTATCTTATACTGTATGTACTGTGTATTTTTGAAATGTCATATTTAGTTTAAACCAAGCCAGCTGGGTCGCTTTCTCATACGAATTCGACACCCCATGGTCTTCGTGAGATTCGATTTAAATGGTGATGGACAAGTGAGTTTAAGCTAGCAACATTAACCATCCCGGCGCTGAACTCGTGCGTCAGTACAAATGACTACTGGTGCGTAATAGTATTAACGACCATGGCACACACACAGTTGTTGTTACGTGTCGATTAGCAGAGTGATAATTCACCTTCACACTCAAACATCCGGCTCAGAGGTCCAATATACACTCACATGGCCGCCTGGCAGACACACTTCTATAAACTAGAAATCGACTCGCTTTCACAAGTTAACACTATTTCAATGAATCATAATTATGCTAGGTTGCTATCCAAGCAGCATTTCGGACACGGACGGGCTGCCGGGTAGATCCACCGATCTTCCACAAGCCAGCTGGATAGCTTCCTCATCATACGAAACACCCCCCTTTGAATTCAAACCTACAGCGGTGAGGAGCAAACGATTTGAAGTAGTCCTGATAGTGTTGTGCTTACACTCTCCGAAATATTTAGTGATTTGCGTGATTCGACAATTGACTACATCAACTACAGTCTCGTACTTACGTGATTCGACAATTGACTCCAACAACCTACATCAACTACTGTCTCGTACTTCCGTGATTCGACAATTGACTCCAACAACCTACATCAACTACAGTCTCGTACTTACGTGATTCGACAATTGACTCCAACAACCTACATCAACTACAGTCTCGTACTTACGTGATTCGACAATTGACTCCAACAACCTACATCAACTACAGTCTCGTACTTCCGTGATTCAACAATTGACTCCAACAACCTACATCAACTACAGTCTCGTACTTCCGTGATTCAACAATTGACTCCCAACAACCTACATCAACTACTGTCTCGTACTTCCGTGATTCGACAATTGACTCCCAACAACCTACATCAACTACTGTCTCGTACTTCCGTGATTCGACAATTGACTCCAACAACCTACATCAACTACAGTCTCGTACTTACGTGATTCGACAATTGACTCCAACAACCTACATCAACTACAGTCTCGTACTTACGTGATTCGACAATTGACTCCAACAACCTACATCAACTACTGTCTCGTACTTCCGTGATTCAACAATTGACTCCAACAACCTACATCAACTACAGTCTCGTACTTACGTGACTCGACAATTGACTCCCAACAACCTACATCAACTACTGTTTCGTACTTCCGTGATTCAACAATTGACTCCAACAACCTACATCAACTACAGTCTCGTACTTACGTGACTCGACAATTGACTCCCAACAACCTACATCAACTACTGTTTCGTACTTCCGTGATTCGACAATTGACTCCAACAACCTACATCAACTACAGTCTCGTACTTACGTGATTCGACAATTGACTCCAACAACCTACATCAACTACAGTCTCGTACTTACGTGACTCGACAATTGACTCCAACAACCTACATCAACTACTGTCTCGTACTTCCGTGATTCAACAATTGACTCCAACAACCTACATCAACTACAGTCTCGTACTTACGTGACTCGACAATTGACTCCAACAACCTACATCAACTACTGTCTCGTACTTCCGTGATTCAACAATTGACTCCAACAACCTACATCAACTACAGTCTCGTACTTACGTGATTCGACAATTGACTCCCAACAACCTACATCAACTACTGTCTCGTACTTCCGTGATTCGACAATTGACTCCCAACAACCTACATCAACTACTGTCTCGTACTTCCGTGATTCGACAATTGACTCCAACAACCTACATCAACTACAGTCTCGTACTTGCGTGATTCGACAATTGACTCCAACAACCTACATCAACTACAGTCTCGTACTTGCGTGATTCGACAATTGACTCCAACAACCTACATCAACTACTGTCTCGTACTTCCGTGATTCAACAATTGACTCCAACAACCTACATCAACTACAGTCTCGTACTTACGTGATTCGACAATTGACTCCAACAACCTACATCAACTACAGTCTCGTACTTACGTGACTCGACAATTGACTCCAACAACCTACATCAACTACAGTCTCGTACTTACGTGACTCGACAATTGACTCCAACAACCTACATCAACTACTGTCTCGTACTTCCGTGATTCAACAATTGACTCCAACAACCTACATCAACTACAGTCTCGTACTTCCGTGATTCAACAATTGACTCCCAACAACCTACATCAACTACTGTCTCGTACGTGCGTGATTCGACAATTGACTCCAACAACCTACATCAACTACAGTCTCGTACTTACGTGATTCGACAATTGACTCCAACAACCTACATCAACTACAGTCTCGTACTTCCGTGATTCGACAATTGACTCCAACAACCTACATCAACTACAGTCTCGTACTTCCGTGATTCGACAATTGACTCCAACAACCTACATCAACTACAGTCTCGTACTTACGTGATTCGACAATTGACTCCAACAACCTACATCAACTACAGTCTCGTACTTGCGTGATTCGACAATTGACTCCAACAACCTACATCAACTACAGTCTCGTACTTACGTGATTCGACAATTGACTCCAGCAACCTACAGTCACACTACAGTACACCCATTGAATTGTGCTAAGGGCCGATTTGCTTTTTGGAACGCATAATTTGTTATTATATACGATGAATACATATAGGCCTACGATGAATACAGAAAAAAACGACATGAATAATAATAAACATTGAATGTTGACACAAGTATGCTAAGGGCGATCACTCGTGTATGCTTATTAAAACAATCACTTGGTAGAGTTGCGTTATTTTTCTGTTGGCATTAAGCCTTTCATGGAGCGCCGCTATTAGATGGATATTTTACTACGATGTGAGTATTCGGGAGTGATTCTCAGCCCCGGAAATTGATCGTTCCTATTTGCTAACATGTACAGTTGTGGTTTTGTGTATTTTTATGAACAAGTTGCGTGATGAGTTTTTTCAAGTTTCGAACTCACGCCCACACACCCTTACTGATTCTCTTCGGTGTCATTTCGTTAAATATGAGATAGGCCTAGTGAGACTCGGAGCCGCTGAAGAAAAATACCACATAAACAACAGGTTCCGGTGTGTGGGCTCTCTCCTTAAGTAATAGTTATTGGGGATGTGCGGGTTACTAAGGGTGTGTTGTCTATAGAGTATAAGGGTATGTTTTTCTCCACAACAGTTTGTTTTAATCATTTCAGTCGCCAGATCAGACACGTGGATTTTCTCTGGGTACTCCGGTTTCCTCCCACACGAATGACCACATTTACACTTTCACCCGCGCCAACTAGAGTGATTAATATAAGTTGTTAGAGCTTGTTTCGCAATCGTTGTTAAATAAATAAAGTTGGGGAGGGGTACATCCTTCTAGCCTGGAGTGTTTTGGTGTTGTATTTATTTGTTGGTAACTAAAGTCGGACGGATATCCATAGTTATTGTTTTTTTAATTATGTTATGTATCCTAAATACAACGCCATCCCGAAATAAACAGAATAATTAACGTGAACATGTGTGATTATACCGATATTGTCAAAGTATGTCCAAATACTCATAGCGAATGTGATGTACGAGGGCCCATCAATAAGTTCGTGAACTTATTCAAAGTTACGAGTATATGTAACACAACATACTTTTTGACCACTACTCATTTTCAAAGTAACGTCCCTTGCATAGTTTGCATGTGTTCTGACAGGAACCCGTGACGTTGGTTGGAGTTGCACCGTGTCTAAGGTGCAGCATTTATGTAATATAAGTGATAGATTGGCATTCACGCTACACTGTAATCGAACTCTGCTATATACAGTTACGATAGGATTAGGGGTGGGGATAACGCCAAAAACGAGTTGTTTCCCTTCATTCCACGGGTTCTGATGACATGCTATATCGGAAATATAATCGTATTCTACGTTATTAGCATCAGAATAGAGCCGTTTCTGTACATACATGTAGTGCATAAAGGCTACATGTCGGTAATTCTCTCGCACTGGACTCGGTCATTCTCCCACCGTGCACAAAGCCGTACTTTTATAATATCATAAGTCATCACCATGGATATGTTAGTGATATTTGTACCGGGTGGCTACAGGGCCCACTCCGGAGCAGTATCCGTACACAGTCAGTAGATCTATGTGTGGTGGAAAAGATCACCCATATTTGCGGAGTAGAAAGCAGAACTCAATTCTCCAACCTCAGCAAGCGACTGTCGGCTTTGTCACGCGTATTACTTGTCCCTGATAGTTTGGAGCGAACTTGTGGCCCTAGAGATAGCGATAAAAGCAGAGTTCTAGCGTGCTTAGACCACTGGACCACGGGGTGAAATATACTGTGAAATATAATGTTTAAGCTTTATTTAGCCTATTTTACAACGATTGCGAAGCAAGTTCTAACAACTTATCTTAATCACTCTCGTTGGCGCAGATGAAAGCGTATATGTTGTCATTCGTGTGGGAGGAAACCGGAGTACCCGGAGAAAACCCACCTGTCCGATCTGACGACCACCGTACCACCTCACATACTTCCCGGTCCGAGGATCGAACCCGGGTTGCATTGGTGAGAAGCGAGATATAACAGTAATCAAACCAGAAAAGCGTCCGATTTTACAGCAATTCCTTTAGTTGAAACATAACTATTAGGCCAAAATGATATCTGCATAATAATTTACCGTACGTCAGACTGGCGCGAAATGCCCTTCTCTCACGCCCTCTGTCGGATACTACGTGGGAAAGTAGATTTACTACGACGCAGTATTTCATTGTTTGTTGATGCAATACTAGGCGGGTCTATTTATGTAAAACTTGTTCTGATTGGTTAAACCTGTTGCGCGCGAGACGAAATACATAGATATTAAATGTAAATACACAAACTATTTCTGTCAAAATAATGGTAAAATTACAGTTATTATTAATTGTTTATAACTCATGTCATTATAGTCCCTGTAACGAAGGATTTTGAACACCTGATATCTAATGATTGACTAATTATAGACTGATTCACCAAGGTATTGGTTAAATATTGACTGCCACTCAGTACAGCTGACTCATCACTTTTATACTGCGTCAATACAAAGTGGCAACTCCGTGGCGCAAAACAAGCAACGGTCGGTATAGAGTACACGACAAACTACGTAATAAGCAGTTTTTCGCACATTCAACTAGTGGTTATAAGAGAGTTTCAGAGGCTGGACTAACATTTAAGTGTTGGAATTATTGTGATAACGTTTGTTCATATTTACAAAATACACGGACATACAAGCATGAGCAAGAAGGTGAGTTTGTGAATTGATAATTTACTTATTTAGGTCAAATCCATTGTGTCCTAATTTTAGAAGGGCGGCGTGGTTTACCTTTCTTTGTTTACATCCTTCAATATGAACGACTAGAAACCAGTAACAACACAATAAGTAGCTACACGTATGTTTTGAATTAAAAACCATTTTATTATAAACTTTATTTGACATTACATTTACAATATATGAAAATATAGGCAGGTTTAATGGTTATCTCATGCATATTTTTGGAAGCACGTGACTTGTTGATTGCCAATTTATTTTGCGTCGAATTAAATACTATAGAGACAGTGACACGTCCTTGAATGCGGAAATATTTGTTTTTACCTGTAGAGGTTTCAACGTGTCGTCATTTAGTAAATGATTTACTGTTTGTATAGCATATTTTAATATAACGAAATCACCATCAGACGAAGTAGTACTATAGTAATTGGGCATAGCATGATTTAGTAGTTGTTTATGATGTAGATAGACGCTCCTTTATATACCACAGACGCTTGGGATCTGGACAAATGGTTTCGTGTTCAAAGCCCATTTTTTAAAAAAACATTTTGATAAGCCATAGGCTTGACCCTATACATACAAACATTTTACAGCATATCCAAGCAAATTTAAAAATGACATCCCGTCACTATCTTGAGTATTTTTACTCCATGCCCTAAGCGTCTGTGCTGTATTCTGGGTGTGTTGGGCACCGTATTAATTCTAATAAACACATAGGGCCATTATAATTTTAGTGAGGGATACTGTACTACGATCTGTTTCATACCTTAAAGGAGATTATGTGATAAGTGCTTGTTAAATGCTATTTATTATCACATAACTTTGCTTGTATTCAGTGTACATAATAACACCATCTCATAATTTCTTATATGTACACATGTAGTAACACATGTATTTCGATTTGTTGAGAGAATAATCCTTATAATTTGCAAATTAAAATTGTAAAGTACGCATATTTCTATTTGAATTGGTACATAATGTTAATGATAAGACAAACTACAATTTAAAAGAAGTCTCGACGAAATTATAACGCTGTTTAAAGCTTAAATATAACGCTGCTTTGCGTAGTGAAGTTATGCCAATTTACTGACGTCATGACAATTTGCGCTGACACGTGGCGCCAAAATGAAAGTAGCAATGTTATTTATTAAAACGAGCGCGCTATGGTAATGTGATAAAAACTGATTTTAAACCCATGAATTGATGATTTTATACCATAACTCGCTTCATAAAATATGTTATGAAATCACAACTCATGACGATCATCGGGTCTATTACACATTATTATGCTTTCAGTAGTTGTATCATTTTATGTTGAAAATGTTATATATTAGCACGGGAAAAAAAACGTTTATCACATATTGCCTCACAGATAAGACTTAACAACAATACCCGCACATGAAAGGAGGTGGTCTGTCCGTTATTGTTCTTAAATATTACCCATGATTCTCTGTGATTAATCTGCGGACATGATGTAAATTACCTATAATATGGTAGAGAGAGAGAGAGAGAGAGGAGAGGAGAGGAGAGGAGAGGGAGAGAGGTGAAGCATGGTTCAATAACAATAACATTCCGTTGTGCATACCGGTAGCCTAATGCAACTGTCACCTGACTGGTTCGGTAACTGAATATAAACAGACAACTTATTGGGAATTTTTTTCCCCACCGAAAGAAATGTGCGGTTTATGAGCATTTCAGGTGGCTATCCAGATTGGAAAAAAAAAAGTACAAATAACCAGAAAAAAGTTTCTTATGAGCTGTAATATTGTTAGTTATTGATGTTACAAGTCAAAATAATATATTCAACATTTACCCATGCATAAATAAAAAAATTCATGTACGCCGTGCATAGGCGCATGGTTACGTAATGAAGCTGAAATTTTCAACAACAATTTTATGAAAGTTGTATTCACGACTTAAGTAAATAATAATATACTGTAAGTGCATTTAACTTTTTTTATAGGCCATGATATGTAGGATTTACACCGAGCATAGGTTCACCACTCTATATATTGATCATCCAATTATACATGTACACGTGGCAGATGAATATGATTACATTATGGAAGCCAATAATTCTTAAAACTGTATATAATGGGAGTTATCGTAACACTTGAAAGAGATGTGCCACAGTAATAATTATTATAGATACCGTAGTCAAGGAGAAATGTGCATTTTACAATTGAAGAGATCTATAATAATTCTGAAATTAAATATTATTTTTAATAATAAAAAAATACATGTCTAAGTTTTTATGAATTATTTTTTCACTCGCTCATAACAACGGAGAGAATATTTCAGTTTTGGAATAACTTACATGTACAAAAAAAGTGAAATATTTATTATAGAAACACATAAATTTTCGTAAGTAAATAGTTTCCTGATCCTCACAAGCAGTGAATGTGAACAATGTAAAAGAAATAAGAGTGTAGGGCATAATCCCCCGTGATAATCCCCCGTTTTTTGACACAGGCGGGCATAATCCCCCGTGTTTTTGACACAGGCGGGCATAAACCCCCGTGTTTTTACACAGGCGGGCATAATCCCCCGTGTTTTTGACACAGGCGGGCATAATCCCCCGTGTTTTTGACACAGGCGGGCATAATCCCCCGTGTTTTTACACAGGCGGGCATAATCCCCCGTGTTTTTACACAGGCGGGCATAATCCCCCGTGTTTTTGACACAGGTGGACATAATCCCCTTTGTTTTTTACACAGGTGGACATAATCCTCCATGTTTTTGACACAGAATCCTCCGTGTTTTTGACACAGGCGGACATAATCCCCCGTGTTTTTGACACAGGTGGACATAATCCCCTGTGTTTTTGGCGGACATAATCCCCTGTGTTTTTGGCGGACATAATCCCCGTGTTTTTTACACAGGCGGACATAATCCCCCGTGTTTTTGACACAGGCTGGCATAATTCCCCCTGTTTTTGACACAGGCGGACATAATCCCCCGTGTTTTTGACACAGGCGGACATAATTCCCCGTGTTTTTGACATAGGCGGACATAATCCCCCGTGTTTTTGACACCGGCGGACATATAAAACCCCAGGAATGACGAAATCCCGCCATTCAGATTCAAGGTAGGATGCTAACCACAACACTAATCACGCCCAAACCTAAAGTCTAAAACTAACCCTAGCTCTGGATTTTGATTTATCGCCTGTGTTTTGGGGGGGATTATATCCATATCTGATGATCGCATGTACATGTATGTCATACAAAGATAATTCAGTATATTTGGATTATTATAAGTATTCATCATTGCAAGATGCTTCAATGTTATTTTTATAATTTTCAAATTCTACGAGCGTCACTAGATTCTATATTATGATCGAGAAACGAAAAGGCAATATTGCGTCAGCTTCACAAGCTTTTTATTTGTGTACAATGTACATGTATCTGGGAGTACATTGCAAATCTTATTGACAGTCAGATCATTTAGACAGGTTGAATAACGGCCGTAAAGTTCTATATATATATATATATATATATATGTCACAGAACCATCTTCAACTTGATGGTCAGGTTGAATAACGGCCGTAAAGTTCTATATATATATGTCACACAACCATCTTCAACTTGATGGTCAGGTTGAATAACGGCCGTAAAGTTCTATATATATATGTCACACAACCATCTTCAACTTGATGGTCGAAGGTCTCTCGTTACTGGAACACATGATCTTAGGGGCAGGGCAATTGACAATTTGCAACTGGATTGTAGTTTCAAAGATTTAAAAAAAATGTTTTTAAGCTAAACCCAGAATGCTATACGTATGTACATGTAGGTTTGTATACATTTTGAATCAAGTCAAATGCTATCCTAATTTGCATGTGTCTGTTCCTTGAAAATCCAGAGGGCATGGGAAAGTAGCGTTTCGTTAAGGTTATTATATACACAATAACATTATTTCATCATTTAGCATAAGTTACATTATGAAGTTTCATGTAATTTTCCATTGCTACTATTTTTCCATTGTTGCAACTGTTGAATGCCAACTTTTGACAGATGTAAATTTAGATTTCCACTGATATTTTCACAAATTCCCAGTGATTTTTTCATTGATGGTGTGTTGAAATGTATTTTAAGAATGACAACAATAACAGAAAGAATTGGCAGTGTTCTGTAAATATTCTACTGTTTTAAATATCATTTGTGATGCATCATCAGTGACCCCATTATAAATACTGTATTTCCTGATTTCTACCAATAAGTGCACCCCCCCATTTCAAACACTAATATCAAAATTTGATCTTGTAATTGTATAGATATCCAATAATTAATCCGTTGTATTGTAATCTGATGGTTAAACACTTTAACACCAGTCCTGTAGTAAGCATAAAAACAATTTATGATTTATATAATATATAGGACAATATAAGACCACCTTCTCCGTGGCTTAGTGGTTAAGGCATCCGTCTACGGAGCGGGATGTCAAAGGTTCGAATCTCGCCAGGGGTTCTTTCTGATATGACCGGTTGGTGAGCCGCCAGCTAGTTAAATAATGGTTACCGATTGCCTACCAGCCTGTCGCCTGGCATACAAGCATAGGATTTGGGAAGTAATGATGTTCATAAAAAGATGTGTCTCATAAGTCAGAAATGGCTGGCCCTTTAAATAGGGGTGACACTATAATAAACAAACACTACTACACTACTATAGGCATTAAATAATGCCATAGCGCTGTTTTGGAAAATGTTGCGCCCCATTTATTAGGAGCAATACATGTAAATTGTACATGAATGTCCATCCATCAATGAGCCCATTATAAATATATCATAACAATATGTACATGTAGCAAGGCCATTTATAGCTGGTCCCTACTATATACTAAAGCCATCAATAGCAGTTCCATAGCACGGTTCCCTCTGTCTGAATGTTTGTATGCGCCACTTCTGTCGCCAATTAAAAAACACTGGAGCCAATTAAAAAAACTTGGAGTCAACTAAGAGCCATATAGTTCACAAAACAATTGTGCCAAAAATAAAAAATAAATTAAAAGTTGAGCCAAATATGTTCGCCAATTCACAAAATTTAGTGCCAATATTTGTGTTTGTTTGCGCCATTGGCGACCGACAGAGGGAACCCTGCATAGCAGTTCCCTTTATAGCCAGGTAATACAGAACACTACCTGGAAGTAACCAAGTGGCGAGATGTTAGGTAAACTAATAGTTACATCGCTATTGTCCTTATATGACCGTATATGTCCTGTTTGTATCCGTTATGAATTTCCTCACTAATGATGTGCAGCTGACATGCGGACTCGAGCGTACAGTCATGCGGACTCGAGCGTACAGTCATGCAGACTCGAGAGTACAGTCATGCAGACTCGAGCGTACAGTTATGCGGACCTCGAGCGTACAGTCATGCGGACTCGAGCGTACAGTCATGCGGACTCCAGCGTACAGTCATGCGGACTCGAGCCGTACAGTCATCCGCATTCGCAGTGTTTGGCAGCGTTCCTCGCAGGAAAAGATGTGACTTACAGTTTATGCAGCCCAAATAGCAAATAATTAAAAATGAAAGTCATAACTACAGTACTCTCACATTGTACCAATTGCGATCTACAATTTAGAAAGGAACATTTTAAGGGGAGATATCTGCCCCATGGAAGGAGGTGGACTGTGACCCCTCCCACACCCTCTCCAAACTGAGCTTTGAGTTCACCCTTCCTACAGCTATTTTGAAATACCTACCGTACATAATGTCATTTCACGTAGATAATGGTTTTTCCCCCTAACAGCAAATTGGTTCCTACAGTTATCCACAAACGATACCACTTTTACATTAAATCAGATGTATTTTCATGTCATTTTAAAAATAACTCCACAGTTCTAAATCTGTCCCATGTCTACAGTAGGTTATTTCTTGCCTGTCTTTACCCTTTGAGAGTTTCTAAAATTGACATTATTATATCTGTATATGGTAACCACATGCTATTTTCTGCAATTTGTTTTATTCTTGGATTCCAATTAGTTGATGTTCTTATAGTTTTATTAGAGGCGTAATGGTGTCGGGTTTCCAGGGAACATTTACTGACATCTAGTATAGAAATGGTTTGAGAAAAGATTCTATGAATATCATTTTGTAGTTCTGCTATTATTTTAGTAATATAAATGTATAGATATACCAGATGTGGAAATGGACTAAATTAGAAACTAACATTGTCTTATTTAGATCTGCTGACAATAATTGTCTCTGTTTTAAGCTGCTAGGAGGTGCGTCCATGGCTGTGTGGTTACGGTCTTTGACTTCAAATCACTTGTCCTTCACTGTTGTAGGTTCAAATCACACTGGGGTTCGTCAAATTATTTCATGTGAGGAAGCTATCCTGCTGGCTTGTGGTAGGCCAGTGGTTCTACGAGGGTGCCCGTTTGTTCCTGCCATACTGCTCGGCGAGGGGCACCCAGGGTCTTCCTTCACCAATAATAGCTGGAAATTCGTCAAATGAACTTTAGAAGCGACTTTAACCCTTTCAACTCCACAGGCCTCTAAATAGGCTTATGAAAAGTGTAGATCCAGATGAGCCGGCTCGTGACGAGCCGTCTCATCAGGATCTGCACTTTTTTGCCAGTAATAATTATTACTATTTTTAGATAAAATTACCCATTTTGATAAATGAACTGGTCCAAAGGTAATTTTCTTATTAATTTATTGGTCTGAAAATATCACGCACCAGTCCATGTCAGTTACTTGGGGTTGAATGGGTTAAGCCACAAAACACAATCAAACAAATCTATTTTAGTATTTTACAGGAAGAGAAATGTCACTATGAAATGAATGTGCTCCATTATTGAATAGATAGATGAATGTGTCTGGTATTGTTGATATCCATGTGTCTGGTATTGTTGATATCCAAATGATTTTGTCTGAAAAACTATACTAGCATGTTTTCTCCTGATGTGATCTGACTGGTTAGGAACTGGGTTGTTGTATTTGGCTGCATCTGTCTGTGTGTCTGTATGTGTGTCAGTCTGTTAGATGTTTTTGATGGATTTTGATGATATTTCTGGATATACATGGAATTATTATAATGGAGAGTTGATCTAGAAGGAGGTCAGATTCTATTGTGGGATATATCGGTCAAGGTCACTCTGTGGTCAGGTCAGTCAGCAAAGTGTCCATTCCCAATGGCTTCTATAGTAAACTATACATGTTTGAAACTTGAAGCAACATAGGCGTATATATAGTTCCAATGCCATTTCAAATAAGCCATACCCATGACAATTGACCTTTCAAGGTGAAACCAAGGTCATGTGAAGTATGATATACCAATGCATGGATTTGCATCTCTCATAGTCATTATAGCACTGTCCTCTATAGTTAATTGTAATGTACATTTTTTTAATCGATAACTTATATGTGAAGTCAGGAACTTTGAAATTCACGGCCAGTTGTTGGTGTTTTTCACATCATGCACAATGCACGCTTCCCACGGGCAGAATCCGGTAATAAACTGCATGTATCTCATGAAAATACAACAAATTGGTAGAGCAGTCAATGCTGTTGTTCCTACATGTCGGCGATAAGGATGCGGGTTCACAGCCTGGCTTAACCCATTCAACCCCAAGTAACTCACATGGACTGGTCCATGATATTGTTAGACCAATAAATGAATCAGAAGATTACATTTGGACCAGTTCATTTATCAAAATGGGTAATTTTGTCTAAAAATAGTAATATTACTGGCAAAAAGTGCAGATCCTGATTGTGACGAGCCGGCTCATCTGGATCTACACTTTTTGTAAGCCTATTTAGAGGTCTGTGGTGTTGAAAGGGTTAATATGTACATTATAAATTATATATTTGACTAACATTTTAATTATAGTCTTGATACATGTATGAGTTATAAAACCATACCAATTCTGTTCTGTGGTGTGATATTCTAACTCCAATTGAAATAAAACTTATATATTATAAAACACTATATCGAAATAAAGGATGTTGTTTGGTAAGAAATCACAGATATTTAAAGAACATACATGTACGACTATGTGTGTGTAAAAAGTCAAATATTCACACAGAAATGGGAAAAAAATCAATATAAATATAGTATGTAGCTGTTGTAGCACCTTCGTAAACGAGACTTGGTTGTCAACAAACGTACATGTATGTAAACAATGCTTAATGCGTGATGCAACAATGGAGGTTACAACAGCTGTCTTGCATATAAATGTTTGTTCCGTTTGCTGATAGAGGGCAGTCAATGGGTTCCAAATGTAAACAGGATGTGGCAAACCGATTCTGCAAAATATTACTTTCAGTTATTATATTGTAAATACAGTCAAATCTGTCTTAAGCAGCCAGCCAAGGGAGTCACAGAATGTGGCTGCTTAGGACAGGTGGCTGCTTAATAGAGGTCGAATGTATAATAAAACAACATATTGGGAATCTGGAAACTGGCTGCTTAATACAGGTTGGCTGCTTAATAGAGGTGACCACTAACACAGGTTTGACTGTACATGTACACATTGTATACAGACTGAACAATGGAAAAATGTGTAGTAGAATTGCTCCAAACGTACTTATTTAATGTATGGAAATTTGAAATTGTATGTTCCATACGATATAATTTATGGTGATGCTTTAATTACTAACATATACTTATTGTACAATACATACATGTATATACCTACATGTACTGCTGGCCTAATGCTGATTAATTTTCTCAAACCAAATTAATGACAGTCAGTGTTAAATGAACATGTTCAAAACTTGTAATTCCCTTTGGTGATCATGTGGGCCTATCGATGACTCAGTCAGAATATTGATCAACGTTAATGGAGATTCCACAAGTGTCTAATGCAGGTCCCTTTTCCCCCTTTACAATACAAATTGTTGCATTCCGAGATGGAATGAGTAATCTATTATTGGCAACATGTAGCAGACGGCTGTTTCAGCATTCGCTTTAGTCTTCCAAATACAGTCAATTTTGATGAGGTTGTTAGAATGAGTCATTGTTTAAGTGTGCTGCTGTCCTGAGACATTGTATTGGCAGTGGTATTGATCCTGGTGCTGGTGAGTCAGCAGTCCTTGTGTGTTGCTGATGTGAACAGATTCCCAGATTACAGCGATGTAGCAGGTGGTCGGTACTACCTGGCATGCGCAGCGGGACACATCAGTTTGATCAACGTGTCAGTATGGTACTGCACAGTATTATCTGGTGTTAGTAGCAACGAAGGAACATATGTTACATTATGAATTTGCTAAGGGAATCAATATTAGTTGCTAGATGTTGTCATATTGCAGTCCTGGACTCATGGTCACCATACATTCTATATACTGAGTTGTCTGATATGGTATCTGGTTATCGAATACTGTGCTCCAGACTTTGTGTTCTAGTTGGCTCAAAACCACTATGCCTGCAAACAGGAGTATATGTATTCCTTCTTATATACCCCTGTAGATCGTGGCATAGTGCGGGACTTCCTGCTTACCGGTATATTCCACTATAGATCGTGGCATGGTGCGGGACTTCCTGCTTATATTCCACTATAGATCGTGGCATGGTGCAGGACTTCCTGCTTATATTCCACTATAGATCGTGGCATGGTGCGGGACTTCCTGCTTATATTCCACTATAGATCGTGGCATGATGCGGGACTTCCTGCTTATATTCCACTATAGATCGTGGCATGATGCGGGACTTCCTGCTTATATTCCACTATAGATCGTGGCATGGTGCGGGACTTCCTGCTGATATTCCCCTGTAGATCAGTTTTACCGTACTCATTGGGAGCCACTAAAACATATCTAGTGTTTGAATGTTTCTAATCTCAATGATATTTATTATCAATATGTTGTCAGTATATTTATTATCAATATGTTGTCAGTATATTTATTATCAATATGTCATCAGTATATTTATTATCAAATTATCAATATGTCGTCAGTATACTTTGCTAGGACGTGGACAGAAATGATTGTACATGTGCATGTAGTGATGTACGCATGCAGTAACAGATTGTAACTCAATAGTACATCACCCGAGTTTTAATTCAGCTGGGTCAGCATTTCCAGGTGACTGCCCAGTTTAGTGTTACACACTACAGAGGCATTTTTTTAAAGTTACTAAATCCAGGGATCGCAGGTTCGATCCCCCGTCTGACCCCTAATAAAATTAACAGTCTTTCAGTTGGGACATTAAACCAAGGTCTCATGTCAGTGCTTTACACCGTGCACGTAAAAAAGAACCAGCAGAGACTCTGGAATGGGTCTCTGTCTGTATCATTGCACTATCCTCCAAATATCTAAAATGACTAATCTCTTCAGGAGGCGTCGCTCATATGGGCAACCGGTAGCGACGATAAATAAACGTAAAACAAAAAACGAAATAAAGTTACTAGTAAAACTATGATATATATGTACAAGTATGTAGAGAATTTATGACAAGTTTTCATTTCATATAAACATTAATTATACAAGTTTAGAAACAAATGTTGAAATGTTACTAGAACTATTAAAGCAGCCTCTGGCATTTAGCTTTAATAACATGTTTTTCTGGCCGAGTTTAATAAAAGTTTATATTTATATTTACATTTCCGGCTGTCCGACTAGATCCAGACTGTCCTAACAACACAATGTTATGAGTCTATGCTATTCATGTACATAATTGTCTCAGGTAGTTCCCAATAAACATACCATTTAACCCATTCAACACCAAGTAACTGACATGGACTGGTACACCCATTTAACACCAAGTAACTGACAATTGGACTGGTACACCCATTTAACACCAAGTAACTGACAATTGGACTGGTACACCCATTCAACACCAAGTAACTGACAATTGGACTGGTACACCCATTCAACACCAAATAACTGACATGGACTGGTGTTTGATATTTTTAGACCAATAAATGAATAAGAAAATTACATTTGGACCAGTTCATTTATCAATATGGGTAATTTTGTCTAAAAAAATAGTAATATTACTGGCAAAAAGAGCAGATCCTGATGAGGCAGCTCAGAGTCGGCTCATCTGAATCTACACTTTTTGTAAGCCTATTTAGTGGTCTGTAGTGTTGAATATCAAAATTGAAGACAATTGTCTTGCACATTCAGACTAGAATCACGTTTGCAGTTTATACAAGTTGTGTGATCGACATTTGTTACATATTACACATGACTTTTTTGTGTGATATAAATTAAAGGACATTTCATGGCTATATTGAATCATATGCAATTACAGTTCATGTGATAACATTTTATACACAATGATTCTAGTCTTCACACAAGGCGAGATGGGGGGGAAGCAACGTGACGAAATTTCAATATTTGCGTGGCACCAATTCATTTGGTTATCGGGGGGAAAGTGAAGATTTTGCAATTACCTTATTTTAACATAGAAACAATGAAATTCTCTGTTTTGTGTATTGATCATTATAGACAGTGAATGATCAAGCGATATAAGGTGGTTACGCACTCACGATTTATTTTTCAATCCACTAGCTTAGGTTATAGAAAATGTGCTAGAAGCAGCTGTAACGCAGCAGTGTGTAGGCAATTATAGGCTGTTTATTTTTGTGCATACATTTAATAATAATTTGCGTTTATACCGGTATGAATAATGCATTATACACATGCATTTGGCCATTTACATAACCTCCCCAGCTTGCGCGTTTACTGTGTGTATGCAATTATTTATTATCCTGTTGTATTACCAAAATATGCTATTGTGGGGAGCTTATTAGAACACCAGTATTACCGAAATATGCTATTGTGTCAGGTAAATGTGGGGAGCTTATTAGAACACCAGTATTACCGAAATATGCTATTGTGTCAGGTAAATGTGGGGAGCTTATTAGAACACCAGTATTACCGAAATATCCTATTGTGTCAGGTAAATGTGGGGAGCTTATTAGAACACCAGTATTACCGAAATATCCTGTTGTGTCAGGTAAATGTGGGGAGCTTATTAGAACACCAGTATTACCGAAATATGCTATTGTGTCAGGTAAATGTGGGGAGCTTATTAGAACACCAGTATTACCGAAATATCCTATTGTGTCAGGTAAATGTGGGGAGCTTATTAGAACACCAGTATTACCGAAATATCCTGTTGTGTCAGGTAAATGTGGGGAGCTTATTAGAACACCAGTATTACCGAAATATGCTATTGTGTCAGGTAAATGTGGGGAGCTTATTAGAACACCAGTATTACCGAAATATCCTATTGTGTCAGGTAAATGTGGGGAGCTTATTAGAACACCAGTATTACAGAAATATGCTATTGTGTCAGGTAAATGTGGGGAGCTTATTAGAACACCAGTATTACAGAAATATGCTATTGTGTCAGGTAAATGTGGGGAGCTTATTAGAACACCAGTGAGCAGAAGTTCAAGCTGTCATCTAATATTGCATCATAAAATAAAACAAACTTTGATGTTAGTATGCAACAGAAGGATCTGTAGTCCAGTGGTAACATGCTGGACTGGTAATCCAGGGATCGCAGACTCGATTCCCCGTCTGACTAATAAATGGCTCCTCCGTCTCTAATCATATTTATAAATCATAATATCTAGATCCATTAATCATATTAAATTTGACTATGCTAGTCCCTACTGAATTTTCTGTCAGATCAGCAATTTTGCCATGAAGATTTGCGCTATTGATTGTAAAGTAGGTCAGCTATGCGTAAAATGTAGCTGTTTATGTAAACTGAAATTAAAGACGCAAAAGGTTGAACTACACTGTTTGAGATAATTATGTAACCAACCTCAAAATCCTGTGCTATCTAAACTGCAAAAGGTTGAACTACACTGTTTGAGATAATTATATAACCAACCTCAAAATCCTGTGCTATCTAAACTGTGTATAGCTAATATTACATATATATGTGTCCTTGTATATATCTATGTGTAAAACAAATAAATAATGATGTTTATTTGAAAGTGCATGCCGGGTCATATGTCTTATAATGTTTATACATTTAAATGGTATCCTGGAGAACATTTTACAAGGTAGTCAGTCCATGTACAGACTCTCAAAACACTATCTTATGCAGGTCAATGCAACAACAACAAACAGTAGATACAACAAACAGTAGATACAACAAACAGTAGATACAACAACAAACAGTAGATACAACAACAAACAAACAACAAACAGTAGATACAACAACAAACAGTAGATACAACAAACAGTAGATACAACAACAAACAGTAGATACAACAAACTACAAACTGTAGATACAACAAACAGTAGATACAACAAACTGTAGATACAACAAAGAGTAGATACAACAAACTGTAGATACAACAACAAACAGTAGATAACAAACAGTAGATACAACAAACAGTAAATACAACATACATTAGATACTAGATACAACAAACTGTAGATATAACAAACAGTAGATACAACAAACAGTAGATACAACAACAAACAGTAGATACAACAACAAACAGTAGATACACCAAACAGTAGGTGCAACAAACAGTAGATGCAACAAACAGTAGATAAAACAAACTGTAGATATAACAAACAGTAGATACAACAAACTGTAGATACAACAAACTGTAGATACAACAAACAGTAGATACAACAAACTGTAGATACCGCCAGAATCATGGTGATTAAAGCAAGGCACTTAAATCAACATTTCCGCACTCTCTCCCTCATCGTGATGTATATCATGAGGAATGAGGTCTCGAAAGCGATTAAACTAATGTTGTAATAACTTGTTTAGCACTCAAGCTGCAATTAATGTGTATGAACTAACAACGCTATTAACATCTTGTCGTATTTGAATGCATGGTGACATCACTGCAAGAAAAAGGTGACATGCAGACTAGTAAAACTGTGCAACACAGAAATAGTGCACAGTGACAGGGGGTCACTACCATAGCACTCAGAAATAGTGCACAGTGACAGGGGGTCACTACCATAGCACACTGAAATAGTGCACAGTGACACAGGTTCACTACCATAGCACTCAGAAATAGTGCACAATGACATGGGTTCACTACCATAGCACTCAGAAATAGTGCACAGTGACAGGGGGGTACTACCATAGCACTCAGAAATAGTGCACAGTGACAGGGGGTCACTACCATAGCACTCAGGAATAGTGCACAATGACAGGGGGGTCACTACCATAGCACTCAGAAATAGTGCACAGTGACAGGGTGTCACTACCAATTTAGCACTCAGCAATAGTGCACAATGACAGGGGGTCACTACCATAGCACTCAGAAATAGTGCACAGTGACAGGGGGTTCACTACCATAGCACTCAGAAATAGTGCACAGTGACAGGGGGTCACTACCATAGCACTCAGAAATAGTGCACAATGACGGGGGTCACTACCATAGCACTCAGGAATAGTGCACAATGACAGGGGGTCACTACCATAGCACTCAGAAATAGTGCACAATGACAGGGGGTCACTACCATAGCACTCAGAAATAGTGCACAGTGACAGGGGGTCACTACCATAGCACTCAGAAATAGTGCACAATGACAGGGGGTACTACCATAGCACTCAGAAATAGTGCACAATGACAGGGGGTCACTACCATAGCACTCAGGAATAGTGCACAATGACAGGGGGGTCACTACCATAGCACTCAGAAATAGTGCACAGTGACAGGGGGTACTACCATAGCACTCAGAAATAGTGCACAGTGACAGGGGGTACTACCATAGCACTCAGAAATAGTGTACAGTGACGGGGGGTCACTACCATAGCACTCATAGCAGCGCTTTCATATGGGCTAAAAATAAGTAGGAAAATGAATTGACATAAAATATACACAGTGTGCCCTGTATGGGAAGAACAGCTACATGCGTGGAGAGATAGTCATGAAAGTTAACACCTTCATCATCTACTAATAAACACTGGCGGGGTAGGCATTTACTCCTTTAATAGAATGCGCTTCTACGAGATAGTGTTGACATCAGTAGCAGATGGGTTGGTCAAGTGTTCACGGATATTATTATCGTTACTGAAGTTTATGATGTCATCATGTATATTAATGACATATGCATGTACAGGGTTAAAATTAGCAACTTTTATGTTACAGGTACTTGTTGTCATTTGTAAAGCTGTTATAAGTTAACAATATTGCTTTGTCACTAAGTAGAACGGGCATCATACAAGCATGTATGTAGGTACATTGGTCCTTTTAACCCATTCAACACCAAGTAACTGACATGGACTGGTCCATGATATTTTTAAACCAATAAATTAATAACAAAATTACATTTGGATCAGTTCATTTATCAAAATGGGTAATTTTGTTTCTAAAAATAGTTATATTACTTGACAAAAGTGCAGATCCTGATGAGACGGCTCGTCATGAGCCGGCTCATCTGGATCTACACTTTTTTGTAAGCCAATTTAGAGGTCTGTGGTGTTGAAAGGGTTAATTGTTGTTTCCTCTGGGGCCCCCCCCCCCCCCCACACACACACACATGCTATCCAATTTCACCCATTTTCTCATCTTGCATTTATTAAATCTCGGCAGATATCCTACAGCATATGCAGTGGATACTTTACTGTAAACATTGGTTACCAAATAGTTAACCCAATTTTGATACAATTACATTTATCCTACCGCAACACCTGGTTAGCAAACAACAGTAAAATCAAAGGATTCCAACTAAAAGGATGATAAATCAGGCTATATCTGTCAAGGGAGGTAATAGAAAAGCCAGTAATGTCTGTCATTGGGTTAAAGTATATGTTATTTTCTACTTTCAGATTTTCCTGTCTCAGATAAAGTCTGAGGGCATCCACTTACAACCACCTAGAGACAAGTCGGTGTCGGACGAGGAACTCATTGCATTATCGGTGAAGGATCTGAACCGTATGCTGAAAGGGCTCACTAGAGATGAAGTGATTAAGTTGAAACAACGACGGAGAACGTTGAAAAATCGTGGGTATGCTGCCAACTGCAGAGAGAAACGAATTTCACAGAAAGAAGTTTTGGAAGGTGAAAAAGACGGTTTGAGGGGTGAAGTTGAACGTCTGCAGCGGGAAAATGATATTGTGAGAATGGAACTGAGTGCTTTGAAAAATAGATATGACGCTCTGCATCGATTTGCTGAAGCAAACAAAATTCATGTGGTCACAGCACAACCATTATATCTTGGGAACTCTTTGCGCAACGAAGCGCCTCCAACACAGACAATTTTGCCTCAAGTTACACAGCAATCATACAGCCATCATGGCTACCCAAAATATTCCGAGTCTATGCACCATGAATCTGTCATTGTGAAATCGGAACCGAGAATGTAGCAGGTGTGCGGCTAATCAAACATTCATATTCCATCCGTAGATTCTCACTCATAGTTACGATCAAACAGCATCGACATGGATATCACTTTATCCGCAGACAAGTTGCCAGTGGTAACGCATACCCGGCAACAAAACAACGAAGTGTTCATTTGATAATCAAACTTTAAACAGGACATGATTGTATACCGTTATTCGGTTGTTGAACCTGATTGGTGACATGCCATGCAGATTCGTACACGGCCGGTAGCCTACTACCAGCAACATACTCAGTCTATACCTGTATGTGTACCTAGAACATAAATATGTGCTAACGAAGACTTATTTTCGGAAAGAATGTTACAACGTATGTATAACTGTGCTGTATGAAACATTTTACATACCCTCTATACTCTCCTATAAGGCGAACTCGCATATAACACAACAACCCACCCCCAACTTTGGTTCTGAAATCTGTGGGTTTTGGCATGCACTCGCATATAAGACGAGACGGGTTGATAAAAAATGGACACCAGACACAATACTAAATTGCATGTTTGGCCAGTGCAAGTTGAAGAAATTTTCAGTGTGCGAGTGCTTTTTTCTAAAACGTAATTATGGATACCATTTAACGCATTTTTATAAAAAAAATTAAAAAAATTTTTTTTACCCTCTCACTTATAAGACGGGAAGCCACTGTGAAGCCATAACCTGTTGGTGAAAAACCCGTCCTATAGGCGAGTATGGACGGCAGACATAATTGCGTTTCCAAATCGACTAACTACTTACTAGTGCTTAACTGTATGTCTTATATTGTTGTATACTGTTACATGATATGCATTACTTCACACTATTGCAACATGTTGCTTCATTGAATCTGGATTTATACCTCAAATTCATGCATCGTGAAAGTCATCAATACCATCACTACAATTGTTTTCATCATTTTTTGGCTGTACTTAAGTCCAGCACTAATTAAGTCTTATGTACGTCCAGTAGATAATATTGACAACGAACGAGTGATTTCATGCATTTAGTCTGTGGTTGTGATTAATCTATAGCACTTGGTGACATCCTACTCATATTCCTTGTTTTTATCATACTTGTAACATACATCTATCACAATTAACCCTTTGCACGCTGAGTAAATAAAAATCATATTTGCAAACAACATAGATCAGCTGCGGCATAACGCCGCATCTGATCAGGATCTCTGTTGTTTGCTATTCAGTCGAGTGTTATAGCTCCACTATCCGAATAGCAAACAGCATAGAGCCGGATCGGACGGCACATTCTTTGCCGCCTGATCTGTCTGGCTCTATGCTGTTTGCAAAAGTGATTTTATCTGCCAATAGCATGCAATGGGTTAAGCAGAAAATCGGAAGTTGTAAGAAAATCATTGGGATTAGTTTGTATGGTCGCAGGGTTCCCTCTGTCTGAATGTTTGTCTGCGCCACTTCTGTCGCCAATTGAAAAACATTGGAGCCAATTAAAAAAAACTTGAAGCCAACTAAGAGCCATATAGTTCAAATATACATATTTGAAGACATATATTTGACAAAACATGTGCCCAAAAAACAAAAAAATGCGCTAAATATTTTTCGCCAATTCACAAAATTTACCGCCAATATTTGTTTTGTGTCGCAGTTGGCGCCATTGGCAACCGACAACAGGAACCCTGGGTCAATGGTGTTGTAAGTGGGCACACAGATACCTGCTGTTTGAAGTGGTTCCGTTCACTAAGTTGACACCCAAACTAAACACCCAACTAAATATATCCTAACTAGACTATAATGCTCCATACTCTCTTCCATTATACAAATGTTTTGTCTCGTAACCCTTGAGCCCCGCCCAAACCACGGAAGTCGTGATGTCCTTCAGCAAGACATTTAAATCCACATTGCCTGTCCGAGTAGTGCAGCGGTCTCACCAATGCAACCCGGGTTCGATCCTCGGACTGGGAAGTATGTGAGATGGTACGATGGTCGCCAGATCGGACAGGTGGATTTTCCCCGAGTACTCCGGTTTCCTCCCACACGAATGACCACATATACGCTTTCATCCGTGCCAACGAGAGTGATTAATATAAGTTGTTAGAACTAAAGTGCTTCGCAATCGTTGTAAACTAAATAGAGCTTAAACTTTAAACTATCTACATTATGGTGATGGATTCCATCAGGTATGAGGTGTCAAGAGCGATTAACTAACAATTGAGAGCTTATTGCATGTAGGTAGCTGACATTTAGCGTTTGATAACATGTCTGGCTGGTTGATGCAATGATCCTACAATGTATGGCTGGTTGATGCAATGATCCTACAATGTATGGCTGGTTGATGCAATGGTCCTACAATGTATGGCTGGTTGATGCAATGATCCTACAATGTCTGGCTGGTTGATGCAATGATCCTACAATGTATGGCTGGTTGATGCAATGATCCTACAATGTATGGCTGGTTGATGCAATGATCCTACAATGTATGGCTGGTTGATGCAATGGTCCTACAATGTATGGCTGGTTGATGCAATGATCCTACAATGTCTGGCTGGTTGATGCAATGATCCTACAATGTATGGCTGGTTGATGCAATGATCCTACAATGTATGGCTGGTTGATGCAATGATCCTACAATGTATGGCTGGTTGATGCAATGGTCCTACAATGTATGGCTGGTTGATGCAATGATCCTACAATGTCTGGCTGGTTGATGCAATGATCCTACAATGTATGGCTGGTTGATGCAATGATCCTACAATGTATGGCTGGTTGATGCAATGATCCTACAATGACTGTTACAAGCTTGGGGAGCAATACTTACCCTACATCCAAACTGTCCATATCTACCAGTATGTATGACTAAGCATCACTTTATTTTTTAAATTATGGAAATTGGCAAACAATTAGCATTTGGTAATCACCTTCATATTGAAAGGGGGATTTCAGTTTATATCAAGCAGACCCGTAGCCACACTGAGGCAAATGAGACACTCGCCTCGGTTAGAATTTACCAAGTAACGACAGGTATAGGAAATCTCTGATAAAACTGCCTTCAGAATGCACAGACAAGCATCCACAAACTAATTCGGGGGGGGGGGGGCTCGGTTATTTTCAGATTCTGGCTACGGCACTGTCTAGAGATGATATTTAGCAACAGATGTGACATATCTAGTTCAAATGTTGTATGATGTTATTCTGTGAAACTATTTCATATGTAATATGACATACAAACAAATTATACTTTCCTCTGAGAACAAATCTACAAACTAATTCTCAGCGTTAATATGCGCTTTTATGAAATTGGATAAATGTTGTACTTCAAATTGCCATATAATACTAATATGGTACATAATACTAATATGGCACAATAATTCATTCCATTAGTTTCTCAGTCATTGTTTCTTTGACCTGGTTGATATCTTGTTAACCCTTTCAACACCACATACCTCTAAATAGTCGTACAAAAAGTGTAGATGCAGATGAGCTGGCTCGTGACGGGCTGTCTCATCAGGATCTGCACTTTTTGTCAGTAATATTATTATTTTTAAATTACCCATTTTGATCAATGAACTGGTCCAAATGTAAATTTCTTATTAATTTATTGGTCTAAGAATATCATGCACCAGTCCATGTCAGTTACTTGGTGTTGAATGGGTATAATCATGCACCAGTCCATGTCAGTTACTTGGTGGTGAATGGGTATAATCATGCACCAGTCCATGTCAGTTACTTGGTGTTGAATGGGTATAATCATGCACCAGTCCATGTCAGTTACTTGGTGTTGAATGATTTAAATGACTTTCAGAAAATGGTCCCAATACTGGGTTCGATACTTTTTCTATACCTAAGATTTAATGCACCCAAAGTATCTATATGTAGCAGAAAGATGACTTCTTTATATATTTTGAGACTTTTTGTTTTAATCCAATGTTGTTGCTATTGATTTTCAGTAATATAGATTACACACATTAGTTCTTAATTAATTCCAATTCTTTAAACAAGTTCTAAAAATCTCTTCTTTTTAAAAACAAGATGCAAAAAAATGGAAATAATCGTGTATGTGAAATGCTTCAGTGTACTGGGAAATGGGACAGGCAAACCAAGTCTGTGATCAGGTAATAGAACCCCAATTAGCATTAATTAATAATGTGCTGCAAAATGGAGTAAGCCAATTAAGGTGACCACCCTTTTGGTTTGGGGCGTAAATTAACATGTGTACGTTTTCTCGCTTGCTTTACCCGTGTTTAAGCTCGGGTTTATTGATCTAGCATTGTGACGCAGTGCATTGGACATACAGTTTTATTGTTACAGTTGAAGACAATAAGTTAGGGCTTTAAATATTTGAGAGTTTATTTTGTGGTTGTTGTTTTGAGTTTAACATTACTGACATTCCATCTCTATGTGATATGTATATACATTCAGTCTTGCAGTCATTTTGTAGTGCATTTCATTTTTGTTTGTTTTGTTCAAGGACGTTTTTCATCCAATAAAAGAAGTGTTTGAAGATTATTTTTTAGTATCCAGGAACATGCAGTGAGATACATATATGAGATTAACCCTGTTGCGAAACTAATAATTTTTAATTGTGTTTTTATTCTTGCCCGCTGAGTATTATTGAACTCCCCCCCCCCCCACATAGACAACTGTATCTCTCCATACATGTGGTAGCCATTTACTTATCATAATCGGTGGATAAACTGTCATCATATCTCTCCTGGATCCTGAGCCGTACATATTGCTATAAGTAAGGGGTTGCAACCACTTCCCACTATAACTGTGTCTATATATGAATATATACGGTAATGGCGGCGAGATGAACTTATTGGAAACGTTTGTTTGTGATACATACTGCTACATGTATATTTATTCTTTTGTATTTTATTCAGATATAACAAAATTGACTTTAAAATGTAATATTTCACTTTATTTATTAATTTTGACTTCCTGTTTAGAATTTTTTTTTTTTTTATTGTTTTGTGCAGATTTCCATTCTCTATAGTTTAATTATAGAATCAATAATGTGGTAGCCTAAGGATGTAAAGTGGGAAACATATTTACATACTCGCATAATTATAGTTTAATTTTTATACTGTTGACTAATACAGTTTAATGAGTTAACAAACTTGCTTAACCCTTTCAACCCCACAGGCCTCTAAATAGGCTTATGAAAAGTGTAGATCCAGATGAGCCGGCTCATAACGAGCCGTCTCATCAGGATCTGCACTTTTTTGCCAGTAATAATTATTACTATTTTTAGATAAAATTACCCATTTTGATAAATGAACTGATCCAAATGTAATTTTGTTATTAATTTATTAGTCTAAAAATATCATGGACCAGTCCATGTCAGTTACTTGGGGTTGAAAGGGTTAAAGAATGAAAAGAAACAAAGTGACCAAGATTGTAAACTGTAAAAACAAATGATTTAAAATTGTATGCAATAAGACATAGAAAGGAGGAGGGGGGGGAATAGTTTCGGCGATTCCTAATGAATCTGTTGAGACTGAGAGCTTCTTTTCTTTTTAACCCATTTGATTCTGGATACCGTATAAACAGTGTTTGCAAAGAACAAAGAGCCAGATCAGCCACCACGGAACATACCGTCTGATCAGGCTCTATGCTGGTTGCTATCCAGACGATCTTGTTAAGACACTTAGCTATGTAAGCTATGTAACAAACAACATAGATCCTGATCAGCATGCAGCGTCACGCTGCGGCTGATCTGGATCTATGTTGTTTGCAAAAGCCTTTAAATGTATCCAGAATGAAACGCGTTAACCCTTTCAACACCACATACCTCTAAATAGGCTTACAAAAAGTGTAGATCCAGATGAGCCGGCTCGTGATGAGCCGTCTCATCAGGATCTGCACTTTTTGCCAGTAATATTACTATTTTTAGACATAATTACCCATTTTGATAAATGAACTTGTCCAAATGTGATTTTCTGATTCATTTATTGGTTTAAGAATATCATGGACCAGTCCATGTCAGTTACTTGGTGTTGAATGGGTTAAGAGAGCCAATATAAAATTGAATTGCATGTCCCCAAAATCTTATTTAATATACCTTACTCGTACTCCTGCGAGTCGTTTATCTCATATCATATTTATTCACTCATTCATTCACCATATATATTTTTGATGTACTGTACAAGGCTGTGCTTTTTGCGGCCTTGTAACATGTGTAAGATTTTTACATGAAATGTGGGTGCTAAATCAAAAAGGCTCATTTTTGTGTTTTATCTCATTCAATTATTTCTCACCTAAAACAATACTGATATTTAGAATGTACATAATTATGGTATTGTTTTAAGTTACATCGTTTATTAAATTGTTGCAGTCAGCTTCAAGACAGATACTTCTAGTGATGAGACGCACGCATTATGTTGCTATGGTTATTGAGTATAGGGGTAATATATATATAGCACCACCAGCAGAGAAACGACCAGCTAATCAAAGCTGTCACAAACCCACACCATTCTAAATTAATTTGAAATTAGTTATATTTACGCTTAATGTTGCTCCCTGTTAACAAATGACTGTATTTAAAATGAATATTCATTCCATATATATATATATATATATTGGCTTATTAGTGAGCAATATGCTTGCTGTCTGTGGCGACCAAGAATTTCTGTCACATTTTATAAAATGTGTACTATTTCTATCGTGACTGTATGCTATGCTTGTGGAAGTCGTGATAGCACAGTGGTAGCGTGATCACTTCAGGTGTGAAAGGCCCTCAGTTCGAGCCCTGCTGGAGCCGTTGTGGATTGTGCCCTTAGGCACTAGCATTTAAATTCCACATAGCCTCTTCTCTCTCCCTCGTAGCGATGGATTCTACCGAGGAGAGAGAGAGAGAGAGGAGAGGAGAGGAGAGAGAGAGAGAGAGAGAGAGAGAGAGAGGAGAGAGAGAGAGAAGAAATAGAGAGAGAGGAGATAGAGAGAGAAGAGAGAGAGAGAGAAGAGAGAGAGAAGGAGAGAGCGAGAGAGAGAGAGAGAGAGAGGATAGAGAGAGAGATAGAAGAGAGAGAGAGAGAGAGAGAGAGAGAGAGAGAGAGGAGAGAGAGAGAGAGAGAGAGGAGAGAGAGAGAGAGAGAGATAGAGAGAGAAGAGAGAGAGAGAGAGAGAGAGAGAGAGAGGAGAGAGAGAGAGAGAGAGAGAGAGAGAGGAGAGAGAGAGTAATATAAGTTGTAAGAACTTGTTTCGCAATCGAGCTAAAATAAAATTTGTATACACTAACTGTATGCTATTCTATCAAAATTTCATTGAAAAAATAATCGTAATTGAGAGATTTTGTTAAGTGCTTTAGTACTGTTGTAATTTATTAATGTAAATACTTGTGGAGAAAGTTACTGGATTTGTTTCTTAAATATTTAAAGTTTTGGTGATGCTTCTTTGAAATGTTTGTATTTCTGCGCTCTCCAAAAGAGAGTATAGTTCTTGTAGTTTCCTCTTTAGTTCAATCCTCAGTCCATCCGCTATAATCTAAGTCTACATTAAATGTCCTACTGGAGAGCTTCTCACAATGAAGCTGTATGACACAATGAGTTGTGCACCTTAACCCATTTCATTCTGGATACCGTTCAAACAGTATTTGCAAAGAATATAGAGCCAGATTAACCGCCATGGAATGTGCCATCTGATTAGGCTCTATGCTGTTTGCTATTCAGATCTTGCTAAGACACTTGGCTATGTAGCAAACAACATAGATCCAGATCAGCCGCAGCATGACGCTGCGGCTGATCTGGATCTATGTTTGCAAAAGCCATTAAATGTATCCAAAATTAAATGGGTTAATGGTGAATGTCCCACTTGTTCCAGCAGACTAGATGCGAGTTCGGGTTCAAACTATAGTAGATGCATGGCGCAGGTCTAGTAGGGCTGCTGTGCGAACTCAGACTAGTCCCGTTATGTCAACACAGATCCGATCCCGATTTTTTTCTGCATCTGTGACTTACTGAATTGCAAGCACTCTCCGAGATGTATTTGTGAGGAAATCTGAAACGATAATTACATCATGCCACTTAGAATGCATAGGACAATCCTATTTGCTTGTGGTTCGTTACAGATATTTGGGCACTTATATGCAGATTTTCGCTTCATATTCCATATTTGAAGCAAAATGGTGCAAATGCTTTGTTAGTCTTTTGATTTTCGGTCTAAAATGTCCCGCTCTATAAAACTTTATCAATTAGTCGCCCTCTTGGAACTGAAGGAATAGTAGGCCTTTGACTGGTTGAACTATGTTTGATGTATCACGTCTCTCTGGTCGAACCGGTCTGCGTTTGTCCTCGAGGTTTTTTAGTTAATCTATAGTTCAACTATAGTAACCCTAGTTTGAGCTCGAACTCGCTCTAGCTAAATACTGGAAATTGTTGATTTGAAGGGAAGCACGAATGTTCAGCTCAGTTTAAGTCCAGGTAACAATGCTATGGGATTAACCCTTTCAACACCACAGGCCTCTCAATGGGCTTACAAAAAGTGTGTAAATCCAGATGAGCCGGCTCATGACGAGCCGTCTCATCAGGATCTGCACTTTTTGCCAGTAATATTACTATTTTTAGACAATAATTACCCATTTTGATAAATGAACTGGTCCAAATGTAATTTTCTTATTTATTGGTCTGAAAATATCATGGACCAGTCCATGTCAGTTACTTGGTGTTGAATGGGTTAAAGCTGAGATGGATATTTTCATGTGCAACTAGAATTAACAGGCTCTGTGTAAAGCAATGAAGGAGTTTTCATCAGAACTCGGTGTTTTGATTGGTTACAGCTTGTTCTTCATTAGTTACGGCTTCAATCCAGCATGCGTAAGCCGTAAAAGAACCTATTTCTAGAAATGTAGAGCGGCCTTTTCGGGGAGCATTCATCGGTTATTATTCAACAGTTATTTGTTGTTTACATTATTTTGACACTTCATTCGTGGAATGTGGTTTTACTGTTCCGTCATTTTTTCATTACTATGTTCATCATTAACATTGTAACGTTTTTCATGTTTTCCGTATTTGCGATATGTTGTGACTGGTTTTATGTTGTGTCAAACAATACATTGAATATGAAGTAAAAATTATGTGAATGCAAAGTTGCGTTGTATTACTTTTTTCTGAGGCATTACGACAACTGTACGCACATGATATATTATGTACCGGTATACACTGAGGCATTGCGACAACTGTACGCACATGATATATTATGTACCGGTGTACACTGAGGCATTACAACAACTGTACGCACGTGATATATTATGTACCGGTATACACTGAGGCATTACAACAACTGTACGCACGTGATATATTATGTACCGGTATACACTGAGGCATTACGACAACTGTACGCACGTGATATATTATGTACTGGTATACACTGAGGCATTACGACAACTGTATGCACGTGATATATTATGTACCGGTATACACTGAGGCATTACAACAACTGTACGCACGTGATTATGTACTGGTATACACTGAGGCATTGTGACAACTGTACACACGTGATATATTATGTACCGGTATACACTGAGGCATTACAACAACTGTACGCACGTGATTATGTACTGGTATACACTGAGGCATTACGACAACTGTACGCACGTGATATATTATGTACTGGTATACACTGAGACATTACAACAACTGTACGCACATGATATATTATGTACCGGTATACACTGAGGCATTGTGACAACTGTACGCACGTGATATATTATGTACCGGTATACACTGAGGAATTACGACAACTGTATGCACGTGATATATTATGTACCGGTATACACTGAGGAATTACAACAACTGTACGCACGTGATATATTATGTACCGGTATACACTGAGGCATTACAACAACTGTATGCACATGATATATTATGTACCGGTATATACGCTGAGGCATTGTGACAACTGTACGCACGTGATATATTATGTACCGGTATACACTGAGGAATTACGACAACTGTATGCACGTGATATATTATGTACCGGTATACACTGAGGAATTACAACAACTGTACGCACATGATATATTATGTACCGGTATACACTGAGGCATTGCGACAACTGTACGCACGTGATATATTATGTACCGGTATACACTGAGGCATTACAACTGTACGCACGTGATATATTATGTACCGGTATTCACTGAGGAGATATGACAACTATAAGTTAGTGTGGATGCCTTTTGGCCTCCACACACTTTAAGCACGCCCAATGTAGTTCATACCCCAATGGAAATTATTAACACACGATTCATTCCTTAAGTATGGTAACGGTGTGAAGCAATACATGTTATTTACAGTGCGGTGTTTTACGTTTATTTATTGTCGCTACCGTTTACCCATATGAGCGACGCCTCCTGAAGAGATTAGTCATTTTAGATTTTTGGAGGATAGTGCAATGAATTACAGACAGAGACCCATTCCAGAATATCCTCTTGTTCTTTTACGTGCACGGTGTAACTGTAAAGCACTGACACGAGACCTAGGCTTAATGTCCCATCTGAAAGACTGTTAATTGTGTTAGGGTCAGATGGGGGATCGAACCATTTACGGAGGTTGGTGCACCTAGTACTAGTTAACTACTGGAGCCTGCCGAGAAGATGTTAGGTACACTGCCGTCGCTCAAATGCGCAACCGGTAGCGACGTTAAATAAGCTTCAAATTAAAAAGTTTTTTATCTCACAACAATTGTCACGTTTATATACATATAAGACATATATTCCTAGCATACATTCTGAGAACTAACATATGACCACCCACAGCTCTCACGTTTATATACATATAAGACATATATTCCTAGCATACATTCTGAGAACTAACATATGACCACCCACAGCTCTCACGTTTATATACATATAAGACATATATTCCTAGCATACATTCTGAGAACTAACATATGACCACCCACAGCTCTCACGTTTATATACATATAAGACATATATTCCTAGCATACATTCTGAGAACTAACATATGACCACCCACAGCTCTCACGTTTATATACATATAAGACATATATTCCTAGCATACATTCTGAGAACTAACATATGACCACCCACAGCTCTCACGTTTATATACATATAAGACATATATTCCTAGCATACATTCTGAGAACTAACATATGACCACCCACAGCTCTCTTAAAAACACAAAACCACACAGGACCTAGAAATTCTAATTATCTCTACATATGAATAAATAGCATAAACTATGTGCCAATACATTTTTAATACAGGGATCGCAGGTTCGATACCCCGTCTGACCCTAACACAATTAACAGTCTTTCAGATGGGACATTAAGCTGAGGTCTCGTGTCGGTGCTTTAGACCGTACACGTAAAAGAACCAGAGGAGATTCTGGAATGGGTCTCTGTCTGTATCATTGCACTATCCTCCGAAAATCTAAAATAATTAATCTCTTCAGGATGCGTCTCTCATATGGGCAACCGGTAGCGATCACAGGGATTCGGCACGTTTGGGGGTACTAGTATATATATTACTTAAACTTAAATATATATACTAGTACCCCAAACGTGCCGAATCCCTGTGGTAGCGATGATAAATAAACGTAAAACACACACTATGCATGTTTTCGTATTTCCCAAAGTAATAAATAAGTCCAATGAGAAACCACACTCAAAATAGTAGTTTGTGTTTCAACTTTTATTTTTAACTTCATACAACTAACTGTAATAACGTCATGCCTAATCGGATATACTTTATGTGGCACTGACTAATAAATGTGTGACGTAAATGTCGTATGATGATAATGGATAAACTTCGGGTCACGAATAGTTGGCAATCGTCTGACCTCTGTGTTGATCAGGAGATAGGACGCTGTGTTGATCAGAAGATAGGACACGTATGAATTAAAATACTAGGTTAATTGTCTGATAAATTTTAATTTATTTGGCTCGTCTTCATAACAACATAGCTTCGCCGGATATATATTAATTCATTAAATAATCTTTAGGTCTACGTGGTAGCGCAGTGGTAGCGTGTTCGCTTCAGGTGTTACTGACCAATAAGCTAGATAGAAACATATCTCAGTTGTAACAGACGGATATATAGCCCCAGTGGTAACACCCTGGACTGGTAATCCAGGGATCGCAGGTTCGATCCCCCGTCTGACCATAATAAAATTAACAGTCTTTCAGATGGGACATTAAACCGAGGTCTTGTGTC
>CM026390.1:36191760-36230813 GCA_014843695.1 Archivesica marissinica | reverse complement strand
ATTCGTTTTTATGGAATTCAAAATATGCTAAAATAAAGAAGAAGGTAGTGACCAAAGACTATGAATATGGTGGTATTAAGATGGTTAATGTCCCTGCCTTTTTAATGGCAATGAAAGCTTCATGGCAAAAGAGAATAATGAACACATGTATTTCAAGCAACCAATTGTTTTTCAACCTATACATTGATACTAGTCGCTTTTATAAATGTGGTGTGCACTACATAATAAATAAGCTCCCAGAAATCCAAAATAAATTCTGGAGAGATGTACTACAAGCTCATATTGAAATTAATACAAAGAATAAGTACATTGACAATGCGCTATTCCTAAGCTCACCACTTTTTTTAAATCAAAATATAAAGATTGGAAACCAACCTTTCTTTTACAAGAATTGCTTTGACAGAGGGGTCTGTTATATAAAAGACATTGTTAATAGTAATGGTCAGTTCCTTACATTTGAAGAATTCTCGCAATATTTTGATGTCAAGATCAATTTTCTACAATACCAGAGCATGATAAGTGCAGTTGATCAGTGGCGAAAAAGATCAAACATTGAAGTTACTCATAACTTACCCAATCCAATCATTCCGACCCAGATATATGTTTACAAAAAATCCTTAAAAGGAAATAAGTATTACTATGATATACTCAATAATAGTAATAATGTTACTGATGGAAAACTAACATTATCAAAAATGTTATTTCATTAATGATGATGAGTGGAAACAAATATATCAGAATGCATTTAAAACCACCACAAATACAACTATTCAGTGGTTTCAAGTAAGAATAAATCATAATAGTTTAGCAACTAATACATCACTGTGCAAAATGAAACTCAAAGATGACCCAACCTGTACTTTTTGCAAAAACTTCCCTGAAACAATATCACATTTATTGTGGAACTACAATACAACACAAAATATATATACTTATATAAAGCAGAAATTTAACATCACTATAAAAGATGAGAAATCATTTTTATTTGGAAGATTTAATGAATATACGTGTATTGTGGCGCAACAGATTTGCCTAGAAGCAAAATATTTCATATACTTTTGTAAGTGCTCGGGCATAAAACCATCCGTTCAACATCTGATGTGTCGATTAAAACTATTATATGATACTGAGCTTGAGACAGCTTCAATACAGAACAAATTATTTGAATTTGACGAAATATGGAAGCAATATGCTAAAAAGTTTTAATTTAAAATTATATTGAAAATAATTGTCATCAATCACTTGGTAGGATGTAGACCACTTTTCTCTTCTTTCTTTTTTTCTTTCTAAGTGTAACTGAACATTTTTTCACCACTTTAAGGCCAACATGATAATGACTTGATATATTTATATACACTATTATTCATGTCGTTTGTTTATTCTACTCGTTAAAAAATGTACATTATTGTAAGGTGCTTGTGGGATGCCCTCGACCCACAGGTCACCTATGACGAGGAAAATAAACGGGCCTTAAACGTGGTTCCAAAAAAAAAAAAAAAAAAAATTGTTTCACAATCGTTGTAAAATAAATAAAGTTTACGCCTTAAGTATCTATACAATGGCCAGTCATCAGTAACACTGTTTGGGGAAGGGGATTTTATTTACAAGAATAGTACATGTTTATCTATAATAAACCAGTGCATAATACGAAATAATAATACTATATATAATATCATTTACCATAATATTTATATGTATTATTATAACGTGAAATATAATTTTTTATTCATTTTTCTAAATGTTAGTGAGTGCTTGTTTTTAATTTTTGAGATATTCATACATAGTTGCTATTTCATTATTTATTATGTTCATTATATTAACCGGGTTCTTCCTGTTTTAGCTAATGATGTATGTCTTATATATAGAGAATCCAACTATGGTAAATTACAAATTAATTTCGTAATACTCGAAAACTTCGTGGCGTCCGTGGTCCAGTGGTAGAGCGTCGGATTTGGAATCGAACGGTCCCAGGTTCGATACTCAGTCAGGCCACGTATGTAGTGTTATTGAGCAAGGCACCTCAAAAACGCATTGCTTAGTACTGGTTAACCGCTATGGTCGGCTAAGCCTGCCCAGGAAAACATGTCAAGGTCCCCGCAAGGGGTTTGACATTAATTCGAACATACATACAACCTCTCTCGTGTAGCCTAAAACAATTGAGGATAATCTATTAAATTGTTTACTTATTAAATTTATCTATATCTCATAGATTGAGAATTTGTATCATGTTTTGCCTAATAGGAACTACTATAGTAAAACTGTTAATATTTTAATTTTAATAAATCACATTTAATTTAGGCATGTCCTCTTGTTATGGGAACAACAACTGTAAGCTTGCCCTCTTGTTATGGGAACAACAACTGTAAGTATGTCCTCTTGTTATGGGAACAACAAATGTAAGCATGCCCTCTTGTTATGGGAACAACAACTGTAAACATGCCCTCTTGTTATGGGAACAACAACTGTACGACCCTCTTGTTATGGGAACAACAACTGTAAGCATGCCCTCTTGTTATGGGAACAACAACTGTAAACATGCCCTCTTGTTATGGGAACAACAACTGTAAGCATGTCCTCTTGTTATGGGAACAACAACTGTAAACGTGCCCTCTTGTTATGGGAACAACAACTATAAGCATGCCCTCTTGTTATGGGAACAACAACTGTAAACATGCCCTCTTGTTATGGGAACAACAACTATAAGCATGCCCTCTTGTTATGGGAACAACAACTGTAAACATGCCCTCTTGTTATGGGAACAACAACTGTACGACCCTCTTGTTATGGGAACAACAACTGTAAGCATGCCCTCTTGTTATGGGAACAACAACTGTAAGCATGTCCTCTTGTTATGGGAACAACAACTGTAAACGTGCCCTCTTGTTATGGGAACAACAACTATAAGCATGCCCTCTTGTTATGGGAACAACAACTGTAAGACTATACTATTCCCACCAAAGGGATACATTTAGTGATAGATCGGACTTCATCTGCCGGATGTAGTCACTCCAAACATCGTCAATGTTCCTCGGTATTCTGCGCTGAACAATACTTACGGCGTCTCTCTCCCAGTCCACATGTTTCCAAACATCAGCAATGTCCCTCGGTATTCTGCGCTGAACAATACTCACGGCGTCTCTCTCCCAGTGCACATGTTTCCAAACATCGTCAATGTTCCTCGGTATTCTGCGCTGAACAATACTTACGGCGTCTCATTCCCAGTGCACATGTTTCTTTCCACTTTGGCACCTCTTAATAATACTCGGCATATGTAATGTACACAGTCTCCCGCTCCCACATGCACGACATGATAACTATCAAGTATGTTAAACTGTTCCTGCCATTCCCAGATAGAACATGATAGTGCCGCGATGTTTCCATATGGGAATATTTACATTGCTATTGTATTTCCATCGATGGACGTATGTGTCCTGATTGTATACATTTTCGTATTCTGGTTTTATTTCCAGCGTTCGTCGCGAGAAGAGAAAAAGGCGTGTCGTACGGTTTAGACTGTTCCAAGGATGATCTATTTACCTGTTCCGTCACACGATAAGTTGCAAATTTAGAGTAGAATACTTTAAATGCAAAGTGTGCTATATTTTCTTTGTGTCATTAACTATTTCAACGCCTGTTCCCAGGCTACAATTATGTTACAATTCACCTCTTGTCAATATATTTTTACGACACATAGGTTTTACGACACAGTTTTGATATCTGGTTTACATTATTATTATTATTATTATTAACCCAGCGCCTGAACTGTTATGATTCGCCGTTAAACCAATACTCACTCAATCACTGTAATCTAGTACTTCACTTCAGAATTAGTATAGAACGGGGGTATTAAGAAATGACGCAATAGAAAAATACAATTCCAAATGGTTAGCGTTTTTGTAATGTACATAATTGTATACTACCTACCATTTCTGATGTTGCTCATATAGTGAATGGAAACGATTAAACGCATTTTTCCCCTTCTATTTCTCAAACTGGGGGAAACACTCCACAAACCAGTTTTGCATATACATGTACATGGAATGCAATATAAGTGTTTTAATATTAATAGTATTAAATGTCATTGTTTAACTAACTGCATTGCTTTGTACGTATGTACAGAAATAAAATAAACGGGGTGACCCGAAAGGTGCCTTAACATTTAAAAAAAACGTTCTTCACGAGAATTAAAGGTACCTATTAAAGCTATATATATAGAGTTCAGGTATTTATTGCGGATGTATTTTTTCGCGCATACATGCATTTATGTGTATAACACGAGTGTATACGCCTTTAAACAATCGTGCACCACAGTGTAATACAATAACCAGACTGTCTAACATTCCTCCGCTATTATATATAAATACATTTCTTTGTCACCATATGCAACCAACTACAATTGTGTCTTTCCATCAGAAAAGTTAAACAAGAGGGTCATGGTGGCCATGCATCGCTCACCTGGCTCAATTTTACCCGGGGTCACCATTTTTAACACCTTTGAACATTGTGCATCGATCATTTCTACAAAATGTTACCAAATGTTGATCAAAATTGCATTATAGTGCCACCTGATTAGGCTATATGTTATTTGCTCTTCAGACAGTTGCGCTGATGCACCTGTCCAAATAGCAAGCAACATAGATCCTGACCAGACGCGACGTTACGCCGCGGCTCATCTGGATCTATGTTGTCTACACATGCTCTTAATTTTATCAGCGCTGAAAGAGTTAAACAATCCACTAAAAATGTAGTGTTGTTTGTGTTTTTTCTGTGTTTATTCTTCCATAAGACAATGCATTTATCTCATAAATAACGTTTCGCATTATATTTGTATAATATCTACATTTGATTCAGTGCTCCAGTCAGGAATTGAGAGTGACAGGGTAACAATCTGAAAGTCAAGTCAAGCACTCAAGTTCTAACTAAATTTCAAAATTAGAAAATGTCAAGCACTGCTCGGTAGCAGTATGAAATTACTATCTCACAGCCTTGGCATACGTAATTTACAAATGCGAAATTTATCAATGAAATAGGCCTACATAGTTCACTTGTTCAAAGCAGTGAAAGAACACATTTTATTTAATGGTTATGTTTATTGTGTAATACAAACAACGTGGAAGATGAGTTTCAGTTCATGTTTAAATGTGAGGTGTATAGTACATTAAGAAAATAATATATTAAACGTTTATATTCTAATCGACCAAGTATGTTCAAATTATTTCAATGTGACAATTCCCTAGAGCTGGTTAACTTTAGTAAATATATTCATGAAGCTTTATCCCTTCGTAATTCACTTGTTTAGGATATATGAGTTACCAGTTGAATACTCCCTACACTCTTAATACAGTCAGGCCAATGTTTTGCGTAGTCTAAAATCCATCATTACATTGTCATTATTTTTCCATGTATGTCCATAATCATTACATCATTTGTCCATCCTCATCATGATTGCATATATCATAATAGTGTACTATATATATTGTAAATATGTTTAAATGTTACAGACAAGAAACTGTTTAAGTCTTAATAAAGCATTCTTCTTCTTCTTTAATGCTTTCTAATGAAACATGGAAATGTATCAGTGCACTAATATACAAGTATTCACTGTTCTTCAGGTCAATAGTTATACTATTAGTCCACGCTGGGGAAGGACTATTGACCCGTACCAGAACGCTATTGACCGAAACTAAGTCGGTGTAAATAAGCCTTCTGTTTCTGGTCTATAGTCCCTTCCTTGGAAGAAGAATTTGAACTATTGACATGAAGAGAAGTGAATAATTGTTTTATTATATGGAGTAAATCAATGTCTTAAATAAACACAACCAACACTTTATTTACTTTATTTCTAAATTAGTTATCAGTCTAATATGGTATTAAGATTGGAAATGTTTGACCAGAGACAAATAAATCTAGTTCATTCTCCGACGTTAACTTGCCGAATCGATCAGCCATAGTTGCGTAATCGCAACCAAAATCTGCATTACCAACACGCTAGGGGAACTATTGACCTTTATACCGGAATAGAACGAAATTGTGGACAACAGGTCGAATAGTCAAAATCTACTCACCCACACATGATCGGGATTTCAGCCAATCAAATTGCCAATCAATATAAATTATAATAAAATGTGTTATTCCACTGGTTGAAAGCAATTTGAATGTTCATGAACTTGAACACTATTGGTAATGGTGACGTTTATGACGTCATCAACATGTGACGTTCAGATGTAATTAACCTATAGTCGGTTCGATTTATATCAATTAAATAAAACATTTCCAGAATAAATAAAGTGTTTGATTGAACTATATTTCGCTCATGAAAACTAACAGTATCACGTGTCTAGGGTATCTCGTGCTAATATTGCTTTTAATGTTCATCCGATTGGCTGTCCGATTAGCGCAGTGGTTAGCGCGCTCGCTTCTCACCAATGCGACCCGGGTTCGATCCTCGGACAGGGAAGTATGTGAGATGGTACAATGGTCTCCAGATCGGACAGATGGGTTTTCCCCGGGTACTCCGGTTTCCTCCCACATGAATGACCACATATACGCTTTCATCCGAGCCAACGAGAGTGATTAATATAAGTTGTTAAAACTTGCTTCGCAATCGTTGTAAAATAAATAAAGTATTAAAAAAAAAGGTTCATCCGGTGAACGTATATAATTCAATAATACACCGAAATAATTAGATTCAATATAAGCATTTAACACGAATAGTGTATTACTGGAAATATCCTAGCAAATTGAGAAATCGAAATTTCCGTTAAATGTGTACATATGTTATAGACAATAAATGTCTCATTTGGCGAAATAATCTTCTATATTAAGTTCAAAGACAAAAATAGAAACATAGTAATATAGTTTAACAAAAGACAGACTTGAGGGAGTGTATTGTCTCGGAATTATTCTCCTGAAAGAATCAATCTATTATCTTGTTGCAAGCAACGATCTTTTATTATATAATCTCTGTTCGGAGCGTTTCTGAGAGTATATACACTACAAAAGCAACATTGCACAATACGTGTCCCTTGGTAACATTGCACAATACGTGTATCTTTGGTAACATTGCACAATACGTGTCCCTTGGTAACATTGTACAATACGTGTCCCTTGGTAACATTGCACAATACGTGTCCCTTGGTAGCATTGCACAATACGTGTCCCTTGGTAACATTGCACAATACGTGTCCCTTGGTAACATTGCACAATACGTGTTCCCTTGGTAACATTGCACAATACGTTTGGTGGATTCCATTAGATCAACAATATATAGGGGAAATAATTATATGTGTGTTCTACGTTTATTTATCGTCGCTACCGGTTGTCCATATGAGCGATGCCTCCTGAAGAGATTAGTCATTTTAGATTTTTGGAGGATAGTGCAATGATACAGTCAGAGACCCATTCCAGAATCTCCTCTGGTTCTTTTACGAACACGGTGTACAGCACCGACACGAGACCTCGGTTTAACGTCCCATCTGAAAGACTTTATTTTATTATGGTCAGACGGGGGGATCGAATCGAACCTGCGATCCCTGGATTACCAGTCCAGCGTGTTACCACTGGACTACAGATCCGTCTAACTAGAATGAACTCGTAGAGCATATATAAATATAGTTTCAATTTCTAAAACACTTACGGAAAACAAATATCGAATAGCCCTGACACGCTTTAGAATAGACAATCTTACAATAGAAACCGGCAGATCTAATACTGTCCTCATGTGTCCAGCTCACAATAACATTAGAAAGAAATATATTAAAAAGTATTACCATAATAGACCTAGTGTTTTCAAATGTGTAACTTTAATGCAATCTCGTAACAATAATGTTATAGCCAAATTGGGAAAATATCTTTATGAAGTATTTGCACTGAGACGCGATTGGCTTAATTCCATCGAATTTGTAACTTGACTGTGTTGAACGTATTATACATTGAGAAATATACAGAAACATACATTTATATCGTGATATGTGGATTGAACTGAAAGCTAAACGCTTACGGTAATTCTTTCCACTGCGTACTAGATGTACCAGGTATATATATGGCTTTTTTCTTTTCTTATTTACGTTTATTTATCGTCGCTACCGGTTGCCCATATGAGCGACGCCTCCTGAAGAGATTAGTTATTTTAGATTTTGGAGAATAGTGCATGATACACACAGAGACCCATTACAGAGTCTCACCTGGTTCTTTTACGTGCACAATGTAAAGCACCGACACGAGACCTCGGTTTAACGTCCCATCTGAAAGACTGTTAATTTTCTTGCTAATCCAATCACTCCAGCTTCCTCCTACCACATATACGCTATCATCCGTTCGCCAGCGAGAGTGATTAATATAAGTTGCTATGCTTGTTTCGCGATCGTTGTAATATAAATAAAGTTTATACTTTTTTGAAATATGTGTTAATCTGCCATTGATTGATTGATTAAAATTGGAACTTTTAAATATTATTGTTGTTGGTTGCAAAATCCCACCCCACTCATTTAGTTAAACAATTTTATTTTAACTCGATTGCGAAACAAGTTCTTACAACTTATATTAATCACTCTCGAGACCTCATTCCTGATGGAATCAATCGCCACGAGGGAGAGAGAAAAGGCGTGTGGAATTTAAATGCCTTGCCTGTTAGCACAATCGCACCGTCCCCCCCATTTAATAGTATTCGAGTCAGTGAACCTGTATTTTGATATAATGTTATGCATACTATAACGCTGTAACTGACAACCTCTTCACATGAAACACAGATGAAGGGTGATTCATTCAGATATTCAATTCACGAAAACAGTCGTCCACCTACTCACCTAACGTTGCCTTTATACATGTAGTCTTCTATTCTGTTGGAATAATGCAATATTTCTAGCTTGTCTTTGCAAGTGACAGGTTCATATTTTCCTTCAGAAAATTGAACTTCAAAGTCAGTCTTGGGGTCGTGTGGGCGAAATTATTTAATTGACAAAAACTACACTTTATGCTGAGAATGTGTCATGTTGTTCAAGGAAAGTGTCGGTAAAATCGTAGCAGCAAATATAAATTATAACCCGAGCGTCTACGTTAAACTGAATAACGTAAATCTAACTATGGTGGCTTCTCTTTTGCGATATTCGATATATCATGGCCGTACCGATTTTCGGACAAATAAGGTTTGTCGGTGAATAACTTCTAGTCAATTTCCTTTATAGCAGATGAAATAATATTACTATGTAATTGGTTTTTTAACGTGCGTAGCCCGCATCACATTTAGCAAGTTTTAGTAGATGTCCTGCCACAAAACCGGAGCATTGGCGTATTTGATTTGATAATATTCTATTGCTGTATATACAAACAAATTACGAATACATAATTAGCAAATGGGTTGGGCCACAAGTTCTAACAACATTAGTGATTGGCCCTCCCCATTGGCGTATAGTGCAATATAGACATTTGGAACAGGAATATAACTTTGAAATCGTTGAGGTCATTCTTCAGAAAGAACTGCCATTCTTGCGAAGCTTAGTATCCACCAAGGAGGATAGCAAGAACATCTTGGTTGATTGATGACACCATTCATCTATGAAGAATGCGTGATATACAGCACATAAGCAAGGTGTTCTCGATGCCAGACAAATACTCGACCGAGTTTGGCATAATGGAAAGTAATTAAACCTCTTTGACAGATTGTTTAGATATCAATATTATTTTATCAATGCAAACAATTATATTAATATGGCTTGCGCTTAATTAATTAATTTCTCTCTCATTCATACATTCTTAAGCACATAACAGTCACACATATCTACATACTAATGCAAGATCATTCTTAATAGAAATACTACAAGAGAATTTAGTTTATACAACATTATTTTAGCTCGATTGCGAAACAAGTTCTTACAACTTATATCAATCACTCTCGAAGAGAATTTACAATAAAAACACACAAAAGCACAATGTACAAACATATAATCAACTCAACTTGTTTATATTGTATAAAGTATATACTTGCTTAGAGCAAAGAATAGTTATACATAAATATATACGTACATGCAAAATAAATACATGACATTTTACAGAGAAGTTATGCAGGAGTAAATGAAAATGAAACTAAATGTTTAACTTCTTATTATGTGTGTTGTGTTCGCATTCTGTCTGCTGAATAAATAAATGTTGCTAAGTTGAGCAAAGACTATTCCGATGTTTGATTCATTAATGCTGTGTATTTAATTAATGTTAGCCATTTGCAAAATCAACGTTTGAAATATAGATTCCGAATAACTTCGCACAAATTAGCCATCGGGAAAGGACGGTATTTAAAGATAGATAGAAACAATAGGAAATGTATACATTGTAATATGAACTAAGTCGAAGCAGAATACCATTTTATTTTAGTTTGTTCCAAGTACAGACAGTTAAGATCACAATTCTAGAGGACATAGAAAACGCACACCTACATTATATGATTATTATTACATGAAAACGAAATACGAAGTAATAATGTGATAATTTTTGCATTTAATGCGCTTGACTAAACTCAGATTGCGTAACACCTTACAATTTCAATCACACGTGAATTCAACCTGGCGTTAGGTTGTTTATTAGTAGGTTGAGATTATCTGTTCATCCTTTAAGAATCCAAACTGGCCGATACGCAATAAATAGAATACCGAGAGATCAAAGACACTGTAACTGCTGTAATACATTAGACATAGAAGACGAATATCATTTTATATGTATATGTTCATGCTTTAGCAATATACGTAAAAAGTACTTACATAAATATTACCATTCTAAACCATCGATGTATAAGTATTTAGAATTGTTAAAGTCAACTGATAAAAAATGTATATGTAACTTGTCCAAATATGTTAAAGAAGCAATATCCATAAGAAACACGTTGTTGAATAACCAAACTCTTATTTAGTATACTATATGTTCACCCTCTTTACCGTAAATTGTAATCAGTAATATACTGATTAACTTTCTTATTGGAATGATAGAAATTATATTAATATTATTGTACTATTAACTATTGTTATACACCATCCTTACATCACATGACAATAACTATGCATAATATATTGTATACCTTTCGACGATGTACTATGTACAAGTCTTGAAAATAAAAATCTGTTCTGTTCTGTTCTGTTAAAAAGGGACAAGTTTTCGAATAAAATTTCATGTTGTAACAGAAATGTGTGTCCGCTATGTTCCACATGACTGGCACGTGACCATGCACAGTAATCAACGAGGCATTGCATTGCCAGTTACAAAAAAACAAAGAAATATGTATTTACGTCGGCGTATGGATTATTTAGTGTACACTTACAGGAGATTAATGAAATCATCGACATTTACATATTTATTTATATGTATTTGCTCATTTTCCCTTGTGACAGTTCTAGCTTGTACACCATAATTATATACTGACAACAATAACGGCATTCGCAAACATGTGGGGTACGAATACAGGGCGTAGTTCACGATCTCCGCGATTCAAACAAAGAGTGGAGACCCACGGTTTATTGCATGGCCTTTCTTTGTCTATGCGTTCCTACACTTTCAGTACGTTTTGTTACGATATGTAGCGTTTTGTTACGATATGTAGCGTTTTGTTACCAAGCCAACAGGATTCTGGTCAAGATATGTCACGATTTTCATCTCGTTCCCTCAAGTTCTCTTACGATCACCACGATATGCTATCACGTTCTGTCCCTATCTGTCACATTCTGCTTAGAGCTCTAGCGTTCATCACGTTCCCTCAAGTCTCTTACGATCATCACGATATGCTATCACGTTCTGTCCCTATCTGTCACATTCTGCTTAGAGCTCTCGCGTTCATCACGTTCCCTCAAGTTCTCTTACGATCACCACGATATGCTATCACGTTCTGTCACATTCTGCTTAGAGCTCTCGCGTTCATCACGTTCTGTTAATATCTCCCACGAGTGTGACCACGGTTTGAGTACGATCACCACGATATGCTATCACGTTCTGTCACATTCTGCTTAGAGCTCTCGCGTTCATCACGTTCTGTTAATATCTCCCACGAGTGTGACCACGGTTTGAGTACGATCACCACGATATGCTATCACGTTCTGTCATATTCTGCTTAGAGCTCTCGCGTTCATCACGTTCTGTTAATATCTCCCACGAGTATGACCACGGTTTGAGTACGATCACCACGATATGCTATCACGTGCTGTCCCTATCTGTCACATTCTGCTTAGAGCTCTCGCGTTCATCACGTTCTGTTAATATCTCCCACGAGTGTGACCACGGTTTGAGTACGGTTGCCACGCTTGGGTCACAATTGTGGAACAAGAAGGAGGCATGGGGTCTTGTGTGATGTAAACCGTGCACGTAAAAGAACCAGAGGAGACTCTGGAATGGATCTCTGTCTGTATCATGCACTATCCTCCACAATCTAAAATGGCTAATCCCTTCAGGAGGCGTCGCTCATATGGGTGACCGGTAGCGATGGTAAATAAACGTAAAACACACATTGTGTGCTATTAATGTGGGTACGGTAGGTGCTATTTTCGCTGGCTCCGCAGATAAGTATGCTGGTAGTAGTGGTGGAGCAGGTTGAGCAAGCTTGTCATTCTGGGCAGAGGCCTTCCGTCCTCTTTCCGTTTGGCTGGTCTCTTTCCGTTTGGCTGGTCTAAGCTGAGATATTAATATTGAAAACCGTTGAAAACACAATGATTCTTGCAGCGGGTGGAACCACATTTTGGGAACCTTATCAGAGCGTGACAGATCATGGGAGCCAACAACTTATATTAGTCACTCTCGTTGGCGAGGATGAAAGCGTATATGTGGTCATTCATGTGGGAAGAAACCGGAGTACCCAGAGAAAACCCACCTGTCCGATATGGCGACCACCGTACCATCTCATATACCGAGGATCGAACCGGGGTCGCATTGGTGAGAAGCGAGCGCGATAACCACTGCGCTAATCTGACAGCCAATGGAGAGTGATTAGAGCGTGTCTGAGAGAATATTGGTGGAATCGTAGTGAAACTTGAAGGAATCGTGTTTCCAAGTACACCATGATCCCTACGATGGAGCATCGAGGTCTACTGCACTATATTCACATATGTATATGCTACGCTGTTCTACGATTACCAAGTTCAATCTATCTCTCTCAAGAGTTGGCGTCAAATCGGGATATTGGTGGCCAAATTATTTTTCAGTCAAAAATGTTGTCATGATCTTTACGATCATCAAAATTCCAACAATATCACCACATATTTCCCGTTAGATCGCCACCAAGTTCCCTCCAGATCACCACCCAATTCCCGTTAGATCGCCACCAAGTTCCCTCGAGATCACCACCCAATTCCCATTAGATCGCCACCAAGTTCCCTCCAGATCACCACCAAGTTCCCTCTAGATCACCACCCAATTCCCGTTAGATCGCCACCAAGTTCCCTCCAGATCATCACCAAGTTCCCTCTAGATCACCACCCAATTCCCGTTAGATCACCACCAAGTTCCCTCCAGATCACCACCCAAGTTCCCTCTAGATCACCACCCAATTCCCTGCAGATCACCACCAAGTTCCCTCCAGATCACCACCAAGTTCCCTCCAGATCACCACCAAGTTCCCTCCAGATCACCACCAAGTTCCCCTAGATCACCACAAGTTCCCTCCAGTCACCACCAAGTTCCCTCTAGATCACCACCAAATTCCCTCCAGATCACCACCAAGTCCATCTAGATCACCACCAAGTTCCCTCTAGATCACCACCAAGTTCCCTCTAGATCACCACCCAATCCCTCTAGATCACCACCAAGTTCCCTCTAGATCACCACCAAGTTCCCGCTAGATCACCACCAAGTTCCCTCTAGATCACCACCAAGTTCCCTCTAGATCACCACCAAGTTTCCTCTAGATCACCACCAAGTTTCCTCTAGACCACCACAAAGTTCCCTCTAGATCACCACCAAGTTCCCTCTAGACCACCACAAAGTTTCCTCTAGATCACCACCAAGTTCCCTCTAGATCACCACCAAGTTCCACCTAGACCACCACCAAGTTCCACCTAGATCACCACGATTCGATCCCATACATAAGTGCATTTATCTAATACATTCTGCTGATGTCGCATTAATGTATTTATAATAGCTGCGTGGCAGTGTGATACAGATATAATACCACGATCTCTAAAATGGAACACATGACATTTGCTTACGGCTACTATGTCCTTTTGATCTTAGTGTATAATGTTTAGTATCCCCTGCGGCTATTCCATATCAATTTCCTACTTCAAAAGAGCGACTTCATGTTGCGAGTGTTCTTCAGTTGTGTCATATTCCAAGTTTAATATTCAGATGGGACATTTGTTTCATTGACTATTAGTTTCAGTTGTGTTTTTAGCACTTATATATTTTGTTGTATTTCTAGTTTATTAATGCTCAAACATTCCTTCGGGACTCATTATATCAATTTACAGTGTCTGCTTCTGATTGGTATAGTTTTCATTTTGTTCCATTTAAGATTGTATATACGTAAATAGGCAGAAGTACATCCGCGGTCGAATGTAGTCCAAATGACTAATATAGTTATTTTTTTCTTTTTGATAAAAATGACAGGCAGTGTATAGTTTGTGTGTGTTTTTTGAGAAAGTATGTGACTTGAGAAGACTTCAGACTAGTTGATGTGTAGAAAAGATGTGGTATAAGAATTCAGGCCATTGCAAACTGAAGGTCGGTATACTGTATTATTTGGCGGAGGAATACAGTGACGTTATTCACAGGCGAGCACTGGCTATTTGAAACTTAAAATTTGAATTATTCTTGGTGTGTTTCAGGCTGATTTGAATACCTCTTCACAGTGGATGTGGTATCAGAAGAAATGAAAGATTGGAAATATAAATGAACAGACTGTATATTTTTACAATTTATTTGTTGTTTTACAATGTTAACCGAGAATTAAAACGCCGTAAAATATAGGGATGAAAGCATCCGCCCTGCCGTAGTTCTTTTTGGGCAACAGCGTCACCTAATTGTCCAGTCTGATAATGCCGGGCTACCAAGTAGCCAACGTGTGTCAAGGCGTCCTCGTAGATCATAACAATAACCCACTCGACTGGCCGCTGTACAGTCCAGATGTGTCCCAGTGGTATCGAACAGCTCTGGGACGACATGATGGTAAGCCTCATCGGAATACCACAGTTACTACGACCAACAAAGACGACCATCTTGCTAGTGTGGGAAAACATACCCACGAGAAGAAGAATAAATGCGCTGATGAACTCCAAGAATCGTGGCCATGACAGAATCGCGACGGCGTGGGGACATACGAGACCCTGCTGAGTCAGTCAATTTCACTTTGCGATATTTTTTGGTGGTAGTACAGACGGATCGTAGGTTCGATCCCCCGTCTGACCATAATAAAATGCAAGTCTTTCAAATGGGACATTAACCCGAGGTCTCGTGTCGGTGCTTTACACCATGCACGTAAAAGAACCAGGGAGATTCTGGAATGGGTCTCTGTTTGTATCATTGCACTATCCTCCAAAAATCTAAAATGACTAATCTCTTCAGGAGGCGTCGTTCATATGGGTAACCGGTAGCGACGATAAATAAACGTAAAACACACACACATATTGTGGTGGATGGGGAACCGTAGAATGCTTATCAGTCAGAATCTAATGAAATATTGATAATTGGCTGTACATTGCATCACACGCATAACTTTAAATCACCTCAAATGTTACCATGTGACCATGTATTCTGTATATATGAAATGTGTATAATGACTTTGGATAATTAATTATATAATTATATAATATGTAAAACTGTACATGCTGTACATCCAGCTAGTGTTGCGAGTGTGTGTGTGTGTGTGTGTGTGTGTGTGTGTGTGTGTGTGTGTGTGTGTGTGTGTGTGTGTGTGTGTGTGTGTGAGCGCGCGCGCGCGCGCGCGTGCGTGCGTGTTTTACGTTTATTTATCGTCGCTACCGGTTGCACTTATCACGTGGAACGCTGAGCTGTGATAACATATATATTACTGCACATGCGAGAGAGAGAGAGAGAGAGAGAGAGAAAGAGAGATGAGTGACTGAGGGTGAGTGAGTGAGTGAGTGAGTGAGTGAATGAATGAGTGAGTGAGTGAGTGAGTGAGTGGGTGAGTGAGTGAGTGAGTGGTGAGTGAGTGAAGTGAGTGAGTGAGTGAGTGGTGAGTGAGTGAGTGAGTGAAGTGAGTGAGTGATGTGAGTGAGGTGAGTGAGTGGAGGAGTGAGTGAGTGAGTGATGGGAGTGGTGAGTGAGGAGTGAGTGAGTTGAGTGAAGTGAGTGAGTGAGTGAGTGAGTGAGTGAGTGAGTGAGTGAGTGAGTGAGTGAGTGAGTGAGTGAGTGAGTGAGTGAGTGAGTGAGTGAGTGAGTGAGCTGGTTATATATCTGCTACAGCCAGTGTAAAACTATGTCTAAAAATGTGGCGCGTCCCAAAATCAGGACACGGATATATCCTGTAAATAATTAGTTACAATACAAAGTACTGCTCTCGGATATAATATATATAATATTTATGTGCTTTTGTTTTTGTTATTTTAAAGTTCCAGTAACAGTTTATGTCGTATGTCGGCTCACCAGCTGTTGTTGACAGAGGAAGACCCCGGCGGCATCCGAGTAATAGTTCCGGCACGGATATACAACAGGTAATACACCGTGTCATGCATAGACGAGCCCCGAAGTAGAACCACCGACCTTCCTTAAGTCAGCTTGATAGCTTCTTCATTGAAACAACTCAACACCCGAATAAGACACCCAAATTGGGAATCGAACCTACAGCCATGAGGGGGGGGGGCAAGCAATTTGAATTCAACGACCGCAACCACTCGGCTACGGAGGCCCCTGACTACAATGCTATACATGTATAGAAGAGTGAGGATAAGGAGTGTGTGTGTTTTACGTTTATTTATCGTCGCTACCGGTTGCCCATATGAGCGACGCCTCCTGAAGATATTAGTCAGTTTAGATTTTGGAGGATAGTGCAATGATACAGACAGAGACCCATTCCAGAATCTCCTCTGGTTCTTTTTACGTGCACGGTATAAAGCACCGACACGAGACCTCGGTTTAACGTCCCATCTGAAAGACTGTTAATTTTATTAGGGTCAGACGGGGGATCGAACCTGCGATTCTTGGATTACCAGTTCAGCGTGTTATCACTGGGCTACAGATCCGTCTGTCGAGGATAAGGAGGTTGACTAGCTTGTTATATACATGTATGTATAGTAGACCGTTTACAATTAAACCAAACATTTAATGAGAAATATGAATTGCTAATATACATATGTTCATATGTCGGTGGTTGGGACCGTGTTGATGTATCGCGGTTGGGATACTAAACGAAACTGTAAGGGAGGACAACATTTAGCTTTCTGTCCAATCCTAGCATTGTATGATTGTACATTGTAAATTATAATGTAAATTCGAAAAGTAAATATCTTCAAACCAAACGAAACTATAAATAGGTGTTGCCATGACGTCAGAATCCCACTTTGTTAGGTATCTCCATTTGGGAAAGCTATACCGATTAATTTCCCATTGGCATACATTATAACATTATTTGTTAAATCACATTATGCACACAATCAGTTACTCTATTCCGCATTCTAAGAACAATCTTAGTTCAATCAAACATAAATTGTATGTTACTTTCACTTTCGTTTTAATTTCCACTGGAATGACGTCACCACTTGCAAGCACCTGCAAGCGGCAGAGCCATGAATATTCAATTTTTTTCTAAATATGTCTCAAACAACCAACATTGAGTTATGTTCTTTCATTTTTTGCAAGTCAATTATTCACAAAAGATTGAATTTTCACTTGTTAATCAGACATCCACTTGTACGTACAAACAACACTCCAGTTATGCTAAAAACGAGGATTTATTACTAACTAACTTTTCATTAGTTATACAAATTGCGTTGCAACACGTAGCTTCGGCGCTTTATTCCGCTTGTTTTTAGTGGCACAAAACTTGGACATGGTTTATGTATTTTTACACGTTTATTATTGATTTTTTTATTATTCAGGGTATAAATAGATTTTTATCAAATCGGTGAAGATTTAGTATGAATTTTTTACTGTTTACTACCATTCTTTTATAATCATATAAAATATTAGTGCAATTGTATTGGCTACATGCGAGATTAATAATAAAGACAACATTTTATTGAAACATTAAAATGTTCACATTAAAGGAATAAGCTACATTTTCTTTACAAACGTTTGCAAAGTTGCGAATTTTTCTTAAAACCTTGTGAATTTGCTGCAATTGAGAGAAACTATGAAGTCGGTGACATATCATGTTTATGTGTTTATTTTCATCCAAATAGTTCAAACTAACAAGAAGAAATTCTGAGTGTGCAGACGTTTTTGAAGCAACTGTAGCATATTCCTTTAAGCAACACACCACATAGTCCTTTACGTCATTTATGTGTGCCATTGAGACATGTAAATGCATGCATTGATTAATAAATTGCCGTCATAATTCATAATACAATAGCAACCAGGTTAACTTTAATGTGCAAGATTTCATCATCATTACTGTCGTCGTCGTCGTCGTCATCGTCGGCGTCATCGTCGTCATATTACATGTTACTAAGAAACATTGGATCTTACATGAGTTGTCATTTCATACTATATTTTATGAAACGAGTTTTGGAATGTTGCTTTTTTGTGAGCATTTTGGCGAGCTTATTAGCAAAACTCCAAAACCAGTGTCATAAAATATTACATGAAATCACCAGGAGTGTAAGATCCTTTTATCCACATTACCATAGTAACCATGTATGCCTGTTTATTTGGAGCATTTTTACATCTCAAGGAAATCAGAAGGTGTATTCGTACACTGTAGTAATTAGTCCCCAATAATGAAACAAACACCTCTACGCATAAAATTAGACACAATAATTATAATTACTATACTATATTCATCTAGTGCATATTTAACATTTTATTCATTTTCAACTGCAAAGTTGCAAATTATATGTCAACTGTATCAAAAGCAAGCTGTCGTGTCGTGACCACTCAAAATCCGTCCAGGTGTTATTACACGTGTGTTAATATAAGAACATATGTAATTGTTGTATTACACTACAGACGCACGGATCTGTAGTCCAGTGGTTAACACGCCAGACTGGTAATCCAGTTATCGCAAGTCACGATCCCCCGTCTGACCCTAATAAAATTAACAGTCTTTCAGAGGTCACGTGTCGGTGCTTTACATCGTGCACGTAAAAGAACCAGAGGAGACTCTGGAATGGGTCTCTCGCTCTGTATCATTGCACTATCCTCCAAAAATCTAAAATGACTAATCTCTTCATGATGCGTCGCTCATATGGACAACCGGTAGCGACGATAAATAAACGTAAAACTCACTTGTATTACACTGAATACATGCAAAGGCATGTGATAAACTTGATATGTGTCAAGCTTTTGACCTGTGTTAATCGGGTGCATAACCAAATGGACTATGGTGGCATGGACTGTGAAAACACTTCTCAACCAATTACTACGCCAGGTTTTTAATCATTGATGCAAATATACAAAATTCAAACCTCTCCTTTTGTTACTAAGAACACCATCGGTAAATTAGTTCAGAAATGGAAACCTGTTTGTTAAAGTAGGAACTCCTTACAACATTCGCATGGCCTCCGTGGCCGAGTTGTTATGGTCCTTGATTTAAAACCACTTGCACCTCCCCGCTTTAGGTCCGCGCATCCCACGGAGAGCCTTGAGATATATACGTAAATAGACAGTGTGAATGTAGTTCCAATAACTAATACAGTTAATTTTTCTTTATGGTAAAAATGCATTTTCATGACAGACAGTGTATAGTTTTTGTGTTTTGTATAAGTATATGACTTGAGAAGACTTCAGACTAGTTGATGTGTACAGTAGACACGATGTGGTATAAGAATTCAGGCCATTGCAAATTGAAGGTATATTGTATTATTTGGCGGAGGAATACAGTGTGTAAACACAGTGACGTTATTCACAGGCGAGCACTGGTTATTTGAAACATAACATTTGAAATAGTCTTGGTGTGTTTCAGGCTGATTTGAATACATCTTCATAGTGGATGTGATATCAGAAGAAATGAAAGATTGGAAATATAAATGAACATACTGCATGTTTTTACTTTTTACTATATATTTAATAGGCAATTTATTTGTTGCTTTACAACCTTGATTGTTTTTCAAGTGAGGAGGCTATCCAACAGACATGCAGATAGTCAGTGTGTTTACCAGAGTGCCATTCAGTGCGTGAAACACTACGCGGAGATGCACCATGGCTTTACCTTCATCAATAACAGCGCGAGCTTCGCCATCTGACTGAACCTGTTGGTGCACATAGTTAACACAAATTTATTTTAGCTCGATTGTGAAACAGGTTCTTACAACTTATATTAATCTCTCTCGAGACCTAATTCCTAATGGAATCCATCCCCACGAGGGAGAGAGAGAAGAGGCAACGTGGAATTTTAATGCCTTGCCTAAGGACACAAGCGTAACGGCTCCAGCGGGGCATGAGTTCCGGACCGTGCGCACCTGAAGCGAAAGCGCATCCACTGCGCTATCACGACTTCCACTAGCACATTTAAACCTAGTAACTAGATCATATGCCCAATGTAATGAGCCATCTCTTTATCTCGTCGTGACAAACTTAGTTTATACAAATTGTTTGTGCTCGATTGCGAAACAAGTACCTTATATTAATCACTCTCGGGACCTGCATCCACGAGGGAGAGAGAAGAGGCAATGTGGAATTTAAATGACTTGCCTATTAACTGCATATTTGTAACGGCTACAAATGGGCCTGAACTCCTGATACCACTGCGCAATCACGACTTCCACTGCGCAATCACGACTTCCACTGCGCTATCACGATCATTTATTTATACGATATTCTTTTAAACTTAAAACAAACCGTTGAAACTAAGCGTACAAATAAGCAATAAGACTTCATACGATGAAAAGCAAAAGGCGGTACGCCATATTGCGCGGCGCACATCTAGGAAGTTATTTATAACCCACGTTTTAACGTTGGTAATGTACAAGTACCTTATATTAATCTCTCTCGGGACCTGCATCCACGAGGGAAAGAGAAGAGGCAATGTGGAATTTAAATGACTTGCCTATTAACTGCATATTTGTAACGGCTACAAATGGGCCTGAACTCCTGATACCACTGCGCAATCACGACTTCCACTGCGCTATCACGATCATTTATTTATACGATATTCTTTTAAACTTAAAACAAACCGTTGAAACTAAGCGTACAAATAAGCAATAAGACTTCATACGATGAAAAGCAAAAGGCAGTACGCCATATTGCGCGGCGCACATCTAGGAAGTTATTTATAACGCACGTTTTAACGTTGGTAATGTACATTCCCGTTGACCTGTTTATGTCACGTGTTATGCATACATATGCATGGAAGTTCGAAAGCAAATCCTAACCCGTTCGTCAATAGATTAGAATGTAATTAAACGAAATTAGAACTATGCAGAAGATTGTACACCAATATAGACAGATACATCAGAAAAAATGCAGAAGTTTTGGTTGTACTGCCAGTACCGTAACATAGTGCATATCCACGTCTATATCACTAGAAGTAAAGGCTATTGATTGCTTAGCCTTGAATTTGGCTGATGCATCGCCTGGTAGAAAATATCATTATAATTTCTTTCTGTACTTCATTCAATAGGTAAATAAACATTAAGAATCCCTTATCATAGTACGTATTGATAGCATAGATATTGCTTCTAAACAATGTGTGCGTGGGTAATGCCGTCTAGGATCATATACATGTATCGCACATAAAACAATGTGTTATTGTGTCTTGCCGTCTACGACCATCTACATGTATTGCACATAAAACAATGTGTTATTGTGTCTTGCCGTCTAGGACCATCTACATGTATTGCACATAAAACAATGTGTTATTGTGTCTTGCCGTCTACGAGCATCTACATGTATTGCACATAAAACAATGTATTATTGTGTCTTGCCGTCTACGACCATCTACATGTATTGCACATAAAACAATGTGTTATTGTGTCTTGCCGTCTACGACCATCTACATGTATTCCACATAAAACAATGTGTTATTGTGTCTTGCCGTCTACGACCATCTACATGTATCGCACATAAAACAATGTGTTATTGTGTCTTGCCGTCTACGACCATCTACATGTATTGCACATAAAACAATGTGCTATTGTGTCTTGCCGTCTACGACCATCTACATGTATTGCACATGAAACAATGTGCTATTGTGTCTTGCCGTCTACGACCATCTACATGTATTGCACATAAAACAATGTGTTATTGTGTCTTGTCGTCTAGGAGCATCTACATGTATTGCACATAAAACAATGTGTTATTGTGTCTTCCCATCTACGAGCATCTACAGGTATTGCACATAAAACAATGTGTTATTGTGTCTTGCCGTCTACGACCATCTACATGTATTGCACATAAAACAATGTGTTATTGTGTCTTGCCGTCTATGACCATATACATGTATCGCACATAAAACAATGTGTTATTGTGTCTTGCCGTCTACGACCATCTACATGTATTGCACATAAAACAATGTGTTATTGTGTCTTGCCATCTACGAGCATCTACAGGTATTGCACATAAAACAATGTGTTATTGTGTCTTGCCGTCTAAGACCATCTACATGTACTGCACATAAAACAATGTGTTATTGTGTCTTGCCGTCTACGACCATATACATGTATCGCACATAAAACAATGTGTTATTGTGTCTTGCTGTCTACGACCATCTACATGTATTGCACATAAAACAATGTGTTATTGTGTCTTGCCATCTACGAGCATCTACATGTATTGCACATAAAACAATGTGTTATTGTGTCTTGCTGTCTACGACCATCTACATGTATTGCACATAAAACAATGTGTCATTGTGTCTTGCCATCTACGAGCATCTACAGGTATTGCACATAAAACAATGTGTTATTGTGTCTTGCTGTCTACGACCATCTACATGTATTGCACATAAAACAATGTGTTATTGTGTCTTGCCATCTACGAGCATCTACAGGTATTGCACATAAAACAATGTGTTATTGTGTCTTGCCGTCTAGGAGCATCTACATGTATTGCACATAAAACAATGTGTTATTGTGTCTTGCCGTCTACGACCATATACATGTATCGCACATAAAACAATGTGTTATTGTGTCTTGCCGTCTACGACCATCTACATGTATTGCACATAAAACAATGTGTTATTGTGTCTTGCCGTCTACGAGCATCTACAGTTATCGCACATAAACCAATGTGTTATTGTGTCTTGCTGTCTACGACCATCTACATGTATTGCACATAAAACAATGTGTTATTGTGTCTTGCCATCTACGAGCATCTATAGGTATTGCACATAAAACAATGTGTTATTGTGTCTTGCCGTCTACGACCATCTACATGTATTGCACATAAAACAATGTGTTATTGTGTCTTGCCGTCTACGACCATATACATGTATCGCACATAAAACAATGTGTTATTGTGTCTTGCCGTCTAGGAGCATCTACATGTATTGCACATAAAACAATGTGTTATTGTGACTTGCCATCTACGAGCATCTACATGTATTGCACATAAAACAATGTGTTATTGTGTCTTGACATCTATGACCATCTACATGTATTGCACATAAAACAATGTGTTATTGTATCTTGCCGTCTACGACCATATACATGTATCACACATAAAACAATGTATTATTGTGTCTTGCCGTCTACGAGCATCTACAGGTATTGCACATAAAACAATGTGTTATTGTGTCTTGCCGTCTACGAGCATCTACATGTATTGCACATAAAACAATGTGTTATTGTGTCGTGCCGTCTACGACCATCTACATGTATTGCACATAAAACAATGTGTTATTGTGTCTTGCCGTCTAGGAGCATCTACATGTATTGCACATAAAACAATGTGTTATTGTGTCTTGCCGTCTACGAGCATCTACATGTATTGCACATAAAACAATGTGTTATTGTGTCTTGCCGTCTACGACCATCTACATGTATTGCACATAAAACAATGTGTTATTGTGGCTTGCCGTCTAGGAGCATCTACATGTATTGCACATAAAACAATGTGTTATTGTGTCTTGCTGTCTACGAGCATCTACATGTATTGCACATAAAACAATGTGTTATTGTGTCTTGCTGTCTACGACCATCTACATATATTGCACATAAAACAATGTGTTATTGTGTCTTGCCATCTACGAGCATCTACATGTATCGCACATAAAACAATGTGTTATTGTGTCTTGCCGTCTACGATCATCTACATGCATCGCACATAAAACAATGTGTTATTGTGTCTTGCCGTCTACGAGCATCTACATGTATTGCACATAAAGCAATGTGTTATTGTGTCTTGCTGTCTACGAGCATATACATGTATTGCACATACAACAATGTGTTATTGTGTCTTGCCGTCTAGGAGCATCTACATGTATTGCACATAAAACAATGTGCTAGTTTGTCTTGCTGTCTAAGAGCATCTACATGTATTGCACATAAAACAATGTGCTAGTTTGTCTTGCCGTCTACGAGCATCTACGTGTATTGCACATAAAACAATGTGCTAGTTTGTCGTCTTTTATAATATATATTTATTTGCATATCACATCTTGTTAGGCATGTTTTACGACAATCAAATCATATTCAATTATAGAAAAGTACGCATGTCAGAAGACAGTCAATACAATCCCATAGTCATACAATATTTATTGTCATGAAAAACTAATGATGAATTGACTTTCTCGGTGCATGTAAGCTTTGATGTAATTCTCTAGGAAATTTTTGTTATGTATCAGAATTCATTATGACTTTTCGAAGTTTTTTAATTGATTGATTAAAATCACGCATTATATTTCTGAATCGTGTGTAGTGGCCAAAGATACAACCGGCTGCTCCATGTTGCTGGGCTAAATGAAGATAATTATTTGTGCTACGTGCATTGCTATCTACAGCAGCACGATACACCACTAAACCTGATCCCGTAGGGCGATGTCACCGACTTATCCGAATGCCTCAGTAGACGTTTATGCACGAACATGTATGAACGTATCACTAAGTGTGCAAATATAATGCTTAAACATCTTTTGTTTCGCATTTTATGTTACTCTAGCGTACACGTGCGAAGGATGTGCTTGGGTCACCATTAGCTTCCATCGATTGCCCGAATTGTGTTCGCTTAGCTCGTAGGCGTATATTGAGAATACCACACAACACAAGATAGAATAGCAGATCCATAGTAAAGTAAATAGAGCAAATTTGTAAAAATACCCTATGTCTGTAAAGCCACACTACATTTCTACAGAATGTATTTTCCTATTATAAGGTACATGTATAATGTTTTTCAAAATATTTGCCTCAAAAACTGAGTATTTCAACTAATAAATAAACGTCGTATACGCGGTTTGCTGACATAACAAAGTAATGTAAATAGGGTCGACATCCAAGCGTAATACAACTCGACATTATCTCGCATTTAGTATTGACTCCGGTGATAAACAAACGTCAATTCAGGAGCAGGGATGACCGTTATATCAAATCATACTTTCAATTTTGAAAGTGTGTAAACCACAAAACACTGTTTATTGATTCAATGTTAGTGTTCGGTGTAATAGAAAGAATGTGTATACGTTAAATATACATGTTATTACTTTTTGCGATGTAATGTCGCTTTAAGCGTTGCGTTCTCTCTCCCTCGTGGCGATGGATTCCATCAAGAATGAGGTCTCGAGATATATATGTTGAAGTAACTTGTTTCGCAATCGAGCTAAAATAAATTTGTATAAACTAAGCGTTGCGTTCCAAAGAGAGGAGCTCGAGATGTTGGCCCTTTAGAATCAGTGACGCTATCGCTTGTTTGCTTCGATGGTATAATGTCGCACCAACAAACACATGTCATATCGCAACTCTCACCATTAATGGTGAAGGGGCACCCGGGTATAATCACCAACCTTCCACAAATTAGTTGGATAGCTCCCCATAAGATAGCAATTAACATCCTCCAGTGGGATTCGAACCTATAACGGTGATGGTCAGGTGATTTGAAGTCAAAGACCGTAGCTACACAGCCACTGAGGCCACTGACACACTGTTGCATATTGTATCTGTATGCTAACCCATAACCTGCCAATGACGACTAATGTCACGTTTGCAAACGGCATAGAACCAGATCAGACGGATATTCGGATAGTGGAACTAAAACACGTGTCTGAATAGCAAACAACATAGATCCTGATCAGATGTGGCGTTGCACCTCGGCTGACCTGGATCTATGTTGTTTGCACAGTCCGTCCACTTTAAGGGTAAATAAGTCCATGGAAGTTCGGTTGCAATGATGGTATGAACAGTGTCTGGGTAAATAGAGTAAGATTAGTAACCGGCTTGAGTGCCTCCTTTAGTGTTGTTTGTGTGGGAGGAGTATTCAAATGGAGGGGATAGTATTTGCTAGATGCAAATAACTGTCCATGTTCAATATAATAAAGCTTAATGTGTACTAAAATCATGGACGCGAATTAATCTGCCTTGCAGATATCCAAAATAAATACAAGACGTCATTGATAATGCGTGTTGCATGTTCATGGTAACATATGCAAAATGGTTTATTATTCACAGGTTTTGTTCCAATCGCATCCTGTCTGCCTGCACGCACGTCAAGTATAGCACTATTTGCTAGACATATCGTCTATGAAGCGGGTGTTGCAGCATGTTTTATATTTAAATAGTGCAGATCATTTGTAATTACTAGAAATAAATCCACTCGGTTCTGAATTTTCTCTGCTAGCCTAATGCATCACATAGCTAGCTCTGAGATTTAGTTTAAACATTATTTAGTTTACAACGATTGCGAAGCAAGTTTTAACTTTTAACTTATATTAATCACTCTCGTTGGCGCGGATGAAAGCGTAAATATGGTCATTCGTGTGGGAGGAAACCGGAGTACCGGAGAAAACCCACATGTTCGATCTGGCGACCACCGTACCATCTCACATACTTCCCGGTCTGAGGATCGAACCTGGGTTACATTGGTGAGAAGCGAGCGTACTGACAATTATATAATAAACTATTGTTGTTGTTGTTGTTGTGTGTGTATTCACTACACTGTATAACTATTGTATTTGCTCTTAGCATCTTATATATGTTTTACGCAATAAACTGTTATTGTTGTTGTTGTTGTTGTTATTGTTGTTGTTGTTGTTGTCGTCGTCGTCGTCGTCGTCGTCGTCGTCGTCGTCGTCGTCTGCGCTTATTTATCCTCGCCGTCGGTGAACCATGTGGGCGAGCGATTTTATCATAATTATACAATGTATCATTCTATTTATAGGACAATATCTTATTACGCGCCAGCTTTCAGATCGTATCCTTGTTCTAGCATATTGTATCATGATGCCTCTCTGTTATTGTACAATGATGCCTCTCTGTTATTGTACCATCATACCTCTCTGTTATTGTACCATGATACCTCTCTGTTATTGTACCATGATACCTCTCTGTTATTGTACCATGATACCTCTGTGTTATTGTACCATGATACCTCTCTGTTATTGTACCATTATACCTCTCTGTTATTGTACCATGATACCTCTGTTATTGTACCATGATACCTCTGTTAGTGTACCATGATACCTCTCTGTTATTGTACCATGATACCTCTCTGTTATTGTACCATGATACCTACATATCTGTTATTGTACCATGATACCTACATATCTGTTATTGTACCATGATGCCTCTCTCTCTCTCTGTGTTATTGTACCATGATGCCTCTCTCTGTTATTGTACCATGATACCTACATATCTGTTATTGTACCATGATACCTACATATCTGTTATTGTACCATGATACCTACATATCTGTTATTGTACCATGATGCCTCTCTCTCTCTGTGTTATTGTACCATGATACCTACCTATATATTGTACATATTTATTTGAAATAAACTATATTCAGTATACTAAAGTAAAAGTAAAGTGTTAGTTTATTATAGTAGACAATCGGTAACCATTATTTAACTAGATGGCGGCCCACCCACCGGCCATATCAGGACGAAACCCTGACGAGATTCGAACCATCGACATCCCGCTCCGTAGGTGGGCGCCTTAACCACTGTGCATAAACCATATAGTTTCATTTATAACGCATGGTATACGATAAAAGCCCAACTATAGCTCACGGAATGGATCAAGTAATATTGCAGTGTGTTTTTTTATTTATAAATGACGTATTCCATTTAAAAATAATTAAATTCAGCCATATTTAAGAACTGTTGCCATAGAAACAGTATGACCTCTCGTTAATCCCAAGTCTAAAATAGCAAAATATAGCGTCTCAATTTAATATCAAGATTTAATAATTCCCTCAGCACTTCTAATGAGTTTGCAGTGAGTTTAGTTTGTATTTATATAACAGATGTCTTTAGTTAATCTTACTTATTAATATCTTTTGATGCGTTCATATCTTCAAATGGATAGATGTAATTAATTTACAAAATCCTAATGTCAGCTTAGTAAGCCGTCACATATATACAAAGCTATAATCATGAAAATCAATATTTACAAAGAGAGATGGAGGCTGAGGTGGTTAATGTCTTAATGGAGAGTTCAACTGTTTTAGCTTAGTTTTCTTGTGTTTTTTTGGGGGGGGAGTTTAAATCTGACCAACAGCTTAGGTCATAGACACTATAGTGGAGGAAGCTGACCAACAACTTAGGTCATATACACTATAGTGGAGGAAGCTGACCAATAGATTATGTCATAGACACTATAGTGGAGGAAGCTGACCAACAGCTTATGTCATAGACACCATAGTGGAGGAAGCTGACCAACAGCTTATGTCATAGACACCATAGTGGAGGAAGCTGACCAACAGCTTATGTCATAGACACCATAGTGGAGGAAGCTGACCAACAGCTTATGTCATAGACACCATAGTGGAGGAAGCTGACCAACAGCTTATGTCATAGACACCATAGTGGAGGAAGCTGACCAACAGCTTATGTCATAGACACCATAGTGGAGGAAGCTGACCAACAGCTTATGTCATAGACACCATAGTGGAGGAAGCTGACCAACAGCTTATGTCATAGACACCATAGTGGAGGAAGCTGACCAACAGCTTATGTCATAGACACCATAGTGGAGGAAGCTGACCAACAGCTTATGTCATAGACACCATAGTGGAGGAAGCTGACCAACAGCTTATGTCATAGACACCATAGTGGAGGAAGCTGACCAACAGCTTATGTCATAGACACCATAGTGGAGGAAGCTGACCAACAGCTTATGTCATAGACACTATAGTGGAGGAAGCTGACCAACAGCTTATGTCATAGACACTATAGTGGAGGAAGCTGACCAACAGCTTATGTCATAGACACTATAGTGGATGAAGCTGACCAACAACTTATGTCATAGACACTATAATGGAGGAAGTTGATAAACAGCTTATGTCATAGACACCATAGTGGAGGAAGCTGACCAACAGCTTATGTCATAGACACTATAGTGGAGGAAGCTGACCAACAGCTTATGTCATAGACACTATAGTGGAGGAAGCTGACCAACAGCTTATGTCATAGACACTATAGTGGAGGAAGCTGACCAACAGCTTAGGTCATATACACTATAGTGGAGGAAGCTGACCAATAGCTTATGTCATAGACACTATAGTGGAGGAAGCTGACCAACAGCTTATGTCATAAACACTATAGTGGAGGAAGCTGACCAACAGCTTATGTCATATACACTATAGTGGAGGAAGCTGACCAACAACTTATGTCATAGACACTATAGTGGAGGAGGTTGACCAACAGCTTATGTCATAGACAATATAGTGGAGGAAGCTGACCAACAGCTTAGGTCATAGACACTATAATGGAGGAAGCTGACCAACAGCTTATGTCATAGACACTATAGTGGAGGAAGCTGACCAACAGCTGATGTCATAAACACTATAGTGGAGGAAGCTGACCAACAACTTATGTCATAGACACTATAGTGGAGGAAGCTGACCAACAGCTTATGTCATAAACACTATAGTGGAGGAAGCTGACCAACAACTTATGTCATAGACACTATAGTGGAGGAAGATCCCGGTTGTCACTCCGATCATTATTTCAGGTTTGGACGGACACCCGGATAGAACCACCGACCTTCCTTCAGAAGATAAGTGTATTGATATTTCATTTGCTATATATATATATATATTTATATATCGCCACGAAGGAGAGGGAAGAGGCAACGTGGAATTTAAATGCCTTGCCTAAGGTACAATCGTAACGGCTCTAGCGGGGCTCGAACTCCAGACCTTTCGCACCTGAAGCGAACGTGCATCCACTGCGCTATCACGGCTTCCACTCTCTTCCTCTGTCCTCTATTAAGCAGCAACCTGTGCTAAGCAGCCACTTTCTGTGACTCCCTTGGCTGGCTTCTTAAGACAGATTTCACTGTATATGCACGTACATACAATATACAGATTTTACACACTCATTCATATACATGTATATATATAAGTAAATAAAGCAGAGTGTTGAGGGTTATACAACAAGTTATGTAACAGTAATCTAAGTCCTCTTGGGGAATTTAACAAAACATAAATATTAGTTCAACTATTTCGTTTATATAGCAATCTGGTTCGTTTATATAGCGGTCTGGTTCGTTTATATAGAAGTCTGGTTCGTTTATAGAGAAGTCTGGTTCGTTTATATAGCAATCTGATATATTTATATAGAAGTCTGGTTCATTTATATAGCAATCTGATTCGTTTATATAGAAGTCTGGTTCGTTTATAGAGAAGTCTGGTTCGTTTATATATAAGTCTGGTTCGTTTATATAGAAGTCTGGTTCGTTTATAGAGAAGTCTGGTTCGTTTATATAGCAATCTGGCTCGTTTATATAGAAGTCTGGTTCATTTATATAGCAATCTGGTTCGTTTATATAGAAGTCTGGTTCGTTTATATAGAAGTCTGGTTCGTTTATATAGAAGTCTGGTTCGTTTATATAGAAGTCTGGTTCGTTTATATAGAAGTCTGGTTCGTTTATATAGAAGTCTGGTTCGTTTATATAACAATCTGGTTCGTTTATATAGAATTCTGGTTCGTTTATATAGAAGTCTGGTTCGTTTATATAGAAGTCTGGTTCGTTTATATAGAAGTCTGGTTCGTTTATATAGCAGTCTGATTGGTTTATATAGAAGTCTGGTTCGTTTATAGAGAAGTCTGATTGGTTTATATAGAAGTCTGGTTCGTTTATATAGAAGTCTGGTTCGTTTATATAGAAGTCTGGTTCATTTATATAGAAGCCTGGTTGATTTATATAGCAGTCTGGACGGCTGGCTATATAACACTAACAGTCTAGTTCATGATCTTAATGTGCATGTCTTGCATTGTATTGCAATGCACTGAGTTAACCATACGTAATACGTGGGTTGCATACTGTAGCATGTTCAACAGCCGTCTGCGTCAGGATTTATCTATTTATGAATATATGAATATAACTTATATATCTAGCATATTCACATATTGTCGTCTGCTTCGTACCAACGACCTTGAGATTATCCGTAATTAAAACACCATATATATGTCTGATAACGATGCATTATGTACATCCTGGCTGACTATTAAATTTATTAAATGTCGCAACCGCATACATGCATTTGGGCGACTGATTATGCACATCCATCGTCACTATTCGGGCTAGATTCATTTCATTTGCGTGATAAGCAATTGCAACTGTCGTACAAACCAAGACACGTGAATGTTTTTGCATTAACACAAACGGATACGTAGTCCAGTGGTTAACACGATGGACTGGGAATCCAGGGACCCCCCCCCCCGTCTGACCCTAATAAAATTAACAGTTTTTTCAGATGGGACTTAAACTGAGGTCTCGTGTCGGTGCTTTACAGCGTGCACGTAAAAGAACCAGAGGATATTCTGGAATGGGTCTCTGTCTGTATCATTGTACTATCCTCCAACTATCTAAAATGACAACTCTCTTCATGATTTGAAGTCAACGAGACCTTAATCACTTGGGCACGGGGATGCTCATGACTGACAATATACCAAATAATTATACCTTTAAAGCGACATTATATAGCAAAAAGCAAATACAATGAATGTGTTCACGTTGCTACTACAAATTCTTCCGAAACACATGAACACTAACATTGAATCAATAAACAGTGTTTTTATGATCTACAATCTTTCAAAATTGAAAGTAGGATTTCATATAACGCTCCACGCTCCTGAATTGACGTTTGTTTGTCATCGAAGTCAATACTAAACGCGAGATAATGTCTTTTAAAGATAATTTAACTAAGACTAGTCTACAAATAAATATGCATAGGCACGAACATGAGATACAATGGTAACTCTGTACCATAAATCGTGCTATTCAGGATACACGAGTTATATTACGCATGGATTTACATTATTTTGTTATGTCAACAAACCGCGTATACGACGTTTGCTTATCAGTTGAAATACTCGGTATTTGAGGCAAATATTTGGAAAACCAATTATACCATATAATAGAAAAATACATTCTGTAGAAATTTCCGTTTTCACTGATTTAGTGTCGCTTTAAGCTATCCGATAAAGCAGTGTTTGATCGTCACACGTACGTACGTTTATCATATAATTATGATTTGCTACATAACGATGCATTACAATGACACTGTTATTTATATAAGTAATGGCTATTACGTATCTCGTATATCTATGTAATATATTCAAAGTGCGATAGAGAAATTTGAATTTGTTAAACATCCTATTTGTCATGAAACGGTTATAAACTTTGCAAAATGCAATAAAACCGAAATTGCTACAGGTCCATCAATTGCTTAATGACTTTATACACAATGAAGAGCTCCTGGTATCTGTCTACACAATCTTCTTTTTGTTGTTGAGAACTCTCTCTCCTCAATGACCCGATACTTCTTCCTCCCTACACTACGAGGACTGCAATCGTGATGCAATGTGTGGTCTGTCCCCAGATCGTCATATTACCCATGAAGCATCTGGTGATGCATAGTGTACAATGGCTACGTCGCTTTTCGCTCCTGATAATGTGACTGTGACTTGCTTGGAGGAGAGTGATCATGTTGTTTGACCATGCTCACCGTATGGTCAGGTTGTTGATGGTAAGTTAGCAACTTCTTGTGTTAACGGTGTGTCACTACAGGATGATATTTAGTACATGTTCAATAACCAACATTCTGGAGTATGTTGACGTGTATAAAGGTTGATGAGTGGCGCTGTAGCCCCATACCACAGCATCACAGTCCAAATCGCTATCGGGTAGTCTTTTCAGGAGAGTTGTGACCCTCTGCATGCAGATACTGACTGCATTATCTGTACTAACCCGCTGGCAGTGGGCCGGGCTCAAGCTAACTAGCGCTAACCAATTTGACTAGGTCAGTCTTGCCTTTATCGAATGCGCGCTGTAAATCAATACATGCAGCTTGGGAAACAGTCTGTTCTTGGAAATCTTCTTCGAACATCTGTGATACGTATGCAGTCTGGTTCTCGGGGGAGGAGAATTTCCGAAAGCCAATTTGATGTGGCCAGTGTGTTGTTTATCTACAGATACCATTTGAGGCGTGTTACAATCGAAATATAGAATATTTCTTTTATTCACCCAGGTAGCATATCGTTACAACACGAGGATGGAACACAATTACATGTATATATATATATATATATATGTTCTATATTTTGATTGTTCCTATATATGTTGTACTCTCTATATCGGAATATTCGGCTTAAATTTAAGTAAGCCTTTTGCAGGGAAAGCTTTAAACAGAACTCCGTTTAGTTCATTTTCTTTCAGCTTGTTTTGAGTTTTCGAAAAGTTGGATATAGAGAGTATGACATTTATAATTTATATATATTGTTCCGGTACAAGTTCAACATTAGCTACATGAAACAGTTTACATATATACATGTAATAATATTAACAAAATTGTCAAGAACATAGTATTGCTGTTATATGTATAGCATGTTTCCCTTGCAAGTGGGTGGTTAAGAAGTGAGGCGCGTGTGTGGGGCTGTCTTCTTCGCTATAATATAAGCTATTGGTAACACGTGATTGTATAAAATATGACATGTACAATAGATTTGATTTTTGCAACTTTCGAGCAAATAATTTAAAATAATCAAAGTCGCAAAAATGTACATAATATTAGGAATATACATTTAATAATAAAATATAAATATCACAGTGAAACTGTTCTTGCTCATTGGCGAGATATTGGCTCCATGTTGTAGCAATCACAAGAAATGTCACGTGCGCAAGATTGCAAGTCCACCTTCGTGGTCGAGTTGTTAGTTATGGTCGCGGACTTGTATAACACTAGCATCACGGATGGTCACGGGTTCGACCCCGTTCAGGCCATGTCTATTTATATGAAAAGTTGGCAGTTTCTTACGGAGGTTTGTGCACCAAGTACTTGTTAACCGCTACAGTCTGCTCAGGAAATTTGTTGTGAGGCAAAACTGCCCGCCGACGATATAGCCTAAAATGGTGCTGATGCGAATAAACAATAAAAGGAAAGATTCCATTAAAACTGTATCGTAATGACATCATGAGCTTAATATCACCGTGATTAACAGCAAATAGTTCAAACTCACACATAAGTAGGATCTTGTCCTTAGTTCTGGAGGCACTAAGATTTTAATCAGCACTAACTCATTCATCAAAACTTACCTTTCCAAATATATAATGTCTTCATTTATCTTAAAGTTTTAAGATATGTTTCCATTATAATTGTTTAGACAATATCGATTATTGTCCTTAGCTCGATGGCCATTGTTTACAATATTCAGGGGAGGACTCTCTCAGGGTTCCCTCTGTCTGAATGTTTGTCTGCGCCACTTCTGTTGCAAATTTAAAAAAACTTGAAGCCAACTAAGAGCCATATAGTTAACAAATAAATATTTGAAGCCATGAATTTGACAAAACAATGTGCCCAAAAAGAACAATATATATATATATATATATATATATATATATGTTGTCGCAATTTGGCGCCATTGGGGCGACCAACAGCGGTCTCTATTATATGAGGTATTGCCATGGTACCTACATGGTGTTACTATAAGTGAACATACAACTGCAAACAATATTTTATTAAGTTGAAGTTAAGAAAAATAAATTCCACTTTTGATTTACTCAACAAAACACTAGATGTGTACTCGTCGGCAAAACACAAATTCCAACTTCCTACGATTTGATCAGACTGCTATCAAACTGCAGCAATAATACCTCTTTAGAAAACCTACAGCAGGAAAACAAATGGGAAAGTTTAGCGGAAAGAAGATACATAAATAAACTTATTATGTTCTATGAAACGAGTACCAATCAAATACCTGACTATCTTTCTTTCGGGCTTTATTCCCATACAAGTAGAATTTAAGAATTCAGAGGAGACTCTGGAATCGGTGTCGGTATCATTACACTATCCTCCAAAAGTATAAAATGACTAATCTCTTCAGGAGGCGTCGCTCATATGGGTAACCGGTAGCGACGATAAATAAACGTACAACACACACATACACACACAAACACAAAATAATTCGGAAACTAGTCACGGTGTCCATTCCATCACTGTATAATATTTCGTTCTTGCCGTCAGCAATTTGTAATCAGAACTCACTGGTCAAAGTCAACCTGAATAGAAACATGTTCAAGTTCCCTTCATACTTGTATATGGGTACAAGAAGACAACAGTTCTCCATACACGCCTTCTCACAAAATGTGAAAGATATTACTCCTACAGCTCTATGTAAGTGTGGTCAATTGGATATTCTAACACGACCCAGCTAATAACATACATACGTGTAGAGTAAAACAATCTCGGGTTATTCTGCAATATACCTACCTTGAACTATGCTGCACGCGCACCGTGTTTTGGCTACGTCATTTATACAATGCGTGTAAAGTTTTATGAATGAAAGTCACGTGATGTTTGTACCGTTGGAATTCACGGAGGAAACCGGAGTACCCGGAGAAAACCCACCTGTCTGATCTGGGTTCGATCCTCGGACAGGGAAGTATGTGAGATGGTACGATTGTCGCCAGATCAGACAGATGGGTTTTCTCCGGGTACTCCGGTTTCCTCCCACATGAATGACCACATTTACGCTTTCATCCGCACCAACGAGAGTGATTAATATAAGTTGTTAAAACTTGCTTCGCAATCATTGTAAAATAAATAAAGTATAAAATACGTCATATTCAAATGTAAATGTGAGAAGGATATACCAACTGGTGTCCATTTTGTTGCATAGTTTAAGTATAAAATAAAAATAGAAGAAACAATTGCATTGTTCAAAAACAAGCATATTACATTCACGCTAAAATGGAGACCGTTTCTGAATCACATTAATTAACTAGCCTTTAAATGTTATAGTAGATACTCAACCATCCACACGATTTCTCCTCTCCTATCTCTCTCTCTCTCTCTTTCTCTCTCTCCCTCTCTCTCTCTCTCTCTTTCAAAAAACGTAATGAAATGTTCTATCCATCATACATAAATATACATTGTATTAATATTTAATGTATCTGCGATTTAGCATGGAAATACTATATAAAAGACATTAATTTATGTTAGTACATTGTATTGCTAACATATTTTGATTTTGTATTTTTGTATGTTGATAGAGAAATAAAAAATGAAAATTTAAAAAAAGGCTCAGTAGAATACATACAAACCTGTTCAGAGGAGAATACTTACATACTTCTCTATCTTCCAATCTAATCACTTTCCTATAGATTGTAGATCCTATATGTATTGTATGCATTGTGCCAACTATTGGCAAATAAATACGTTTAACAAGTACTGTCCTATCATATACTTTTACCACTACTGTTATTTTAAACTAGTTAATTAAGCAATGTTGCTATTTTAGTAACCGACGAAGCTGTACGATTTATCTCATTAATAATCACGTTTACGGATAAATGACGGGAAATATCTTCACAATCAATATAACGCCTGAATGAAGCACAGCGTAGTGTCACGTAATCATAGCTGTATGCATGTCACGTACTCATAGTTGTATGCATGTCACGTACTCATAGCTGTATGCATGTCCAGTAATCATAGCTGTATGCATGTCACGTACTCATAGCTGTATGCATGTCACGTAATCATAGTTGTATGCATGTCACGTATATGCATGTCACGTAATCATAGCTGTATACATGTCATGTAATCATAGCTGTATGCATGTCACGTATATGCATGTCACGTACTCATAGCTGTATGCATGTCACGCAATCATAGCTGTATGCATGTCACGTAATCATAGATGTATGCATGTCACGTATATGCATGTCACGTAATCATAGCTGTATGCATGTCACGTAATCATAGATGTATGCAGGTCACGTATATGCCTGTCACGTAATCATGGCTGTATGCATGTCACGTAATAGTTACCAAATTAATTCTCAGAATACAATTGGTTTCTTTGTTCTGTTGTTTTGGTTTGGTTTTTTATTGTTGTAAATGTTGGAGGAAGACCCAGGTGGCCATATGAGCAGTATTTCAGACATGGACGGTCACCCATGTATAACGACCGATCTTCCGTAAGTAAGCTAGTTTGCTTGCTCAAATGTAAGAAATAAACAACCCCACCCCAGGGCGATTCGAACCTACCACGATGCGTGGCAAGTAATCTGAAGGCAACGACATGTCAGATCCGTTTATATGCTGCTGCAGAAACCAATCGCCCACATGCCTCGGCGGACGCGACTTTAAATAAAACTACAGCCACCATAGGATTAATAACCATCTTAGAGAAACCAATCGCCCACATGCCTCGGCGGATGCGACTTTAAATAAAACTACAGCAACGGAACAACATATTACATGGCAATAGTTAACATTTTTCCATGAATCATTGAAAACTAACAGCTTATTTATTGACAGACATATTAATTGAATTACTGTTTTTTCCACATATCAACAATAATGACGTAGCAATGGCGCATGTGTACTATCCAATAGCTCATTGGGCTATCAATAAATAACTAATTCGTTGCATATAAAATTAAACCGTGCAAGACAGGAATACTGGAATCATTTCGCCGATGTTTTTACCGGAATACTTCTGATTAGTTTAGTGAATATAATTATAAGATTAACTACTGCCAAAATGTGTGATGATATCATATAGTAAGCATCGAATAAATTAACATGCGTGGAGCAAATAATGTCATGAAAAATAAAAGAGTATTTTAGTTTCACCCTAGTAACATACAGGTGTAAGCCAGGGTGAAAATTTACCACCTGTATTATTTTCAATATACTACATGACCTGTATGTATGTATGTTCCATTAATGACAAACCCCTTGCGGGGACCTAGACATGTTTTCCTGGGCAGGCTTAGCCGACCTAATTGGTTAACCAGTACTAAGCAATGTGTGTGAGGTGCCTTGCTCAATGACTACATACGTGGCCTGACCGAGTATCGAACCCCGTACCGTTCGATTCCAAATCCGACGATATACCACTGGACCACAGACGCCACACATTGTACCTGAATGATTATCTCATGCACAATAGAACTGCTGATGGCATTGAGCTGAGGGATAGTAATGGTGTGTGTTTTACGTTTATTTATCGTCGCTACCGGTTGCCCATATGAGCGACGCCTCCTGAAGAGATTAGTCATTTTAGATTTTTGGAGGATAGTGCAATGATACAGACATAGACCCATTCCAGAGTCTCCTCTGGTTCTTTTACGTGCACGGCGTAAAGCACCGACACGAGACCTCGGTTTAACGTCCCATCTGAAAGACTGTTAATTTTATTAGGGTCAGACGGGGGATCGAACCTGCGATCCCTGGATTACCAGTCCAACTATAATGATGGTATTAACCGAATGTATATTTATTTGAAATTGTATATCTTACTGTATGCAGACGATACGTATTTACGTTCGCGGAATGTATATTATTTACATAATGCTTTAAATGTTTAATGA